>JBBPBQ010020321.1:31127801-31186237 GCA_037974755.1 Cicer yamashitae
AAAATCACTTATTGGATGCACAAGATTGGTTAACAACCCTAATTGGATTAGAATAACCCTAGGGAGGACGAAAATGACCTAAATGTTCAACATATGACACAAAATCACTTATTGGATGCACAAGATTGTTTAAAATCCCTAATTTGATTAGAATAAGCCTATGGAGGTCAAAAATGTCCTAAATATTCAACCAATGACACAAAATCACTTATTGGATGCACAAGATAGTTTAAAAACCCTAATTTGATTAGAATAAGTCTAGGGAGGAAGAAAATGACATAAGTGTTCATTCAACGACACAAAATCACTTATTGGATGCACAAGATTGGTTAAAAACCCTAATTGGATTAGAATAACCCTAGGGAGGACGAAAATGACCTAAATGTTCAACCAATGACACAAAATCACTTATTGGATCCACAAGATTGTTTAAAAACCCTAATTTGATTACAATAAGCCTAGGGAGAACCAAAATGACCTAAGTGTTCAACCAATGACACAAAATCAATTATTGGATGCACAAGATTGGCTAAAAACCCTAATTAAATTATAATATGTCTAGGGAGGATGAAAATGACGTAAATGTTCAACCAATGACACAAAATCACTTATTGGATGCACAAGATTGGTTAACAACCTTAATTGGAATAGAATAAGCATAGGGAGGACGAAAATGACCTAAATGTTAAACCAATGACATAAAATCACTTATTGGATGCACAAGATTGGTTAAAAACCCTAATTAAATTAGAATATGCCTAGGGAGGACGAAAATGACCTAAATGCTCAACCAATGACACAAAATCACTTATTGGATGCACAAGATTGGTTAAAAATCCTAATTTGATTAGAATAAGTCTAGGGAGGAAGAAAATGACATAAGTGTTCATTCAATGACACAAAATCACTTATTGGATGCACAAGATTGGTTAAAAACCCTAATTGGATTAGAATAAGCCTTTGGAGGACGAAAATGACATAAATGTTCAACCAATGACACAAAATCACTTATTGGATGCACAAGATTGGTTAAAAACCCTAATTGGATTAGAATAAGCCGAAGGATGACGAAAATGACCAAAATGTTCAACCAACGACACAAAATGACTTATTGTATGCACAAGATTGGTTAAAAACCCTAATTGGACTAGAATAAGCCTAAGGAGGACGAAAATGACCTAAATGTTCAAACAATGACACAAAATCACTTATTGGATGCACAAGATTGGTTAAAAACCCTAATTGGATTAGAATAAGCCTAGGGAGGACGAAAATGACCTAAATGTTCAACCAATGACACAAAATCACTTATTGGATGCAAAAGATTGGTTTAAAACCCTAATTGGATTAGAATAAGCCTAGGGAGGACGAAAATGACCTAAATGTTCAACCAATGACACAAAATCACTTATTGGATGCACAAGATTGCTTAAAAACCCTAATTAAATTAGAATAAGCCTAGGGAGGACGAAAATGACCTAAATGTTCAACCAATGACACAAAATCACTTACTGGATGCACAAGATTGGTTAAAAACCCTAATTAAATTAGAATATGCCTAGGGAGGACGAAAATGACCTAAATGTTCAACCAATGACATAAAATCAATTATTGGATGCACAAGATTGGTTAAAAACCCTAATTGGATTAGAATAAGCCTAGGGAGGACGAAAATGACCTAAATGTTCAACCAATGACACAAAATCACTTATTGGATGCACAAGATTGGTTAAAAACCCTAATTGGATTAGAATAAGGCTAGGGAGGACGAAAATGACCTAAATGTTCAACCAATGACACAAAATGACACAAAATCACATATTGGATGCACAAGATTGGTTAAAAACCCTAATTGGATTAGAATAAGCCTAGGGAGGACGAAAATGACCTAAATGTTCAACCAATGACACAAAATCACAAATTGGATGCACAAGATTGGTTAAAATCCCTAATTGGATTAGAATAAGCCTAGGAAGGACGAAAATGACCTAAATGTTCAACCAATGACACAAAATGACACAAAATCACATATTGGATGCACAAGATTGGTTAAAAACCCTAATTGGATTAGAATAAGCCTAGGGAGGACAAAAATGACCTAAATATTCAACCAATGACACAAAATCACTTATTGGATGCACAAGATTGGTTAAAAACCCTAATTGGATTAGAATAAGCCTAGGGAGGACGAAAATGACCTAAATGTTCAACCAATGACACAAAATCACTTATTGAATGCACAAGATTGTTTAAAAACCCTAATTTGATTAGAATAAGCCTAGGGAGAACAAAAATGACCTAAGTGTTCAACCAATGACACAAAATCAATTATTGGATGCACAAGATTGGCTAAAAACCCTAATTAAATTATAATATGTCTAGGGAGGATGAAAATGACGTAAATGTTCAACCAATGACACTAAATCACTTATTGGATGCACAACATTGTTTAAAAACCCTAATTTGATTAGAATAAGCCTAGGGAGGACGAAAATGACCTAAATGTTCAACCAATGACACAAAATCACTTATAGGATGCACAAGATTGGTTAAAAACCCTAATTAAATTTGAATATGCCTAGGGAGGACGAAAATGACCTAAATGCTCAACCAATGACACAAAATCACTTATTGGATGCACAAGATTGTTTAAAAATCCTAATTTGATTAGAATAAGTCTAGGGAGGAAGAAAATGACATAAGTGTTCATTCAATGACACAAAATCGCTTATTGGATGCACAAGATTGGTTAAAAACCCTAATTGGATTAGAATAAGCCTATGGAGGACGAAAATGACATAAATGTTCAACCAATGACACAAAATCATTTATTGGATGCACAAGATTGGTTAAAAACCCTAATTGGATTAGAATAATCCTATGGAGGACGAAAATGACCTATATGTTAAACCAATGACATAAAATCACTTATTGCGTGCACAAGATTGGTTAGAAACCCTAATTGGACTAAAATAAGCCTAGGGAGGACGAAAATGACCTAAATGTTCAACCAACGACACAAAATCACTCATTGAATGCACAAGATTGGTTAGAAACCCTAATTGGATTAGAATAAGCTTGTGGAGGACGAAAATGACATAAATGTGCAACCAATGACACAAAATCACTTATTGGATGCACAAGATTGGTTAAAAACCCTATTTGGATGCACAAGATTGGTTAAAAACCCTAATTAAATTTGAATATGCCTAGGGAGGACGAAAATGACCTAAATGCTCAACCAATGACACAAAATCACTTATTGGATGCACAAGATTGGTTAAAAATCCTAATTTGATTAGAATAAGTCTAGGGAGGACGAAAATGACCTAAACGTTCAACCAATGACACAAAATCACTTATTGGATGCACAAGATTGTTTAAAATCCCTAATTTGATTAGAATAAGCCTATGGAGGACAAAAATGTCCTAAATGTTCAACCAATGACACAAAATCACTTATTGGATGTACAAGATTGTTTAAAAACCCTAATTTGATTAGAATAAGTCTTGGGAGGAAGAAAATGACATAAATGTTCATTCAATGACACAAAATCACTTACTGGATGCACAAGATTGGTTAAAAACCCTAATTTGATAAGAATAAGTCTAGGGAGGACGAAAATGACGTAAATGTTCAACCAATGACATAAAATCACTTATTGGATGCACAAGATTGGTTAAAAACCCTAATTGGATTAGAATAAGCCTAGGGAGGACGAAAATGACCTAAATGTTCAACATATGACACAAAATCACTTATTGGATGCACAAGATTGTTTAAAATCCCTAATTTGATTAGAATAAGCCTATGGAGGACAAAAATGTCCTAAATATTCAACCAATGACACAAAATCACTTATTGGATGCACAAGATTGTTTAAAAACCCTAATTTGATTAGAATAAGTATAGGGAGGAAGAAAATGACATAAGTGTTCATTTAACGACACAAAATCACTTATTGGATGCACAAGATTGGTTAAAAACCCTAATTGGATTAGAATAAGCCTAGGGAGGACGAAAATGACCTAAATGTTCAACCAATGACACAAAATCACTTATTGAATGCACAAGATTGTTTAAAAACCCTAATTTGATTAGAATAAGCCTAGGGAGAACAAAAATGACCTAAGTGTTCAACCAATGACACAAAATCAATTATTGGATGCACAAGATTGGCTAAAAACCCTAATTAAATTATAATATGTCTAGGGAGGATGAAAATGACGTAAATGTTCAACCAATGACACAAAATCACTTATTGGATGCACAAGATTGGTTAACAACCTTAATTGGATTAGAATAAGCCTATGGAGGACAAAAATGTCCTAAATGTTCAACCAATGACACAAAATCACTTATTGGATGCACAAGATTGTTTAAAAACCCTAATTTGATTAGAATAAGTCTTGGGAGGAAGAAAATGACATAAATGTTCATTCAATGACACAAAATCACTTACTGGATGCACAAGATTGGTTAAAAACCCTAATTTGATAAGAATAAGTCTAGGGAGGACGAAAATGACGTAAATGTTCAACCAATGACATAAAATCACTTATTGGATGCACAAGATTGGTTAAAAACCCTAATTGGATTAGAATAAGCCTAGGGAGGACGAAAATGACCTAAATGTTCATCCAATGACACAAAATCACTTATTGGACGCACAAGATTGATTAAAAACCCTAATTAAATTAGAATAAGCCTAGGGAGGACGAAAACGACCTAAATGTTCAACCAATGACACAAAATCACTTATTGGATGCACAAGATTGGTTAACAACCCTAATTGGATTAGAATAAGCCTAGGGAGGACGAAAATGACCTAAATGTTCAACATATGACACAAAATCACTTATTGGATGCACAAGATTGTTTAAAATCCCTAATTTGATTAGAATAAGCCTATGGAGGACAAAAATGTCCTAAATGTTCAACCAATGACACAAAATCACTTATTGGATGCACAAGATTGTTTAAAAACCCTAATTTGATTAGAATAAGTCTTGGGAGGAAGAAAATGACATAAGTGTTCATTCAACGACACAAAATCACTTATTGGATGCACAAGATTGGTGAAAAACCCTAATTGGATTAGAATAAGCCTAGGGAGGACGAAAATGACCTAAATGTTCAACCAATGACACAAAATCACTTATTGGATCCACAAGATTGTTTAAAAACCCTAATTTGATTAGAATAAGCCTAGGGAGAACAAAAATGACCTAAGTGTTCAACCAATGACACAAAATCAATTATTGGATGCACAAGATTGGCTAAAAACCCTAATTAAATTATAATATGTCTAGGGAGGATGAAAATGACGTAAATGTTCAACCAATGACACAAAATCACTTATTGGATGCACAAGATTGGTTAACAACCTTAATTGGATTAGAATAAGCATAGGGAGGACGAAAATGACCTAAATGTTAAACCAATGACATAAAATCACTTATTGGATGCACAAGATGGGTTAAAAACCCTAATTAAATTTGAATATGCCTAGGGAGGACGAAAATGACCTAAATGCTACACCAATGACACAAAATCACTTATTGGATGCACAAGATTGGTTAAAAATCCTAATTTGATTAGAATAAGTCTAGGGAGGAAGAAAATGACATAAGTGTTCATTCAATGACACAAAATCACTTATTGGATGCACAAGATTGGTTAAAAACCCTAATTGGATTAGAATAAGCCTATGGAGGACGAAAATGACCTAAATGTTAAACCAATGACATAAAATCACTTATTGCATGCACAAGATTGGTTAGAAACCCTAATTGGACTAAAATAAGCCTAGGGAGGACGAAAATGACCTAAATGTTCAACCAACGACACAAAATCACTTATTGAATGCACAAGATTGGTTAGAAACCCTAATTGGATTAGAATAAGCCTGTGGAGGACGAAAATGACATAAATGTTCAACCAATGACACAAAATCACTTATTGGATGCACAAGATTGGTTAAAAACCCTAATTGGATTAGAATAAGCCAAAGGATGACGAAAATAACAAAAATGTTCAACCAACGACACAAAATGACTTATTGTATGCACAAGATTGGTTAAAAACCCTATTTGGATGCACAAGATTGGTTAAAAACCCTAATTAAATTTGAATATGCCTAGGGAGGACGAAAATGACCTAAATGCTCAACCAATGACACAAAATCACTTATTGGATGCACAAGATTGGTTAAAAATCCTAATTTGATTAGAATAAGTCTAGGGAGGAAGAAAATGACATAAGTGTTCATTCAATGACACAAAATCACTTATTGGATGCACAAGATTGGTTAAAAACCCTAATTGGATTAGAATAAGCCTAGGGAGGACGAAAATGACCTAAATATTCAACCAATGACACAAAATCACTTATTGAATGCACAAGATTGGTTAAAAACCCTAATTAAATTAGAATAAGCCTAGGGAGGACGATTACGACCTAAATGTTCAACCAATGACACAAAATCACTTATTGGATGCACAAGATTGGTTAACAACCCTAATTGGATTAGAATAAGCCTAGGGAGGACGAAAATGACCTAAATGTTCATCCAATGACACAAAATCACTTACTGGATGCACAAGATTGGTTAACAACCCTAATTGGATTAGAATAAGCCTAGGAAGGACGAAAATGACCTAAATGTTCAACATATGACACAAAATCACTTATTGGATGCACAAGATTGTTTAAAATCCCTAATTTGATTAGAATAAGCCTATGGAGGACAAAAATGTCCTAAATGTTCAACCAATGACACAAAATCACTTATTGGATGCACAAGATTGTTTAAAAACCCTAATTTGATTAGAATAAGTCTTGGGAGGAAGAAAATGACATAAATGTTCATTCAATGACACAAAATCACTTACTGGATGCACAAGATTGGTTAAAAACCCTAATTTGATAAGAATAAGTCTAGGGAGGACGAAAATGACGTAAATGTTCAACCAATGACATAAAATCACTTATTGGATGCACAAGATTGGTTAAAAACCCTAATTGGATTAGAATAAGCCTAGGGAGGACGAAAATGACCTAAATGTTCATCCAATGACACAAAATCACTTATTGGATGCACAAGATTGGTTAAAAACCCTAATTAAATTAGAATAAGCCTAGGGAGGACGAAAACGACCTAAATGTTCAACCAATGACACAAAATCACTTATTGGATGCACAAGATTGGTTAACAACCCTAATTGGATTAGAATAAGCCTAGGGAGGACGAAAATGACCTAAATGTTCAACATATGACACAAAATCACTTATTGGATGCACAAGATTGTTTAAAATCCCTAATTTGATTAGAATAAGCCTATGGAGGTCAAAAATGTCCTAAATATTCAACCAATGACACAAAATCACTTATTGGATGCACAAGATTGTTTAAAAACCCTAATTTGATTAGAATAATCCTATGGAGGACGAAAATGACCTAAATGTTAAACCAATGACATAAATCACTTATTGCATGCACAAGATTGGTAAGAAACCCTAATTGGACTAAAATAAGCCTAGGGAGGACGAAAATGACCTAAATGTTCAACCAACGACACAAAATCACTTATTGAATGCACAAGATTGGTTAGAAACCCTAATTGGATTAGAATAAGCCTGTGGAGGACGAAAATGACATAAATGTTCAACCAATGACACAAAATCACTTATTGGATGCACAAGATTGGTTAAAAACCCTAATTGGATTAGAATAAGCCAAAGGATGACGAAAATAACCAAAATGTTCAACCAACGACACAAAATGACTTATTGTATGCACAAGATTGGTTAAAAACCCTATTTGGATGCACAAGATTGGTTAAAAACCCTAATTAAATTTGAATATGCCTAGGGAGGACGAAAATGACCTAAATGCTCAACCAATGACACAAAATCACTTATTGGATGCAAAAGATTGGTTAAAAATCCTAATTTGATTAGAATAAGTCTAGGGAGGAAGAAAATGACATAAGTGTTCATTCAATGACACAAAATCACTTATTGGATGCACAAGATTGGTTAAAAACCCTAATTGGATTAGAATAAGCCTATGGAGGACGAAAATGACATAAATGTTCAACCAATGACACAAAATCACTTATTGGATGCACAAGATTGGTTAACAACCTTAATTGGATTAGAATAAGCATAGGGAGGACGAAAATGACCTAAATGTTAAACCAATGACATAAAATCACTTATTGGATGCACAAGATTGGTTAAAAACCCTAATTAAATTTGAATATGCCTAGGGAGGACGAAAATGACCTAAATGCTCAACCAATGACACAAAATCACTTATTGGATGCACAAGATTGGTTAAAAATCCTAATTTGATTAGAATAAGTCTAGGGAGGAAGAAAATGACATAAGTGTTCATCCAATGACACAAAATCACTTATTGGATGCACAAGATTGGTTAAAAACCCTAATTGGATTAGAATAAGCCTATGGAGGACGAAAATGACATAAATGTTCAACCAATGACACAAAATCATTTATTGGATGCACAAGATTGGTTAAAAACCCTAATTGGATTAGAATAATCCTATGGAGGACGAAAATGACCTAAATGTTAAACCAATGACATAAAATCACTTATTGCATGCACAAGATTGGTTAGAATCCCTAATTGGACTAAAATAAGCCTAGGGAGGACGAAAATGACCTAAATGTTCAACCAACGACACAAAATCACTTATTGAATGCACAAGATTGGTTAGAAACCCTAATTGGATTAGAATAAGCCTGTGGAGGACGAAAATGACATAAATGTTCAACCAATGACACAAAATCACTTATTGGATGCACAAGATTGGTTAAAAACCCTAATTGGATTAGAATAAGCCGAAGGATGACGAAAATAACCAAAATGTTCAACCAACGACACAAAATGACTTATTGTATGCACAAGATTGGTTAAAAACCCTATTTGGATGCACAAGATTGGTTAAAAACCCTAATTAAATTTGAATATGCCTAGGGAGGACGAAAATGACCTAAATGTTAAACCAATGACATAAAATCACTTATTGCATGCACAAGATTGGTTAGAAACCCTAATTGGACTAAAATAAGCCTAGGGAGGACGAAAATGACCTAAATGTTCAACCAACGACACAAAATCACTTATTGAATGCACAAGATTGGTTAGAAACCCTAATTGGATTAGAATAAGCCTGTGGAGGACGAAAATGACATAAATGTTCAACCAATGACACAAAATCACTTATTGGATGCACAAGATTGGTTAAAAACCCTAATTGGATTAGAATAAGCCAAAGGATGACGAAAATAACCAAAATGTTCAACCAACGACACAAAATGACTTATTGTATGCATAAGATTGGTTAAAAACCCTATTTGGATGCACAAGATTGGTTAAAAACCCTAATTAAATTTGAATATGCCTAGGGAGGACGAAAATGACCTAAATGCTCAACCAATGACACAAAATCACTTATTGGATGCACAAGATTGGTTAAAAATCCTAATTTGATTAGAATAAGTCTAGGGAGGAAGAAAATGACATAAGTGTTCATTCAATGACACAAAATCACTTATTGGATGCACAAGATTGTTTAAAAACCCTAATTTGATTAGAATAAGCCTAGGGAGAACAAAAATGACCTAAGTGTTCAACCAATGACACAAAATCAATTATTGGATGCACAAGATTGGCTAAAAACCCTAATTAAATTATAATATGTCTAGGGAGGATGAAAATGACGTAAATGTTCAACCAATGACACAAAATCACTTATTGGATGCACAAGATTGGTTAACAACCTTAATTGGATTAGAATAAGCATAGGGAGGACAAAAATGACCTAAATGTTAAACCAATGACATAAAATCACTTATTGGATGCACAAGATTGGTTAAAAACCCTAATTAAATTTGAATATGCCTAGGGAGGACGAAAATGACCTAAATGCTCAACCAATGACACAAAATCACTTATTGGATGCACAAGATTGGTTAAAAATCCTAATTTGATTAGAATAAGTCTAGGGAGGAAGAAAATGACATAAGTGTTCATTCAATGACACAAAATCACTTATTGGATGCACAAGATTGGTTAAAAACCCTAATTGGATTAGAATAAGCCTATGGAGGACGAAAATGACATAAATGTTCAACCAATGACACAAAATCATTTATTGGATGCACAAGATTGGTTAAAAACCCTAATTGGATTAGAATAATCCTATGGAGGACGAAAATGACCTAAATGTTAAACCAATGACATAAAATCACTTATTGCATGCACAAGATTGGTTAGAAACCCCAATTGGACTAAAATAAGCCTAGGGAGGACGAAAATGACCTAAATGTTCAACCAACGACACAAAATCACTTATTGAATGCACAAGATTGGTTAGAAACCCTAATTGGATTAGAATAAGCCTGTGGAGGACGAAAATGACATAAATGTTCAACCAATGACACAAAATCAATTATTGGATGCACAAGATTGGTTAAAAACCCTAATTGGATTAGAATAAGCCAAAGGATGACGAAAATAACCAAAATGTTCAACCAACGACACAAAATGACTTATTGTATGCACAAGATTGGTTAAAAACCCTATTTGGATGCACAAGATTGGTTAAAAACCCTAATTAAATTTGAATATGCCTAGGGAGGACGAAAATGACCTAAATGCTCAACCAATGACACAAAATCACTTATTGGATGCAAAAGATTGGTTAAAAATCCTAATTTGATTAGAATAAGTCTAGGGAGGAAGAAAATGACATAAGTGTTCATTCAATGACACAAAATCACTTATTGGATGCACAAGATTGGTTAAAATCCCTAATTGGATTAGAATAAGCCTAGGGAGGACGAAAATGACCTAAATGTTCAAACAATGACACAAAATCACTTATTGGATGCACAAGATTGGTTTAAAACCCTAATTGGATTAGAATAAGCCTAGGGAGAACAAAAATGACCTAAGTGTTCAACCAATGACACAAAATCAATTATTGGATGCACAAGATTGGCTAAAAACCCTAATTAAATTATAATATGTCTAGGGAGGATGAAAATGACGTAAATGTTCAACCAATGACACAAAATCACTTATTGGATGCACAAGATTGGTTAACAACCTTAATTGGATTAGAATAAGCCTATGGAGGACAAAAATGTCCTAAATGTTCAACCAATGACACAAAATCACTTATTGGATGCACAAGATTGTTTAAAAACCCTAATTTGATTAGAATAAGTCTTGGGAGGAAGAAAATGACATAAATGTTCATTCAATGACACAAAATCACTTACTGGATGCACAAGATTGGTTAAAAACCCTAATTTGATTAGAATAAGTCTAGGGAGGACGAAAATGACCTAAATGTTCAACCAATGACACAAAATCACTTATTGGATGCACAACATTGTTTAAAAACCCTAATTTGATTAGAATAAGCCTAGGGAGGACGAAAATGACCTAAATGTTCAACCAATGACACAAAATCACTTACTGGATGCACAAGATTGGTTAAAAACCCTAATTAAATTAGAATATGCCTAGGGAGGACGAAAATGACCTAAATGTTCAACCAATGACATAAAATCAATTATTGGATGCACAATATTGGTTAAAAACCCTAATTGGATTAGAATAAGCCTAGGGAGGACGAAAATGACCTAAATGGTCAACCAATGACACAAAATCACTTATTGAATGCACAAGATTGGTTAAAAACCCTAATTAAATTAGAATAAGCCTAGGGAGGACGATTACGACCTAAATGTTCAACCAATGACACAAAATCACTTATTGGATGCACAAGATTGGTTAACAACCCTAATTGGATTAGAATAAGCCTAGGGAGGACGAAAATGACCTAAATGTTCATCCAATGACACAAAATCACTTACTGGATGCACAAGATTGGTTAACAACCCTAATTGGATTAGAATAAGCCTAGGAAGGACGAAAATGACCTAAATGTTCAACATATGACACAAAATCACTTATTGGATGCACAAGATTGTTTAAAATCCCTAATTTGATTAGAATAAGCCTATGGAGGACAAAAATGTCCTAAATGTTCAACCAATGACACAAAATCACTTATTGGATGCACAAGATTGTTTAAAAACCCTAATTTGATTAGAATAAGTCTTGGGAGGAAGAAAATGACATAAATGTTCATTCAATGACACAAAATCACTTACTGGATGCACAAGATTGGTTAAAAACCCTAATTTGATTAGAATAAGTCTAGGGAGGACGAAAATGACGTAAATGTTCAACCAATGACATAAAATCACTTATTGGATGCACAACATTGTTTAAAAAACCTAATTTGATTAGAATAAGCCTAGAGAGGACGAAAATGACCTAAATGTTTAACCAACGACACAAAATCACTTATTGGATGCACAAGATTGGTTAACAACCCGAATTGGATTAGAATAAGCCTAGGGAGGACGAAAATGACCTAAATGTTTAACCAATGACACAAAATCACTTATTGGATGCACAAGATTGTTTAAAAACCCTAATTTGATTAGAATAAGCATAGGGAGGACGAAAATGACCTAAATGTTCAACCAATGACACAAAATCACTTATTGGATGTACAAGATTGGTTAAAAACCCTAATTAAATTAGAATATGTCTAGGGAGGACGAAAATGACCTAAATGTTCAACCAATGACACAAAATCACTTATTGGATGCACAAGATTGGTTAACAACCCTAATTGCATTAGAATTAGCATAGGGAGGACGAAAATGACCTAAATGTTCAACCAATGACATAAAATCACTTATTGCATGCACAAGATTGTTTAAAAACCCTAATTTGATTAGAATAAGTCTTGGGAGGAAGAAAATGACATAAATGTTCATTCAATGACACAAAATCACTTACTGGATGCACAAGATTGGTTAAAAACCCTAATTTGATAAGAATAAGTCTAGGGAGGACGAAAATGACGTAAATGTTCAACCAATGACACAAAATCACTTATTGGATGTACAAGATTGGTTTAAAACCCTAATTGGATTAGAATAAGCCAAAGGACGACGAAAATAACCAAAATGTTCAACCAACGACATAAAATGACTTATTGTATGCACAAGATTGGTTAAAAACCCTATTTGGATGCACAAGATTGGTTAAAAACCCTAATTAAATTTGAATGTGCCTAGGGAGGACGAAAATGACCTAAATGCTCAACCAATGACACAAAATCACTTATTGGATGCACAAGATTGGTTAAAAACCCTAATTAAATTAGAATAAGCCTAGGGAGGACGAAAACGACCTAAATGTTCAACCAATGACACAAAATCACTTATTGGATGCACAAGATTGGTTAACAACCCTAATTGGATTAGAATAAGCCTAGGGAGGACGAAAATGACCTAAATGTTCAACCTATGACACAAAATCACTTATTGGATGCACAAGATTGTTTAAAATCCCTAATTTGATTAGAATAAGCCTATGGAGGACAAAAATGTCCTAAATGTTCAACCAATGACACAAAATCACTTATTGGATGCACAAGATTGTTTAAAAACCCTAATTTGATTAGAATAAGTCTTGGGAGGAAGAAAATGACATAAGTGTTCATTCAACGACACAAAATCACTTATTGGATGCACAAGATTGGTGAAAAACCCTAATTGGATTAGAATAAGCCCAGGGAGGACGAAAATGACCTAAATGTTCAACCAATGACACAAAATCACTTATTGGATCCACAAGATTGTTTAAAAACCCTAATTTGATTAGAATAAGCCTAGGGAGAACAAAAATGACCTAAGTGTTCAACCAATGACACAAAATCAATTATTGGATGCACAAGATTGGCTAAAAACCCTAATTAAATTATAATATGTCTAGGGAGGATGAAAATGACGTAAATGTTCAACCAATGACACAAAATCACTTATTGGATGCACAAGATTGGTTAACAACCTTAATTGGATTAGAATAAGCATAGGGAGGACGAAAATGACCTAAATGTTAAACCAATGACATAAAATCACTTATTGGATGCACAAGATTGGTTAAAAACCCTAATTAAATTTGAATATGCCTAGGGAGGACGAAAATGACCTAAATGCTCAACCAATGACACAAAATCACTTATTGGATGCACAAGATTGGTTAAAAACCCTAATTGGATTAGAATAAGCCTAGGGAGGACGAAAATGACCTAAATGTTCAACCAATGACACAAAATCACTTATTGGATGCAAAAGATTGGTTTAAAACCCTAATTGGATTAGAATAAGCCTAGGGAGGACGAAAATGACCTAAATGTTCAACCAATGACACAAAATCACTTATTGGATGCACAAGATTGCTTAAAAACCCTAATTAAATTAGAATAAGCCTAGGGAGGACGAAAATGACCTAAATGTTCAACCAATGACACAAAATCACTTACTGGATGCACAAGATTGGTTAAAAACCCTAATTAAATTAGAATAAGCCTAGGGAGGACGAAAATGACCTAAATGTTCAACCAATGACATAAAATCACTTATTGGATGCACAAGATTGGTTAAAAACCCTAATTGGATTAGAATAAGCCTAGGGAGGACGAAAATGACCTAAATGTTCAACCAATGACACAAAATCACTTATTGGATGCACAAGATTGTTTAAAAACCCTAATTTGATTAGAATAAGTCTTGGGAGGAAGAAAATGACATAAACGTTCATTCAATGACACAAAATCCCTTATTGGATGCACAAGATTGGTTAAAAATCCTAATTTGATTAGAATAAATTCAGGGAGGATGAAAATGACGTAAATGTTCAACCAAGGACACAAAATCACTTATTGGATGCACAACATTGTTTAAAAACCCTAATTTGATTAGAATAAGCCTAGGGAGGACGAAAATGACCTAAATGTTCAACCAATGACACAAAATCACTTATTGGTTGCACAAGATTCGTTAAAAACCCTAATTGGATTAGAATAAGCCGAAGGATGACGAAAATGACCTAAATGTTCAACCAACGACACAAAATGACTTATTGTATGCACAAGATTGGTTAAAAACCCTAATTGGACTAGAATAAGCCTAGGGAGGACGAAAATGACCTAAATGTTCAAACAATGACACAAAATTACTTATTGGATGCACAAGATTGGTTTAAAACCCTAATTGGATTAGAATAAGCCTAGGGAGGACGAAAATGACCTAAATGTTCAACCAATGACACAAAATCACTTATTGGATGCACAAGATTGGTTAAAAACCCTAATTAAATTAGAATAAGCCTAGGGAGGACAAAAATGACCTAAATGTTTAACCAATGACACAAAATCACTTATTGGATGCACAAGATTGGTTAACAACCCTAATTGGATTAGAATAAGCCTAGGGAGGACGAAAATCACCTAAATGTTTAACTAATGACACAAAATCACTTATTGGATGCACAAGATTGTTTAAAAACCCTAATTTGATTAGAATAAGCCTAGGGAGGACAAAAATGACCTAAATGTTCAACCAATGAAACAAAATCACTTATTGGATTCACAAGATTGTTTAAAAACCATAATTTGATTAGAATAAGTCTAGGGAGGAAGAAAACGACATAAGTGTTCATTCAATGACACAAAATCACTTACTGGATGCACAAGATTGGTTAAAAACCCTAATTGTATTAGAATAAGCCTAGGGAGGACGAAAATGACCTAAATGTTCAACCAATGACACAAAATCACTTATTGGATCCACAAGATTGTTTAAAAACCCTAATTTGATTAGAATAAGCCTAGGGAGAACAAAAATGACCTAAGTGTTCAACCAATGACACAAAATCAATTATTGGATGCACAAGATTGGCTAAAAACCCTAATTAAATTATAATATGTCTAGGGAGGATGAAAATGACGTAAATGTTCAACCAATGACACTAAATCACTTATTGGATGCACAACATTGTTTAAAAACCCTAATTTGATTAGAATAAGCCTAGGGAGGACGAAAATGACCTAAATGTTCAACCAATGACACAAAATCACTTATAGGATGCACAAGATTGGTTAAAAACCCTAATTAAATTTGAATATGCCTAGGGAGGACGAAAATGACCTAAATGCTCAACCAATGACACAAAATCACTTATTGGATGCACAAGATTGTTTAAAAATCCTAATTTGATTAGAATAAGTCTAGGGAGGAAGAAAATGACATAAGTGTTCATTCAATGACACAAAATCGCTTATTGGATGCACAAGATTGGTTAAAAACCCTAATTGGATTAGAATAAGCCTATGGAGGACGAAAATGACATAAATGTTCAACCAATGACACAAAATCATTTATTGGATGCACAAGATTGGTTAAAAACCCTAATTGGATTAGAATAATCCTATGGAGGACGAAAATGACCTAAATGTTAAACCAATGACATAAAATCACTTATTGCATGCACAAGATTGGTTAGAAACCCTAATTGGACTAAAATAAGCCTAGGGAGGACGAAAATGACCTAAATGTTCAACCAACGACACAAAATCACTTATTGAATGCACAAGATTGGTTAGAAACCCTAATTGGATTAGAATAAGCCTGTGGAGGACGAAAATGACATAAATGTTCAACCAATGACACAAAATCAATTATTGGATGCACAAGATTGGTTAAAAACCCTAATTGGATTAGAATAAGCCAAAGGATTACGAAAATAACCAAAATGTTCAACCAACGACACAAAATGACTTATTGTATGCACAAGATTGGTTAAAAACCCTATTTGGATGCACAAGATTGGTTAAAAACCCTAATTAAATTTGAATATGCCTAGGGAGGACGAAAATGACCTAAATGCTCAACCAATGACACAAAATCACTTATTGGATGCAAAAGATTGGTTAAAAATCCTAATTTGATTAGAATAAGTCTAGGGAGGAAGAAAATGACATAAGTGTTCATTCAATGACACAAAATCACTTATTGGATGCACAAGATTGGTTAAAATCCCTAATTGGATTAGAATAAGCCTAGGGAGGACGAAAATGACCTAAATGTTCAAACAATGACACAAAATCACTTATTGGATGCACAAGATTGGTTTAAAACCCTAATTGGATTAGAATAAGCCTAGGGAGGACGAAAATGACCTAAATGTTCAACCAATGACACAAAATCACTTATTGGATGCAAAAGATTGGTTTAAAACCCTAATTGGATTAGAATAAGCCTAGGGAGGACGAAAATGACCTAAATGTTCAACCAATGACACAAAATCACTTATTGGATGCACAAGATTGCTTAAAAACCCTAATTAAATTAGAATAAGCCTAGGGAGGACGAAAATGACCTAAATGTTCAACCAATGACACAAAATCACTTACTGGATGCACAAGATTGGTTAAAAACCCTAATTAAATTAGAATATGCCTAGGGAGGACGAAAATGACCTAAATGTTCAACCAATGACATAAAATCAATTATTGGATGCACAAGATTGGTTAAAAACCCTAATTGGATTAGAATAAGCCTAGGGAGGACGAAAATGACCTAAATGGTCAACCAATGACACAAAATCACTTATTGAATGCACAAGATTGGTTAAAAACCCTAATTAAATTAGAATAAGCCTAGGGAGGACGATTACGACCTAAATGTTCAACCAATGACACAAAATCACTTATTGGATGCACAAGATTGGTTAACAACCCTAATTGGATTAGAATAAGCCTAGGGAGGACGAAAATGACCTAAATGTTCAACCAATGACACAAAATCACTTACTGGATGCACAAGATTGGTTAAAAACCCTAATTAAATTAGAATATGCCTAGGGAGGACGAAAATGACCTAAATGTTCAACCAATGACATAAAATCAATTATTGGATGCACAAGATTGGTTAAAAACCCTAATTGGATTAGAATAAGCCTAGGGAGGACGAAAATGACCTAAATGTTCAACCAATGACAAAAAATCACTTATTGAATGCACAAGATTGGTTAAAAACCCTAATTAAATTAGAATAAGCCTAGGGAGGACGATTACGACCTAAATGTTCAACCAATGACACAAAATCACTTATTGGATGCACAAGATTGGTTAACAACCCTAATTGGATTAGAATAAGCCTAGGGAGGACGAAAATGACCTAAATGTTCAACCAATGACACAAAATCACTTATTGGATGCACAAGATTGTTTAAAATCCCTAATTTGATTAGAATAAGCCTATGGAGGACAAAAATGTCCTAAATGTTCAACCAATGACACAAAATCACTTATTGGATGCACAAGATTGTTTAAAAACCCTAATTTGATTAGAATAAGCCTATGGAGGACAAAAAAGTCCTAAATGTTCAACCAATGACACAAAATCACTTATTGGATGCACAAGATTGTTTAAAAACCCTAATTTGATTAGAATAAGTCTTGGGAGGAAGAAAATGACATAAATGTTCATTCAATGACACAAAATCACTTACTGGATGCACAAGATTGGTTAAAAACCCTAATTTGATAAGAATAAGTCTAGGGAGGACGAAAATGACGTAAATGTTCAACCAATGACATAAAATCACTTATTGGATGCACAAGATTGGTTAAAAACCCTAATTGGATTAGAATAAGCCTAGGGAGGACGAAAATGACCTAAATGTTCATCCAATGACACAAAATCACTTATTGGATGCACAAGATTGGTTAAAAACCCTAATTAAATTAGAATAAGCCTAGGGAGGACGAAAACGACCTAAATGTTCAACCAATGACACAAAATCACTTATTGGATGCACAAGATTGGTTAACAACCCTAATTGGATTAGAATAACCCTAGGGAGGACGAAAATGACCTAAATGTTCAACATATGACACAAAATAACTTATTGGATGCACAAGATTGTTTAAAATCCCTAATTTGATTAGAATAAGCCTATGGAGGTCAAAAATGTCCTAAATATTCAACCAATGACACAAAATCACTTATTGGATGCACAAGATTGTTTAAAAACCCTAATTTGATTAGAATAAGTCTAGGGAGGAAGAAAATGACATAAGTGTTCATTCAACGACACAAAATCACTTATTGGATGCACAAGATTGGTTAAAAACCCTAATTGGATTAGAATAAGCCTAGGGAGGACGAAAATGACCTAAATGTTCAACCAATGACACAAAATCACTTATTGGATGCACAAGATTGGTTAAAAACCCTAATTGGACTAGAATAAGCCTAGGGAGGACGAAAATGACCTAAATGTTCAAACAATGACACAAAATCACTTATTAGATGCAAAAGATTGGTTTAAAACCCTAATTGGATTAGAATAAGCCTAGGGAGGACGAAAATTACCTAAATGTTCAACCAATGACACAAAATCACTTATTGGATGCACAAGATTGCTTAAAAACCCTAATTAAATTAGAATAAGCCTAGGGAGGACGAAAATGACCTAAATGTTCAACCAATGACACAAAATCACTTACTGGATGCACAAGATTGGTTAAAAACCCTAATTAAATTAGAATATGCCTAGGGAGGACGAAAATGACCTAAATGTTCAACCAATGACATAAAATCAATTATTGGATGCACAAGATTGGTTAAAAACCCTAATTGGATTAGAATAATCCTAGGGAGGACGAAAATGACCTAAATGGTCAACCAATGACACAAAATCACTTATTGAATGCACAAGATTGGTTAAAAACCCTAATTAAATTAGAATAAGCCTAGGGAGGACGATTACGACCTAAATGTTCAACCAATGACACAAAATCACTTATTGGATGCACAAGATTGGTTAACAACCCTAATTGGATTAGAATAAGCCTAGGGAGGACGAAAATGACCTAAATGTTCAACCAATGACACAAAATCACTTATTGGATCCACAAGATTGTTTAAAAACCCTAATTTGATTAGAATAAGCCTAGGGAGAACAAAAATGACCTAAGTGTTCAACCAATGACACAAAATCAATTATTGGATGCACAAGATTGGCTAAAAACCCTAATTAAATTATAATATGTCTAGGGAGGATGAAAATGACGTAAATGTTCAACCAATGACACAAAATCACTTATTGGATGCACAAGATTGGTTAACAACCTTAATTGGATTAGAATAAGCCTATGGAGGACAAAAATGTCCTAAATGTTCAACCAATGACACAAAATCACTTATTGGATGCACAAGATTGTTTAAAAACCCTAATTTGATTAGAATAAGTCTTGGGAGGAAGAAAATGACATAAATGTTCATTCAATGACACAAAATCACTTACTGGATGCACAAGATTGGTTAAAAACCCTAATTTGATTAGAATAAGTCTAGGGAGGACGAAAATGACGTAAATGTTCAACCAATGACATAAAATCACTTATTGGATGCACAAGATTGGTTAAAAACCCTAATTGGATTAGAATAAGCCTAGGGAGGACGAAAATGACCTAAATGTTCATCCAATGATACAAAATCACTTATTGGATGCACAAGATTGGTTAAAAACCCTAATTAAATTAGAATAAGCCTAGGGAGGACGAAAACGACCTAAATGTTCAACCAATGACACAAAATCACTTATTGGATGCACAAGATTGGTTAACAACCCTAATTGGATTAGAATAAGCCTAGGGAGGACGAAAATGACCTAAATGTTCAACATATGACACAAAATCACTTATTGGATGCACAAGATTGTTTAAAATCCCTAATTTGATTAGAATAAGCCTATGGAGGACAAAAATGTCCTAAATGTTCAACCAATGACACAAAATCACTTATTGGATGCACAAGATTGTTTAAAAACCCTAATTTGATTAGAATAAGTCTTGGGAGGAAGAAAATGACATAAATGTTCATTCAATGACACAAAATCACTTACTGGATGCACAAGATTGGTTAAAAACCCTAATTTGATTAGAATAAGTCTAGGGAGGACGAAAATGACGTAAATGTTCAACCAATGACATAAAATCACTAATTGGATGCACAACATTGTTTAAAAAACCTAATTTGATTAGAATAAGCCTAGGGAGGACGAAAATGACCTAAATGTTTAACCAACGACACAAAATCACTTATTGGATGCACAAGATTGGTTAACAACCCGAATTGGATTAGAATAAGCCTAGGGAGGACGAAAATGACCTAAATGTTTAACCAATGACACAAAATCACTTATTGGATGCACAAGATTGTTTAAAAACCCTAATTTGATTAGAATAAGCATAGGGAGGACGAAAATGACCTAAATGTTCAACCAATGACACAAAATCACTTATTGGATGTACAAGATTGGTTAAAAACCCTAATTAAATTAGAATATGTCTAGGGAGGACGAAAATGACCTAAATGTTCAACCAATGACACAAAATTACTTATTGGATGCACAAGATTGGTTAACAACCCTAATTGCATTAGAATTAGCATAGGGAGGACGAAAATGACCTAAATGTTCAACCAATGACATAAAATCACTTATTGCATGCACAAGATTGGTTAAAAACCCTAATTTGATTAGAATAAATTCAAGGAGGAAGAAAATGACGTAAATGTTCAACCAATGACACAAAATCACTTATTGGATGCACAACACTGTTTAAAAACCCTAATTTGATTAGAATAAGCCTAGGGAGGACGAAAATGACCTAAATGTTCAACCAATGACACAAAATCACTTATTGGATGCACAAGCTTGGTTAAAAACCCTAATAAAATTAGAATATGTCTAGGGAGGACGAAAATGACCTAAATGTTCAACCAACGACACAAAATCACTTATTGGATGCACAAGATTGGTTAGAAACCCTTTTGTGATTAGAATAAGCCTATGGAGGACGAAAATGACATAAATGTTCAACCAATGACACAAAATCATTTATTGGATGCACAAGATTGGTTAAAAACCCTAATTGGATTAGAATAATCCTATGGAGGACGAAAATGACCTAAATGTTAAACCAATGACATAAAATCACTTATTGCATGCACAAGATTGGTTAGAAACCCTAATTGGACTAAAATAAGCCTAGGGAGGACGAAAATGACCTAAATGTTCAACCAACGACACAAAATCACTTATTGAATGCACAAGATTGGTTAGAAACCCTAATTGGATTAGAATAAGCCTGTGGAGGACGAAAATGACATAAATGTTCAACCAATGACACAAAATCACTTATTGGATGCACAAGATTGGTTAAAAACCCTAATTGGATTAGAATAAGCCAAAGGATGACGAAAATAACAAAAATGTTCAACCAACGACACAAAATGACTTATTGTATGCACAAGATTGGTTAAAAACCCTATTTGGATGCACAAGATTGGTTAAAAACCCTAATTAAATTTGAATATGCCTAGGGAGGACGAAAATGACCTAAATGCTCAACCAATGACACAAAATCACTTATTGGATGCACAAGATTGGTTAAAAATCCTAATTTGATTAGAATAAGTCTAGGGAGGAAGAAAATGACATAAGTGTTCATTCAATGACACAAAATCACTTATTGGATGCACAAGATTGGTTAAAAACCCTAATTGGATTAGAATAAGCCTAGGGAGGACGAAAATGACCTAAATATTCAACCAATGACACAAAATCACTTATTGAATGCACAAGATTGGTTAAAAACCCTAATTAAATTAGAATAAGCCTAGGGAGGACGATTACGACCTAAATGTTCAACCAATGACACAAAATCACTTATTGGATGCACAAGATTGGTTAACAACCCTAATTGGATTAGAATAAGCCTAGGGAGGACGAAAATGACCTAAATGTTCATCCAATGACACAAAATCACTTACTGGATGCACAAGATTGGTTAACAACCCTAATTGGATTAGAATAAGCCTAGGAAGGACGAAAATGACCTAAATGTTCAACATATGACACAAAATCACTTATTGGATGCACAAGATTGTTTAAAATCCCTAATTTGATTAGAATAAGCCTATGGAGGACAAAAATGTCCTAAATGTTCAACCAATGACACAAAATCACTTATTGGATGCACAAGATTGTTTAAAAACCCTAATTTGATTAGAATAAGTCTTGGGAGGAAGAAAATGACATAAATGTTCATTCAATGACACAAAATCACTTACTGGATGCACAAGATTGGTTAAAAACCCTAATTTGATTAGAATAAGTCTAGGGAGGAAGAAAATGACGTAAGTGTTCATTCAATGACACAAAATCACTTATTGGATGCACAAGATTGGTTAAAAACCCTAATTGGATTAGAATAAGCCTAGGGAGGACGAAAATGACCTAAATGTTCATCCAATGACACAAAATCACTTATTGGATGCACAAGATTGGTTAAAAACCCTAATTGGATTAGAATAAGCCTAGGGAGGACGAAAATGACCTAAATGTTCAACCAATGACACAAAATCACTTATTGGATGCACAAGATTGGTTAAAAACCCTAATTAAATTAGAATATGTCTAGGGAGGACGAAAATGACCTAAATGTTCAACCAATGACACAAAATCACTTATTGGATGCACAAGATTGGTTAACAACCCTAATTGCATTAGAATTAGCATAGGGAGGACGAAAATGACCTAAATGTTCAACCAATGACATAAAATCACTTATTGCATGCACAAGATTGTTTAAAAACCCTAATTTGATTAGAATAAGTCTTGGGAGGAAGAAAATGACATAAATGTTCATTCAATGACACAAAATCACTTACTGGATGCACAAGATTGGTTAAAAACCCTAATTTGATAAGAATAAGTCTAGGGAGGACGAAAATGACCTAAATGTTCAACCAATGACACAAAATCACTTATTGGATGTACAAGATTGTTTAAAAACCCTAATTTGATTAGAATAAGTCTTGGGAGGAAGAAAATGACATAAATGTTCATTCAATGACACAAAATCACTTACTGGATGCACAAGATTGGTTAAAAACCCTAATTTGATAAGAATAAGTCTAGGGAGGACGAAAATGACCTAAATGTTCAACCAATGACACAAAATCACTTATTGGATGCACAAGATTGGTTAAAAACCCTAATTGGATTAGAATAAGCCTAGGGAGGACGAAAATGACCTAAATGTTCAAACAATGACACAAAATCACTTATTGGATGCACAAGATTGGTTTAAAACCCTAATTGGATTAGAATAAGCCTAGGGAGGACGAAAATGACCTAAATGTTCAACCAATGACACAAAATCACTTATTGGATGCACAAGATTGCTTAAAAACCCTAATTAAATTAGAATAAGCCTAGGGAGGACGAAAATGACCTAAATGTTCAACCAATGACACAAAATCACTTACTGGATGCACAAGATTGGTTAAAAACCCTAATTAAATTAGAATATGCCTAGGGAGGACGAAAATGACCTAAATGTTCAACCAATGACATAAAATCAATTATTGGATGCACAAGATTGGTTAAAAACCCTAATTGGATTAGAATAAGCCTAGGGAGGACGAAAATGACCTAAATGGTCAACCAATGACACAAAATCACTTATTGAATGCACAAGATTGGTTAAAAACCCTAATTAAATTAGAATAAGCCTAGGGAGGACGATTACGACCTAAATGTTCAACCAATGACACAAAATCACTTATTGGATGCACAAGATTGGTTAACAACCCTAATTGGATTAGAATAAGCCTAGGGAGGACGAAAATGACCTAAATGTTCAACCAATGACACAAAATCACTTACTGGATGCACAAGATTGGTTAAAAACCCTAATTAAATTAGAATATGCCTAGGGAGGACGAAAATGACCTAAATGTTCAACCAATGACATAAAATCAATTATTGGATGCACAAGATTGGTTAAAAACCCTAATTGGATTAGAATAAGCCTAGGGAGGACGAAAATGACCTAAATGTTCAACCAATGACAAAAAATCACTTATTGAATGCACAAGATTGGTTAAAAACCCTAATTAAATTAGAATAAGCCTAGGGAGGACGATTACGACCTAAATGTTCAACCAATGACACAAAATCACTTATTGGATGCACAAGATTGGTTAACAACCCTAATTGGATTAGAATAAGCCTAGGGAGGACGAAAATGACCTAAATGTTCAACCAATGACACAAAATCACTTATTGGATGCACAAGATTGTTTAAAATCCCTAATTTGATTAGAATAAGCCTATGGAGGACAAAAATGTCCTAAATGTTCAACCAATGACACAAAATCACTTATTGGATGCACAAGATTGTTTAAAAACCCTAATTTGATTAGAATAAGCGTATGGAGGACAAAAATGTCCTAAATGTTCAACCAATGACACAAAATCACTTATTGGATGCACAAGATTGTTTAAAAACCCTAATTTGATTAGAATAAGCCTATGGAGGACAAAAAAGTCCTAAATGTTCAACCAATGACACAAAATCACTTATTGGATGCACAAGATTGTTTAAAAACCCTAATTTGATTAGAATAAGTCTTGGGAGGAAGAAAATGACATAAATGTTCATTCAATGACACAAAATCACTTACTGGATGCACAAGATTGGTTAAAAACCCTAATTTGATTAGAATAAGTCTAGGGAGGACGAAAATGACGTAAATGTTCAACCAATGACATAAAATCACTTATTGGATGCACAAGATTGGTTAAAACCCCTAATTGGATTAGAATAAGCCTAGGGAGGACGAAAATGACCTAAATGTTCATCCAATGACACAAAATCACTTATTGGATGCACAAGATTGGTTAAAAACCCTAATTAAATTAGAATAAGCCTAGGGGGACGAAAACAACCTAAATGTTCAACCAATGACACAAAATCACTTATTGGATGCACAAGATTGGTTAACAACCCTAATTGGATTAGAATAAGCCTAGGGAGGACGAAAATGACCTAAATGTTCAACATATGACACAAAATCACTTATTGGATGCACAAGATTGTTTAAAATCCCTAATTTGATTAGAATAAGCCTATGGAGGACAAAAATGTCCTAAATGTTCAACCAATGACACAAAATCACTTATTGGATGCACAAGATTGTTTAAAAACCCTAATTTGATTAGAATAAGTCTTGGGAGGAAGAAAATGACATAAATGTTCATTCAATGACACAAAATCACTTACTGGATGCACAAGATTGGTTAAAAACCCTAATTTGATTAGAATAAGTCTAGGGAGGACGAAAATGACGTAAATGTTCAACCAATGACACAAAATCACTTATTGGATGCACAACATTGTTTAAAAACCCTAATTTGATTAGAATAAGCCTAGGGAGGACGAAAATGACCTAAATGTTTAACCAACGACACAAAATCACTTATTGGATGCACAAGATTGGTTAACAACCCGAATTGGATTAGAATAAGCCTAGGGAGGACGAAAATGACCTAAATGTTTAACCAATGACACAAAATCACTTATTGGATGCACAAGATTGTTTAAAAACCCTAATTTGATTAGAATAAGCATAGGGAGGACGAAAATGACCTAAATGTTCAACCAATGACACAAAATCACTTATTGGATGCACAAGATTGGTTAAAAACCCTAATTAAATTAGAATAAGCCTAGGGAAGACGAAAATGAGCTAAATGTTCAACCAATGACACAAAATCACTTACTGGATGCACAAGATTGGTAAAAAACCCTAATTAAATTAGAATAAGCCTAGGGAGGACAAAAATGACCTAAATGTTTAACCAATGACACAAAATCACTTAATGGATGCACAAGATTGGTTAACAACCCTAATTGGATTAGAATAAGCCTAGGGAGGACGAAAATGACCTAAATGTTTAACTAATGACACAAAATCACTTATTGGATGCACAAGATTGTTTAAAAACCCTAATTTGATTAGAATAAGCCTAGGGAGGACAAAAATGACCTAAATGTTCAACCAATGACACAAAATCACTTATTGGATTCACAAGATTCGTTAAAAACCCTAATTTGATTAGAATAAGTCTAGGGAGGACGAAAATGACGTAAATGTTCAACCAATGACATAAAATCACTTATTGGATGCACAAGATTGGTTAAAAACCCTAATTGGATTAGAATAAGCCGAAGGATGACGAAAATGACCTAAATGTTCAACCAACGACACAAAATGACTTATTGGATGCACAACACTATTTAAAAACCCTAATTTGATTAGGATAAGCCTAGGGAGGACGAAAATGACCTAAATAATCAACCAATGACACAAAATCAATTATTTGATGCACAAGATTGGTTAAAAACCCTAATTAAATTAGAATATGTCTAGGGAGGACGAAAATGACCTAAATGTTCAACCAACGACACAAAATCACTTATTGGATGCACAAGATTGGTTAGAAACCCTCTTGGGATTAGAATAAGCCTATGGAGGACGAAAATGACATAAATGTTCAACCAATGACACAAAATCACTTATTGGATGCACAAGATTGGTTAAAAACCCTAATTGGATTAGAATAAGCCGAAGGATGACAAAAATAACCTAAATGTTCAACCAACGACACAAAATGACTTATTGTATGCACAAGATTGGTTAAAAACCCTAATTGGACTAGAATAAGCCTAGGGAGGACATAAATGACCTAAATGTTCAAACAATGACACAAAATCACTTATTGGATGCACAAGATTGGTTAAAAACCCTAATTGGATTAGAATAAAACCTAGGGAGGACGAAAATGACCTAAATGTTCAACCAATGACACAAAATCACTTATTGGATGCACAAGATTGGTTAAAAACCCTAATTAAATTAGAATAAGCTTAGGGAAGACGAAAATGAGCTAAATGTTCAACCAATGACACAAAATCACTTACTGGATGCACAAGATTGGTTAAAAACCCTAATTAAATTAGAATAAGCCTAGGGAGGACAAAAATGACCTAAATGTTCAACCAATGACACAAAATCACTTATTGGATGCACAACATTGTTTAAAAACCCTAATTTGATTAGAATAAGCCTAGGGAGGACGAAAATGACCTAAATGTTCAACCAATGACACAAAATCACTTATAGGATGCACAAGATTGGTTAAAAACCCTAATTAAATTTGAATATGCCTAGGGAGGACGAAAATGACCTAAATGCTCAACCAATGACACAAAATCACTTATTGGATGCACAAGATTGTTTAAAAATCCTAATTTGATTAGAATAAGTCTAGCGAGGAAGAAAATGACATAAGTGTTCATTCAATGACACAAAATCGCTTATTGGATGCACAAGATTGGTTAAAAACCCTAATTGGATTAGAATAAGCCTATGGAGGACGAAAATGACATAAATGTTCAACCAATGACACAAAATCATTTATTGGATGCACAAGATTGGTTAAAAACCCTAATTGGATTAGAATAATCCTATGGAGGACGAAAATGACCTATATGTTAAACCAATGACATAAAATCACTTATTGCATGCACAAGATTGGTTAGAAACCCTAATTGGACTAAAATAAGCCTAGGGAGGACGTAAATGACCTAAATGTTCAACCAACGACACAAAATCACTTATTGAATGCACAAGATTGGTTAGAAACCCTAATTGGATTAGAATAAGCCTGTGGAGGACGAAAATGACATAAATGTTCAACCAATGACACAAAATCACTTATTGGATGCACAAGATTGGTTAAAAACCCTAATTGGATTAGAATAAGCCGAAGGATGACGAAAATAACCAAAATGTTCAACCAACGACACAAAATGACTTATTGTATGCACAAGATTGGTTAAAAACCCTATTTGGATGCACAAGATTGGTTAAAAACCCTAATTAAATTTGAATATGCCTAGGGAGGTCGAAAATGACCTAAATGCTCAACCAATGACACAAAATCACTTATTAGATGCACAAGATTGGTTAAAAATCCTAATTTGATTAGAATAAGTCTAGGGAGGAAGAAAATGACATAAGTGTTCATTCAACGACACAAAATCACTTATTGGATGCACAAGATTGGTTAAAAACCCTAATTGTATTAGAATAAGCCTTGGGAAGACGAAAATGACCTAAATGTTCAACCAATGACACAAAATCACTTATTGGATGCACAAGATTGTTTAAAAACCCTAATTTGATTAGAATATGCCTAGGGAGAACAAAAATGACCTAAGTGTTCAACCAAAGACACAAAATCAATTATTGGATGCACAAGATTGGCTAAAAACCCTAATTAAATTAGAATATGTCTAGGGAGGACGAAAATGACATAATGTTCAACCAATAACACAAAATCACTTATTGGATGCACAAGATTAGTTAACAACCCTAATTGCATTAGAATTAGCATAGGGAGGACGAAAATGACCTAAATGTTCAACCAATGACATAAAATCACTTATTGCATGCACAAGATTGGTTAAAAACCCTAATTTGATTAGAATAAATTCAAGGAGGAAGAAAATGACGTAAATGTTCAACCAATGACACAAAATCACTTATTGGATGCACAACACTGTTTAAAAACCCTAATTTGATTAGAATAAGCCTAGGGAGGACGAAAATGACCTAAATGTTCAACCAATGACACAAAATCACTTATTGGATGCACAAGCTTGGTTAAAAACCCTAATAAAATTAGAATATGTCTAGGGAGGACGAAAATGACCTAAATGTTCAACCAACAACACAAAATCACTTATTGGATGCACAAGATTGGTTAGAAACCCTCTTGTGATTAGAATAAGCCTATGGAGGACGAAAATGACATAAATGTTCAACCAATGACACAAAATCATTTATTGGATGCACAAGATTGGTTAAAAACCCTAATTGGATTAGAATAATCCTATGGAGGACGAAAATGACCTAAATGTTAAACCAATGACATAAAATCACTTATTGCATGCACAAGATTGGTTAGAAACCCTAATTGGACTAAAATAAGCCTAGGGAGGACGAAAATGACCTAAATGTTCAACCAACGACACAAAATCACTTATTGAATGCACAAGATTGGTTAGAAACCCTAATTGGATTAGAATAAGCCTGTGGAGGACGAAAATGACATAAATGTTCAACCAATGACACAAAATCAATTATTGGATGCACAAGATTGGTTAAAAACCCTAATTGGATTAGAATAAGCCAAAGGACGACGAAAATAACCAAAATGTTCAACCAACGACATAAAATGACTTATTGTATGCACAAGATTGGTTAAAAACCCTATTTGGATGCACAAGATTGGTTAAAAACCCTAATTAAATTTGAATATGCCTAGGGAGGACGAAAATGACCTAAATGCTCAACCAATGACACAAAATCACTTATTGGATGCAAAAGATTGGTTAAAAATCCTAATTTGATTAGAATAAGTCTAGGGAGGAAGAAAATGACATAAGTGTTCATTCAATGACACAAAATCACTTATTGGATGCACAAGATTGGTTAAAATCCCTAATTGGATTAGAATAAGCCTAGGGAGGACGAAAATGACCTAAATGTTCAAACAATGACACAAAATCACTTATTGGATGCACAAGATTGGTTTAAAACCCTAATTGGATTAGAATAAGCCTAGGGAGGACGAAAATGACCTAAATGTTCAACCAATGACACAAAATCACTTATTGGATGCACAAGATTGGTTAAAAACCCTAATTAATTTAGAATATGTCTAGGGAGGACGAAAATGACCTAAATGTTCAACCAACGACACAAAATCACTTATTGGATACACAAGATTGGTTTAAAACCCTAATTGGATTAGAATAAGCCTAGGGAGGACGAAAATGACCTAAATGTTCAACCAATGACACAAAATCACTTATTGGATGCACAAGATTGGTTAAAAACCCTAATTAATTTAGAATATGTCTAGGGAAGACGAAAATGACCTAAACGTTCAACCAACGACACAAAATCACTTATTGGATACACAAGATTGCTTAGAAACCCTCTTGGGATTAGAATAAGACTATGGAGGACGAAAATGACATAAATGTTCAACCAATGACACAAAATCACTTATTTGTTGCACAAGATTGGTTAAAAACCCTAATTGGATTAGAATAAGCCGAAGGATGACAAAAATGACCTAAATGTTCAACCAACGACACAAAATGACTTATTGTATGCACAAGATTGGTTAAAAACCCTAATTGGACTAGAATAAGCCTAGGGAGGACATAAATGACCTAAATGTTCAAACAATGACACAAAATCACTTATTGGATGCACAAGATTGGTTAAAAACCCTAATTGGATTAGAATAAGCTTAGGGAGGACGAAAATGACCTAAATGTTCAACCAATGACACAAAATCACTTATTGGATGCACAAGATTGGTTAACAACCCTAATTGGATTAGAATAAGCCTAGGGAGGACGAAAATGACCTAAATGTTCAACCAATGACACAAAATCACTTATTGGATGCACAAGATTGCTTAAAAACCCTAATTAAATTAGAATAAGCCTAGGGAGGACGAAAATGACCTAAATGTTCAACCAATGACACAAAATCACTTACTGGATGCACAAGATTGGTTAAAAACCCTAATTAAATTAGAATATGCCTAGGGAGGACGAAAATGACCTAAATGTTCAACCAATGACATAAAATCAATTATTGGATGCACAAGATTGGTTAAAAACCCTAATTGGATTAGAATAAGCCTAGGGAGGACGAAAATGACCTAAATGGTCAACCAATGACACAAAATCACTTATTGAATGCACAAGATTGGTTAAAAACCCTAATTAAATTAGAATAAGCCTAGGGAGGACGATTACGACCTAAATGTTCAACCAATGACACAAAATCACTTATTGGATGCACAAGATTGGTTAACAACCCTAATTGGATTAGAATAAGCCTAGGGAGGACGAAAATGACCTAAATGTTCAACCAATGACACAAAATCACTTACTGGATGCACAAGATTGGTTAAAAACCCTAATTAAATTAGAATATGCCTAGGGAGGACGAAAATGACCTAAATGTTCAACCAATGACATAAAATCAATTATTGGATGCACAAGATTGGTTAAAAACCCTAATTGGATTAGAATAAGCCTAGGGAGGACGAAAATGACCTAAATGTTCAACCAATGACACAAAATCACTTATTGGATGCACAAGATTGGTTAAAAACCCTAATTGGATTAGAATAAGCCAAAGGATGACGAAAATAACCAAAATGTTCAACCAACGACACAAAATGACTTATTGTATGCACAAGATTGGTTAAAAACCCTATTTGGATGCACAAGATTGGTTAAAAACCCTAATTAAATTTGAATATGCCTAGGGAGGACGAAAATGACCTAAATGCTCAACCAATGACACAAAATCACTTATTGGATGCACAAGATTGGTTAAAAATCCTAATTTGATTAGAATAAGTCTAGGGAGGAAGAAAATGACATAAGTGTTCATTCAATGACACAAAATCACTTATTGGATGCACAAGATTGGTTAAAAACCCTAATTGGATTAGAATAAGCCTATGGAGGACGAAAATGACCTAAATGTTAAACCAATGACATAAAATCACTTATTGCATGCACAAGATTGGTTAGAAACCCTAATTGGACTAAAATAAGCCTAGGGAGGACGAAAATGACCTAAATGTTCAACCAACGACACAAAATCACTTATTGAATGCACAAGATTGGTTAGAAACCCTAATTGGATTAGAATAAGCCTGTGGAGGACGAAAATGACATAAATGTTCAACCAATGACACAAAATCACTTATTGGATGCACAAGATTGGTTAAAAACCCTAATTGGATTAGAATAAGCCGAAGGATGACGAAAATAACCAAAATGTTCAACCAACGACACAAAATGACTTATTGTATGCACAAGATTGGTTAAAAACCCTATTTGGATGCACAAGATTGGTTAAAAACCCTAATTAAATTTGAATATGCCTAGGGAGGACGAAAATGACCTAAATGCTCAACCAATGACACAAAATCACTTATTGGATGCACAAGATTGGTTAAAAATCTTAATTTGATTAGAATAAGTCTAGGGAGGACGAAAATGACCTAAACGTTCAACCAATGACACAAAATCACTTATTGGATGCACAAGATTGTTTAAAATCCCTAATTTAATTAGAATAAGCCTATGGAGGACAAAAATGTCCTAAATGTTCAACCAATGACACAAAATCACTTATTGGATGTACAAGATTGTTTAAAAATCCTAATTTGATTAGAATAAGTCTTGGGAGGAAGTTTATGACATAAATGTTCATTCAATGACACAAAATCACTTACTGGATGCACAAGATTGGTTAAAAACCCTAATTTGATTAGAATAAGTCTAGGGAGGACGAAAATGACGTAAATGTTCAACCAATGACATAAAATCACTTATCGGATGCACAACATTGTTTAAAAAACGTAATTTGATTAGAATAAGCCTAGGGAGGACGAAAATGACCTAAATGTTTAACCAATAACACAAAATCACTTATTGGATGCACAAGATTGGTTAAAAACCCTAATTGGACTAGAATAAGCCTAGGGAGGACATAAATGACCTAAATGTTCAAACAATGACACAAAATCACTTATTGGATGCACAAGATTGGTTAAAAACCCTAATTGGATTAGAATAAAACCTAGGGAGGACGAAAATGACCTAAATGTTCAACCAATGACACAAAATCACTTATTGGATGCACAAGATTGGTTAACAACCCTAATTGCATTAGAATTAGCATAGGGAGGACGAAAATGACCTAAATGTTCAACCAATGACATAAAATCACTTATTGCATGCACAAGATTGGTTAAAAACCCTAATTTGATTAGAATAAATTCAGGGAGGATGAAAATGACGTAAATGTTCAACCAATGACACAAAATCACTTATTGGATGCACAAGATTGGTTAACAACCCTAATTGGATTAGAATAAGCCTAGGGAGGACGAAAATGACCTAAATGTTCAACCAATGACACAAAATCACTTATTGGATGCACAACACTGTTTAAAAACCCTAATTTGATAAGAATAAGCCTAGGGAAGACGAAAATGACCTAAATGTTCAACCAATGACACAAAATCACTTATTGGATGCACAAGATTTGTTAAAAACCCTAATTAAATTAGAATATGTCTAGGGAGGACGAAAATGACCTAAATGTTCAACCAACGACACAAAATCACTTATTGGTTGCACAAGATTCGTTAAAAACCCTAATTGGATTAGAATAAGCCGAAGGATGACGAAAATGACCTAAATGTTTAACCAACGACACAAAATGACTTATTGTATGCACAAGATTGGTTAAAAACCCTAATTGGACTAGAATAAGCCTAGGGAGGACGAAAATGACCTAAATGTTCAAACAATGACACAAAATCACTTATTGGATGCACAAGATTGGTTAAAAACCCTAATTAAATTAGAATAAGCCTAGGGAGGATGACAATGACCTAAATGTTAAACAAATGACACAAAATCACTTATTGGATGCACAAGATTGGTTAACAACCCTAATTGGATTAGAATAAGCCTAGGGAGGACGAAAATGACCTAAATGTTCAACCAATGACACAAAATCACTTATTGGATGCACAAGATTGTTTAAAAACCCTAATTTGATTAGAATAAGCCTAGGGAGAACAAAAATGACCTAAGTGTTCAACCAATGACACAAAATCAATTATTGGATGCACAAGATTGGCTAAAAACCCTAATTAAATTATAATATGTCTAGGGAGGATGAAAATGACGTAAATGTTCAACCAATGACACAAAATCACTTATTGGATGCACAAGATTGGTTAACAACCTTAATTGGATTAGAATAAGCATAGGGAGGACGAAAATGACCTAAATGTTAAACCAATGACATAAAATCACTTATTGGATGCACAACATTGGTTAAAAACGCTAATTAAATTTGAATATGCCTAGGGAGGACGAAAATGACCTAAATGCTCAACCAATGACACAAAATCACTTATTGGATGCACAAGATTGGTTAAAAATCCTAATTTGATTAGAATAAGTCTAGGGAGGAAGAAAATGACATAAGTGTTCATTCAATGACATAAAATCACTTATTGGTGCACAAGATTGGTTAAAAACCCTAATTGGATTAGAATAAGCCTATGGAGGACGAAAATGACATAAATGTTCAACCAATGACACAAAATCATTTATTGGATGCACAAGATTGGTTAAAAACCCTAATTGGATTAGAATAATCCTATGGAGGACGAAAATGACCTAAATGTTAAACCAATGACATAAAATCACTTATTGCATGCACAAGATTGGTTAGAAACCCTAATTGGACTAAAATAAGCCTAGGGAGGACGAAAATGACCTAAATGTTCAACCAACGACACAAAATCACTTATTGAATGCACAAGATTGGTTAGAAACCCTAATTGGATTAGAATAAGCCTGTGGAGGACGAAAATGACATAAATGTTCAACCAATGACACAAAATCACTTATTGGATGCACAAGATTGGTTAAAAACCCTAATTGGATTAGAATAAGCCGAAGGATGACGAAAATAACCAAAATGTTCAACCAACGACACAAAATGACTTATTGTATGCACAAGATTGGTTAAAAACCCTATTTGGATGCACAAGATTGGTTAAAAACCCTAATTAAATTTGAATATGCATAGGGAGGTCGAAAATGACCTAAATGCTCAACCAATGACACAAAATCACTTATTAGATGCACAAGATTGGTTAAAAATCCTAATTTGATTAGAATAAGTCTAGGGAGGAAGAAAATGACATAAGTGTTCATTCAACGACACAAAATCACTTATTGGATGCACAAGATTGGTTACAAACCCTAATTGTATTAGAATAAGCCTTGGGAAGACGAAAATGATCTAAATGTTCAACCAATGACACAAAATCACTTATTGGATGCACAAGATTGTTTAAAAACCCTAATTTGATTAGAATATGCCTAGGGAGAACAAAAATGACCTAAGTGTTCAACCAAAGACACAAAATCAATTATTGGATGCACAAGATTGGTTAACAACCCTAATTGCATTAGAATTAGCATAGGGAGGACGAAAATGACCTAAATGTTCAACCAATGACATAAAATCACTTATTGCATGCACAAGATTGGTTAAAAACCCTAATTTGATTAGAATAAATTCAGGGATGATGAAAATGACGTAAATGTTCAACCAATGACACAAAATCACTTATTGGATGCACAAGATTGTTTAAAATCCCTAATTTGATTAGAATAAGCCTATGGAGGACAAAAATGTCCTAAATATTCAACCAATGACACAAAATCACTTATTGGATGCACAAGATTGTTTAAAAACCCTAATTTGATTAGAATAAGTCTAGGGAGGAAGAAAATGACATAAGTGTTCATTCAACGACACAAAATCACTTATTGGATGCACAAGATTGGTTAAAAACCCTAATTGGATTAGAATAAGCCTAGGGAGGACGAAAATGACCTAAATGTTCAACCAATGACACAAAATCACTTATTGGATCCACAAGATTGTTTAAAAACCCTAATTTGATTAGAATAAGCCTAGGGAGAACAAAAATGACCTAAGTGTTCAACCAATGACACAAAATCAATTATTGGATGCACAAGATTGGCTAAAAACCCTAATTAAATTATAATATGTCTAGGGAGGATGAAAATGACGTAAATGTTCAACCAATGACACAAAATCACTTATTGGATGCACAACATTGTTTAAAAACCCTAATTTGATTAGAATAAGCCTAGGGAGGACGAAAATGACCTAAATGTTCAACCAATGACACAAAATCACTTATAGGATGCACAAGATTGGTTAAAAACCCTAATTAAATTTGAATATGCCTAGGGAGGACGAAAATTACCTAAATGCTCAACCAATGACACAAAATCACTTATTGGATGCACAAGATTGTTTAAAAATCCTAATTTGATTAGAATAAGTCTAGGGAGGAAGAAAATGACATAAGTGTTCATTCAATGACACAAAATCGCTTATTGGATGCACAAGATTGGTTAAAAACCCTAATTGGATTAGAATAAGCCTATGGAGGACGAAAATGACATAAATGTTCAACCAATGACACAAAATCATTCATTGGATGCACAAGATTGGTTAAAAACCCTAATTGGATTAGAATAATCCTATGGAGGACGAAAATGACCTAAATGTTAAACCAATGACATAAAATCACTTATTGCATGCACAAGATTAGTTAGAAACCCTAATTGGACTAAAATAAGCCTAGGGAGGACGAAAATGACCTAAATGTTCAACCAACGACACAAAATCACTTATTGAATGCACAAGATTGGGTAGAAACCCTAATTGGATTAGAATAAGCCTGTGGAGGACGAAAATGACATAAATAATCAACCAATGACACAAAATCACTTATTGGATGCACAAGATTGGTTAAAAATCCTAATTGGATTAGAATAAGCCGAAGGATGACGAAAATAACCAAAATGTTCTACCAACGACACAAAATGACTTATTGTATGCACAAGATTTGTTAAAAACCCTATTTGGACTAGAATAAGCCTAGGGAGGACATAAATGACCTAAATGTTCAAACAATGACACAAAATCACTTATTGAATGCACAAGATTGGTTAAAAACCCTAATTGGATTAGAATAAAACCTAGGGAGGACGAAAATGACCTAAATGTTCAACCAATGACACAAAATCACTTATTGGATGCACAAGATTGGTTAAAAACCCTAATTAAATTAGAATAAGCCTAGGGAAGACGAAAATGAGCTAAATGTTCAACCAATGACACAAAATCACTTACTGGATGCACAAGATTGGTTAAAAACCCTAATTAAATTAGAATAAGCCTAGGGAGGACAAAAATGACCTAAATGTTTAACCAATGACACAAAATCACTTATTGGATGCACAAGATTGGTTAACAACCCTAATTGGATTAGAATAAGCCTAGGGAGGACGAAAATGACCTAAATGTTCAACCAATGACACAAAATCACTTATTGGATGCACAAGATTGTTTAAAAACCCTAATTTGATTAGAATAAGCCTAGGGAGAACAAAAATGACCTAAGTGTTCAACCAATGACACAAAATCAATTATTGGATGCACAAGATTGGCTAAAAACCCTAATTAAATTATAATATGTCTAGGGAGGATGAAAATGACGTAAATGTTCAACCAATGACACAAAATCACTTATTGGATGCACAAGATTGGTTAACAACCTTAATTGGATTAGAATAAGCATAGGGAGGACGAAAATGACCTAAATGTTAAACCAATGACACAAAATCACTTATTGGATGCACAAGATTGGTTAAAAACCCTAATTAAATTTGAATATGCCTAGGGAGGACGAAAATGACCTAAATGCTCAACCAATGACACAAAATCACTTATTGGATGCACAAGATTGGTTAAAAATCCTAATTTGATTAGAATAAGTCTAGGGAGGAAGAAAATGACATAAGTGTTCATTCAATGACATAAAATCACTTATTGGTGCACAAGATTGGTTAAAAACCCTAATTGGATTAGAATAAGCCTATGGAGGACGAAAATGACATAAATGTTCAACCAATGACACAAAATCATTTATTGGATGCACAAGATTGGTTAAAAACCCTAATTGGATTAGAATAATCCTATGGAGGACGAAAATGACCTAAATGTTAAACCAATGACATAAAATCACTTATTGCATGCACAAGATTGGTTAGAAACCCTAATTGGACTAAAATAAGCCTAGGGAGGACGAAAATGACCTAAATGTTCAACCAACGACACAAAATCACTTATTGAATGCACAAGATTGGTTAGAAACCCTAATTGGATTAGAATAAGCCTGTGGAGGACGAAAATGACATAAATGTTCAACCAATGACACAAAATCACTTATTGGATGCACAAGATTGGTTAAAAACCCTAATTGGATTAGAATAAGCCAAAGGATGACGAAAATAACAAAAATGTTCAACCAACGACACAAAATGACTTATTGTATGCACAAGATTGGTTAAAAACCCTATTTGGATGCACAAGATTGGTTAAAAACCCTAATTAAATTTGAATATGCCTAGGGAGGACGAAAATGACCTAAATGCTCAACCAATGACACAAAATCACTTATTGGATGCACAAGATTGGTTAAAAATCCTAATTTGATTAGAATAAGTCTAGGGAGGAAGAAAATGACATAAGTGTTCATTCAATGACACAAAATCACTTATTGGATGCACAAGATTGGTTAAAAACCCTAATTGGATTAGAATAAGCCTAGGGAGGACGAAAATGACCTAAATATTCAACCAATGACACAAAATCACTTATTGAATGCACAAGATTGGTTAAAAACCCTAATTAAATTAGAATAAGCCTAGGGAGGACGATTACGACCTAAATGTTCAACCAATGACACAAAATCACTTATTGGATGCACAAGATTGGTTAACAACCCTAATTGGATTAGAATAAGCCTAGGGAGGACGAAAATGACCTAAATGTTCATCCAATGACACAAAATCACTTACTGGATGCACAAGATTGGTTAACAACCCTAATTGGATTAGAATAAGCCTAGGAAGGACGAAAATGACCTAAATGTTCAACATATGACACAAAATCACTTATTGGATGCACAAGATTGTTTAAAATCCCTAATTTGATTAGAATAAGCCTATGGAGGACAAAAATGTCCTAAATGTTCAACCAATGACACAAAATCACTTATTGGATGCACAAGATTGTTTAAAAACCCTAATTTGATTAGAATAAGTCTTGGGAGGAAGAAAATGACATAAATGTTCATTCAATGACACAAAATCACTTACTGGATGCACAAGATTGGTTAAAAACCCTAATTTGATTAGAATAAGTCTAGGGAGGACGAAAATGACGTAAATGTTCAACCAATGACATAAAATCACTTATTGGATGCACAACATTGTTTAAAAAACCTAATTTGATTAGAATAAGCCTAGAGAGGACGAAAATGACCTAAATGTTTAACCAACGACACAAAATCACTTATTGGATGCACAAGATTGGTTAACAACCCGAATTGGATTAGAATAAGCCTAGGGAGGACGAAAATGACCTAAATGTTTAACCAATGACACAAAATCACTTATTGGATGCACAAGATTGTTTAAAAACCCTAATTTGATTAGAATAAGCATAGGGAGGACGAAAATGACCTAAATGTTCAACCAATGACACAAAATCACTTATTGGATGTACAAGATTGGTTAAAAACCCTAATTAAATTAGAATATGTCTAGGGAGGACGAAAATGACCTAAATGTTCAACCAATGACACAAAATTACTTATTGGATGCACAAGATTGGTTAACAACCCTAATTGCATTAGAATTAGCATAGGGAGGACGAAAATGACCTAAATGTTCAACCAATGACATAAAATCACTTATTGCATGCACAAGATTGGTTAAAAACCCTAATTTGATTAGAATAAATTCAAGGAGGAAGAAAATGACGTAAATGTTCAACCAATGACACAAAATCACTTATTGGATGCACAACACTGTTTAAAAACCCTAATTTGATTAGAATAAGCCTAGGGAGGACGAAAATGACCTAAATGTTCAACCAATGACACAAAATCACTTATTGGATGCACAAGCTTGGTTAAAAACCCTAATAAAATTAGAATATGTCTAGGGAGGACGAAAATGACCTAAATGTTCAACCAACGACACAAAATCACTTATTGGATGCACAAGATTGGTTAGAAACCCTTTTGTGATTAGAATAAGCCTATGGAGGACGAAAATGACATAAATGTTCAACCAATGACACAAAATCATTTATTGGATGCACAAGATTGGTTAAAAACCCTAATTGGATTAGAATAATCCTATGGAGGACGAAAATGACCTAAATGTTAAACCAATGACATAAAATCACTTATTGCATGCACAAGATTGGTTAGAAACCCTAATTGGACTAAAATAAGCCTAGGGAGGACGAAAATGACCTAAATGTTCAACCAACGACACAAAATCACTTATTGAATGCACAAGATTGGGTAGAAACCCTAATTGGATTAGAATAAGCCTGTGGAGGACGAAAATGACATAAATAATCAACCAATGACACAAAATCACTTATTGGATGCACAAGATTGGTTAAAAATCCTAATTGGATTAGAATAAGCCGAAGGATGACGAAAATAACCAAAATGTTCAACCAACGACACAAAATGACTTATTGTATGCACAAGATTGGTTAAAAACCCTATTTGGATGCACAAGATTGGTTAAAAACCCTAATTAAATTTGAATATGCCTAGGGAGGACGAAAATGACCTAAATGCTCAACCAATGACACAAAATCACTTATTGGATGCAAAAGATTGGTTAAAAATCCTAATTTGATTAGAATAAGTCTAGGGAGGAAGAAAATGACATAAGTGTTCATTCAATGACACAAAATCACTTATTGGATGCACAAGATTGGTTAAAATCCCTAATTGGATTAGAATAAGCCTAGGGAGGACGAAAATGACCTAAATGTTCAAACAATGACACAAAATCACTTATTGGATGCACAAGATTGGTTTAAAACCCTAATTGGATTAGAATAAGCCTAGGGAGGACGAAAATGACCTAAATGTTCAACCAATGACACAAAATCACTTATTGGATGCACAAGATTGGTTAAAAACCCTATTTGGATGCACAAGATTGGTTAAAAACCCTAATTAAATTTGAATATGCCTAGGGAGGACGAAAATGACCTAAATGCTCAACCAATGACACAAAATCACTTATTGGATGCACAAGATTGGTTAAAAATCCTAATTTGATTAGAATAAGTCTAGGGAGGACGAAAATGACCTAAACGTTCAACCAATGACACAAAATCACTTATTGGATGCACAAGATTGTTTAAAATCCCTAATTTGATTAGAATAAGCCTATGGAGGACAAAAATGTCCTAAATGTTCAACCAATGACACAAAATCACTTATTGGATGTACAAGATTGTTTAAAAACCCTAATTTGATTAGAATAAGTCTTGGGAGGAAGAAAATGACATAAATGTTCATTCAATGAACAAAATCACTTACTGGATGCACAAGATTGGTTAAAAACCCTAATTTGATTAGAATAAGTCTAGGGAGGACGAAAATGACGTAAATGTTCAACCAATGACATAAAATCACTTATTGGATGCACAACATTGTTTAAAAAACCTAATTTGATTAGAATAAGCCTAGGGAGGACGAAAATGACCTAAATGTTTAACCAATAACACAAAATCACTTATTGGATGCACAAGATTGGTTAACAACCCTAATTGGATTAGAATAAGCCTAGGGAGGACGAAAATGACCTAAATGTTTAACCAATGACACAAAATCACTTATTGGATGCACAAGATTGTTTAAAAACCCTAATTTGATTAGAATAAGCATAGGGAGGACGAAAATGACCTAAATGTTCAACCAATGACACAAAATCACTTATTGGATGCACAAGATTGGTTAAAAACCCTAATTAAATTAGAATATGTCTAGGGAGGACGAAAATGACCTAAATGTTCAACCAATGACACAAAATCACTTATTGGATGCACATGATTGGTTAACAACCCTAATTGCATTAGAATTGGCATAGGGAGGACGAAAATGACCTAAATGTTCAACCAATGACATAAAATCACTTATTGCATGCACAAGATTTGTTAAAAACCCTAATTTGATTAGAATAAATTCAGGGAGGATGAAAATGACATAAATGTTCAACCAATGACACAAAATCACTTATTGGATGCACAACACTGTTCAAAAACCCTAATTTGATTAGAATAAGCCTAGGGAGGACGAAAATGACCTAAATGTTCAACCAATAACAAAAATCACTTATTGGATGCACAAGATTGGTTAAAAACCCTAATTAAATAAGAATATGTCTAGGGAGGACGAAAATGACCTAAATGTTCAACCAATGACACAAAATCACTTATTGGATGCACAAGATTGGTTAGAAACCCTCTTGGGATTAGAATAAGCCTATCGAGGACGAAAATGACATAAAAGTTCAACCAATGATACAAAATCACTTATTGGATGCACAAGATTGGTTAAAAACCCTAATTGGATTAGAATAAAACCTAGGGAGGACGAAAATGACCTAAATGTTCAACCAATGACACAAAATCACTTATTGGATGCACAAGATTGGTTAAAAACCCTAATTAAATTAGAATAAGCCTAGGGAAGACGAAAATGAGCTAAATGTTCAACCAATGACACAAAATCACTTACTGGATGCACAAGATTGGTTAAAAACCCTAATTAAATTAGAATAAGCCTAGGGAGGACAAAAATGACCTAAATGTTCAACCAATGACACAAAATCACTTATTGGATGCACAACATTGTTTAAAAACCCTAATTTGATTAGAATAAGCCTAGGGAGGACGAAAATGACCTAAATGTTCAACCAATGACACAAAATCACTTATAGGATGCACAAGATTGGTTAAAAACCCTAATTAAATTTGAATATGCCTAGGGAGGACGAAAATGACCTAAATGCTCAACCAATGACACAAAATCACTTATTGGATGCACAAGATTGTTTAAAAATCCTAATTTGATTAGAATAAGTCTAGCGAGGAAGAAAATGACATAAGTGTTCATTCAATGACACAAAATCGCTTATTGGATGCACAAGATTGGTTAAAAACCCTAATTGGATTAGAATAAGCCTATGGAGGACGAAAATGACATAAATGTTCAACCAATGACACAAAATCATTTATTGGATGCACAAGATTGGTTAAAAACCCTAATTGGATTAGAATAATCCTATGGAGGACGAAAATGACCTATATGTTAAACCAATGACATAAAATCACTTATTGCATGCACAAGATTGGTTAGAAACCCTAATTGGACTAAAATAAGCCTAGGGAGGACGTAAATGACCTAAATGTTCAACCAACGACACAAAATCACTTATTGAATGCACAAGATTGGTTAGAAACCCTAATTGGATTAGAATAAGCCTGTGGAGGACGAAAATGACATAAATGTTCAACCAATGACACAAAATCACTTATTGGATGCACAAGATTGGTTAAAAACCCTAATTGGATTAGAATAAGCCGAAGGATGACGAAAATAACCAAAATGTTCAACCAACGACACAAAATGACTTATTGTATGCACAAGATTGGTGAAAAACCCTATTTGGATGCACAAGATTGGTTAAAAACCCTAATTAAATTTGAATATGCCTAGGGAGGACGAAAATGACCTAAATGCTCAACCAATGACACAAAATCACTTATTGGATGCACAAGATTGGTTAAAAATCCTAATTTGATTAGAATAAGTCTAGGGAGGACGAAAATGACCTAAACGTTCAACCAATGACACAAAATCACTTATTGGATGCACAAGATTGTTTAAAATCCCTAATTTAATTAGAATAAGCCTATGGAGGACAAAAATGTCCTAAATGTTCAACCAATGACACAAAATCACTTATTGGATGTACAAGATTGTTTAAAAACCCTAATTTGATTAGAATAAGTCTTGGGAGGAAGAAAATGACATAAATGTTCATTCAATGACACAAAATCACTTACTGGATGCACAAGATTGGTTAAAAACCCTAATTTGATTAGAATAAGTCTAGGGAGGACGAAAATGACGTACATGTTCAACCAATGACATAAAATCACTTATCGGATGCACAACATTGTTTAAAAAACCTAATTTGATTAGAATAAGCCTAGGGAGGACGAAAATGACCTAAATGTTTAACCAATAACACAAAATCACTTATTGGATGCACAAGATTGGTTAACAACCCTAATTGGATTAGAATAAGCTTAGGGAGGACGAAAATGACCTAAATGTTTAACCAATGACACAAAATCACTTATTGGATGCACAAGATTGTTTAAAAACCCTAATTTGATTAGAATAAGCATAGGGAGGACGAAAATGACCTAAATGTTCAACCAATGACACAAAATCACTTATTGGATGCACAAGATTGGTTAAAAACCCTAATTAAATTAGAATATGTCTAGGGAGGACGAAAATGACCTAAATGTTCAACCAATGACACAAAATCACTTATTGGATGCACAAGATTGGTTAACAACCCTAATTGCATTAGAATTGGCATAGGGAGGACGAAAATGACCTAAATGTTCAACCAATGACATAAAATCACTTATTGCATGCACAAGATTTGTTAAAAACCCTAATTTGATTAGAATAAATTCAGGGAGGATGAAAATGACATAAATGTTCAACCAATGACACAAAATCACTTATTGGATGCACAACACTGTTTAAAAACCCTAATTTGATTAGAATAAGCCTAGGGAGGACGAAAATGACCTAAATGTTCAACCAATGACAAAAATCACTTATTGGATGCATTGGGTTGGTTAAAAACCCTAATTAAATAAGAATATGTCTAGGGAGGACGAAAATGACCTAAATGTTCAACCAACGACACAAAATCACTTATTGGATGCACAAGATTGGTTAGAAACCCTCTTTGGATTAGAATAAGCCTATGGAGGACGAAAATGACATAAAAGTTCAACCAATGATACAAAATCACTTATTGGATGCACAAGATTGGTTAAAAACCCTAATTGGATTAGAATAAAACCTAGGGAGGACGAAAATGACCTAAATGTTCAACCAATGACACAAAATCACTTATTGGATGCACAAGATTGGTTAAAAACCCTAATTAAATTAGAATAAGCCTAGGGAAGACGAAAATGAGCTAAATGTTCAACCAATGACACAAAATCACTTACTGGATGCACAAGATTGGTTAAAAACCCTAATTAAATTAGAATAAGCCTAGGGAGGACAAAAATGACCTAAATGTTTAACCAATGACACAAAATCACTTATTGGATGCACAAGATTGGTTAACAACCCTAATTGGATTAGAATAAGCCTAGGGAGGACGAAAATCACCTAAATGTTTAACTAATGACACAAAATCACTTATTGGATGCAAAAGATTGTTTAAAAACCCTAATTTGATTAGAATAAGCCTAGGGAGGACAAAAATGACCTAAATGTTCAACCAATGAAACAAAATCACTTATTGGATTCACAAGATTGTTTAAAAACCATAATTTGATTAGAATAAGTCTAGGGAGGAAGAAAACGACATAAGTGTTCATTCAATGACACAAAATCACTTACTGGATGCACAAGATTGGTTAAAAACCCTAATTGTATTAGAATAAGCCTAGGGAGGACGAAAATGACCTAAATGTTCAACCAATGACACAAAATCACTTATTGGATCCACAAGATTGTTTAAAAACCCTAATTTGATTAGAATAAGCCTAGGGAGAACAAAAATGACCTAAGTGTTCAACCAATGACACAAAATCAATTATTGGATGCACAAGATTGGCTAAAAACCCTAACTAAATTATAATATGTCTAGGGAGGATGAAAATGACGTAAATGTTCAACCAATGACACAAAATCACTTATTGGATGCACAAGATTGGTTAACAACCTTAATTGGATTAGAATAAGCATAGGGAGGACGAAAATGACCTAAATGTTAAACCAATGACATAAAATCACTTATTGGATGCACAAGATGGGTTAAAAACCCTAATTAAATTTGAATATGCCTAGGGAGGACGAAAATGACCTAAATGCTACACCAATGACACAAAATCACTTATTGGATGCACAAGATTGGTTAAAAATCCTAATTTGATTAGAATAAGTCTAGGGAGGAAGAAAATGACATAAGTGTTCATTCAATGACACAAAATCACTTATTGGATGCACAAGATTGGTTAAAAACCCTAATTGGATTAGAATAAGCCTATGGAGGACGAAAATGACCTAAATGTTAAACCAATGACATAAAATCACTTATTGCATGCACAAGATTGGTTAGAAACCCTAATTGGACTAAAATAAGCCTAGGGAGGACGAAAATGACCTAAATGTTCAACCAACGACACAAAATCACTTATTGAATGCACAAGATTGGTTAGAAACCCTAATTGGATTAGAATAAGCCTGTGGAGGACGAAAATGACATAAATGTTCAACCAATGACACAAAATCACTTATTGGATGCACAAGATTGGTTAAAAACCCTAATTGGATTAGAATAAGCCAAAGGATGACGAAAATAACAAAAATGTTCAACCAACGACACAAAATGACTTATTGTATGCACAAGATTGGTTAAAAACCCTATTTGGATGCACAAGATTGGTTAAAAACCCTAATTAAATTTGAATATGCCTAGGGAGGACGAAAATGACCTAAATGCTCAACCAATGACACAAAATCACTTATTGGATGCACAAGATTGGTTAAAAATCCTAATTTGATTAGAATAAGTCTAGGGAGGAAGAAAATGACATAAGTGTTCATTCAATGACACAAAATCACTTATTGGATGCACAAGATTGGTTAAAAACCCTAATTGGATTAGAATAAGCCTAGGGAGGACGAAAATGACCTAAATATTCAACCAATGACACAAAATCACTTATTGAATGCACAAGATTGGTTAAAAACCCTAATTAAATTAGAATAAGCCTAGGGAGGACGATTACGACCTAAATGTTCAACCAATGACACAAAATCACTTATTGGATGCACAAGATTGGTTAACAACCCTAATTGGATTAGAATAAGCCTAGGGAGGACGAAAATGACCTAAATGTTCAACCAATGACACAAAATCACTTATTGGATGCACAAGATTGTTTAAAATCCCTAATTTGATTGGAATAAGCCTATGGAGGACAAAAATGTCCTAAATGTTCAACCAATGACACAAAATCACTTATTGGATGCACAAGATTGGTTAAAAATCCTAATTTGATTAGAATAAGTCTAGGGAGGAAGAAAATGACATAAGTGTTCATTCAATGACACAAAATCACTTATTGGATGCACAAGATTGGTTAAAAACCCTAATTGGATTAGAATAAGCCTAGGGAGGACGAAAATGACCTAAATGTTCAACCAATGACACAAAATCACTTATTGAATGCACAAGATTGTTTAAAAACCCTAATTTGATTAGAATAAGCCTAGGGAGAACAAAAATGACCTAAGTGTTCAACCAATGACACAAAATCAATTATTGGATGCACAAGATTGGCTAAAAACCCTAATTAAATTATAATATGTCTAGGGAGGATGAAAATGACGTAAATGTTCAACCAATGACACAAAATCACTTATTGGATGCACAAGATTGGTTAACAACCTTAATTGGATTAGAATAAGCATAGGGAGGACGAAAATGACCTAAATGTTAAACCAATGACATAAAATCACTTATTGGATGCACAAGATGGGTTAAAAACCCTAATTAAATTTGAATATGCCTAGGGAGGACGAAAATGACCTAAATGCTACACCAATGACACAAAATCACTTATTGGATGCACAAGATTGGTTAAAAATCCTAATTTGATTAGAATAAGTCTAGGGAGGAAGAAAATGACATAAGTGTTCATTCAATGACACAAAATCACTTATTGGATGCACAAGATTGTTTAAAAACCCTAATTTGATTAGAATAAGCCTAGGGAGAACAAAAATGACCTAAGTGTTCAACCAATGACACAAAATCAATTATTGGATGCACAAGATTGGCTAAAAACCCTAATTAAATTATAATATGTCTAGGGAGGATGAAAATGACGTAAATGTTCAACCAATGACACAAAATCACTTATTGGATGCACAAGATTGGTTAACAACCTTAATTGGATTAGAATAAGCCTATGGAGGACAAAAATGTCCTAAATGTTCAACCAATGACACAAAATCACTTATTGGATGCACAAGATTGTTTAAAAACCCTAATTTGATTAGAATAAGTCTTGGGAGGAAGAAAATGACATAAATGTTCATTCAATGACACAAAATCACTTATTGGATGCACAAGATTGGTTAAAAATCCTAATTTGATTAGAATAAGTTCAGGGAGGATGAAAATGACGTAAATGTTCAACCAAGGACACAAAATCACTTATTGGATGCACAACATTGTTTAAAAACCCTAATTTGATTAGAATAAGCCTAGGGAGGACGAAAATGACCTAAATGTTCAACCAATGACACAAAATCACTTATTGGATGCACAAGATTGGTTAAAAACCCTAATTGGATTAGAATAAGCCGAAGGATGACGAAAATGACCTAAATGTTCAACCAACGACACAAAATGACTTATTGTATGCACAAGATTGGTTAAAAACCCTAATTTGACTAAAATAAGCCTAGGGAGGACGAAAATGACCTAAATGTTCAACCAAATACACAAAATCACTTATTGGATGCACAAGATTGGTTAGAAACCCTCTTTGGATTAGAATAAGCCTATGGAGGACGAAAATGGCATAAATGTTCAACCAATGACACAAAATCACTTATTGGTTGCACAAGATTGGTTAAAAACCCTAATTGGATTAGAATAAGCCGAAGGATGACAAAAATGACCTAAATGTTCAACCAACGACACAAAATGACTTATTGTATGCACAAGATTGGTTAAAAACCCTAATTGGACTAGAATAAGCCTAGGGAGGACATAAATGACCTAAATGTTCAAACAATGACACAAAATCACTTATTGGATGCACAAGATTGGTTAAAAACCCTAATTGGATTAGAATAAAACCTAGGGAGGACGAAAATGACCTAAATGTTCAACCAATGACACAAAATCACTTATTGGATGCACAAGATTGGTTAAAAACCCTAATTAAATTAGAATAAGCTTAGGGAAGACGAAAATGAGCTAAATGTTCAACCAATGACACAAAATCACTTACTGGATGCACAAGATTGGTTAAAAACCCTAATTAAATTAGAATAAGCCTAGGGAGGACAAAAATGACCTAAATGTTTAACCAATGACACAAAATCACTTATTGGATGCACAAGATTGGTTAACAACCCTAATTTGATTAGAATAAGCCTAGGGAGGACGAAAATGACCTAAATGTTTAACTAATGACACAAAATCACTTATTGGATGCACAAGATTGTTTAAAAACCCTAATTTGATTAGAATAAGCCTAGGGAGGACAAAAATGACCTAAATGTTCAACCAATGACACAAAATCACTTATTGGATTCACAAGATTGTTTAAAAACCCTAATTTGATTAGAATCAATCTAGGGAGGAAGAAAATGACATAAGTGTTCATTCAATGACACAAAATCACTTACTGGATGCACAAGATTGGTTAAAAACCCTAATTTGATTAGAATAAGTCTAGGGAGGACGAAAATGACGTAAATGTTCAACCAATGACACAAAATCACTTATTGGATGCACAACATTGTTTAAAAACCCTAATTTGATTAGAATAAGCCTAGGGAGGACGAAAATGACCTAAATGTTCAACCAATGACACAAAATCACTTATAGGATGCACAAGATTGGTTAAAAACCCTAATTAAATTTGAATATGCCTAGGGAGGACGAAAATTACCTAAATGCTCAACCAATGACACAAAATCACTTATTGGATGCACAAGATTGTTTAAAAATCCTAATTTGATTAGAATAAGTCTAGGGAGGAAGAAAATGACATAAGTGTTCATTCAATGACACAAAATCGCTTATTGGATGCACAAGATTGGTTAAAAACCCTAATTGGATTAGAATAAGCCTATGGAGGACGAAAATGACATAAATGTTCAACCAATGACACAAAATCATTCATTGGATGCACAAGATTGGTTAAAAACCCTAATTGGATTAGAATAATCCTATGGAGGACGAAAATGACCTAAATGTTAAACCAATGACATAAAATCACTTATTGCATGCACAAGATTAGTTAGAAACCCTAATTGGACTAAAATAAGCCTAGGGAGGACGAAAATGACCTAAATGTTCAACCAACGACACAAAATCACTTATTGAATGCACAAGATTGGGTAGAAACCCTAATTGGATTAGAATAAGCCTGTGGAGGACGAAAATGACATAAATAATCAACCAATGACACAAAATCACTTATTGGATGCACAAGATTGGTTAAAAATCCTAATTGGATTAGAATAAGCCGAAGGATGACGAAAATAACCAAAATGTTCAACCAACGACACAAAATGACTTATTGTATGCACAAGATTGGTTAAAAACCCTATTTGGATGCACAAGATTGGTTAAAAACCCTAATTAAATTTGAATATGCCTAGGGAGGACGAAAATGACCTAAATGCTCAACCAATGACACAAAATCACTTATTGGATGCAAAAGATTGGTTAAAAATCCTAATTTGATTAGAATAAGTCTAGGGAGGAAGAAAATGACATAAGTGTTCATTCAATGACACAAAATCACTTATTGGATGCACAAGATTGGTTAAAATCCCTAATTGGATTAGAATAAGCCTAGGGAGGACGAAAATGACCTAAATGTTCAAACAATGACACAAAATCACTTATTGGATGCACAAGATTGGTTTAAAACCCTAATTGGATTAGAATAAGCCTAGGGAGGACGAAAATGACCTAAATGTTCAACCAATGACACAAAATCACTTATTGGATGCACAAGATTGGTTAAAAACCCTAATTAATTTAGAATATGTCTAGGGAGGACGAAAATGACCTAAATGTTCAACCAACGACACAAAATCACTTATTGGATACACAAGATTGGTTTAAAACCCTAATTGGATTAGAATAAGCATAGGGAGGACGAAAATGACCTAAATGTTCAACCAATGACACAAAATCACTTATTGGATGCACAAGATTGGTTAAAAACCCTAATTAATTTAGAATATGTCTAGGGAAGACGAAAATGACCTAAACGTTCAACCAACGACACAAAATCACTTATTGGATACACAAGATTGCTTAGAAACCCTCTTGGGATTAGAATAAGACTATGGAGGACGAAAATGACATAAATGTTCAACCAATGACACAAAATCACTTATTTGTTGCACAAGATTGGTTAAAAACCCTAATTGGATTAGAATAAGCCGAAGGATGACAAAAATGACCTAAATGTTCAACCAACGACACAAAATGACTTATTGTATGCACAAGATTGGTTAAAAACCTTAATTGGACTAGAATAAGCCTAGGGAGGACATAAATGACCTAAATGTTCAAACAATGACACAAAATCACTTATTGGATGCACAAGATTGGTTAAAAACCCTAATTGGATTAGAATAAAACCTAGGGAGGACGAAAATGACCTAAATGTTCAACCAATGACACAAAATCACTTATTGGATGCACAAGATTGGTTAAAAACCCTAATTAAATTAGAATAAGCCTAGGGAGGACGAAAATGAGCTAAATGTTCAACCAATGACACAAAATCACTTACTGGATGCACAAGATTGGTTAAAAACCCTAATTAAATTAGAATAAGCCTAGGGAGGACAAAAATGACCTAAATGTTTAACCAATGACACAAAATCACTTATTGGATGCACAAGATTGGTTAACAACCCTAATTGGATTAGAATAAGCCTAGGGAGGACGAAAATGACCTAAATGTTTAACTAATGACACAAAATCACTTATTGGATGCACAAGATTGGTTAAAAACCCTAATTTGATTAGAATAAGCCTAGGGAGGACAAAAATGACCTAAATGTTCAACCAATGACACAAAATCACTTATTGGATTCACAAGATTGTTTAAAAACCCTAATTTGATTAGAATCAATCTAGGGAGGAAGAAAATGACATAAGTGTTCATTCAATGACACAAAATCACTTACTGGATGCACAAGATTGGTTAAAAACCCTAATTTGATTAGAATAAGTCTAGGGAGGACGAAAATGACGTAAATGTTCAACCAATGACACAAAATCACTTATTGGATGCACAACATTGTTTAAAAACCCTAATTTGATTAGAATAAGCCTAGGGAGGACGAAAATGACCTAAATGTTCAACCAATGACACAAAATCACTTATAGGATGCACAAGATTGGTTAAAAACCCTAATTAAATTTGAATATGCCTAGGGAGGACGAAAATTACCTAAATGCTCAACCAATGACACAAAATCACTTATTGGATGCACAAGATTGTTTAAAAATCCTAATTTGATTAGAATAAGTCTAGGGAGGAAGAAAATGACATAAGTGTTCATTCAATGACACAAAATCGCTTATTGGATGCACAAGATTGGTTAAAAACCCTAATTGGATTAGAATAAGCCTATGGAGGACGAAAATGACATAAATGTTCAACCAATGACACAAAATCATTCATTGGATGCACAAGATTGGTTAAAAACCCTAATTGGATTAGAATAATCCTATGGAGGACGAAAATGACCTAAATGTTAAACCAATGACATAAAATCACTTATTGCATGCACAAGATTAGTTAGAAACCCTAATTGGACTAAAATAAGCCTAGGGAGGACGAAAATGACCTAAATGTTCAACCAACGACACAAAATCACTTATTGAATGCACAAGATTGGGTAGAAACCCTAATTGGATTAGAATAAGCCTGTGGAGGACGAAAATGACATAAATAATCAACCAATGACACAAAATCACTTATTGGATGCACAAGATTGGTTAAAAATCCTAATTGGATTAGAATAAGCCGAAGGATGACGAAAATAACCAAAATGTTCTACCAACGACACAAAATGACTTATTGTATGCACAAGATTTGTTAAAAACCCTATTTGGATGCACAAGATTGGTTAAAAACCCTAATTAAATTTTAATATGCCTAGGGAGGACGAAAATGACCTAAATGCTCAACCAATGACACAAAATCACTTATTGGATGCACAAGATTGGTTAAAAATCCTAATTTGATTAGAATAAGTCTAGGGAGGAAGAAAATGACATAAGTGTTCATTCAATGACACAAAATCACTTATTGGATGCACAAGATTGGTTAAAAACCCTAATTGGATTAGAATAAGCCTTTGGAGGACGAAAATGACATAAATGTTCAACCAATGACACAAAATCACTTATTGGATGCACAAGATTGGTTAAAAACCCTAATTGGATTAGAATAAGCCGAAGGATGACGAAAATGACCAAAATGTTCAACCAACGACACAAAATGACTTATTGTATGCACAAGATTGGTTAAAAACCCTAATTGGACTAGAATAAGCCTAAGGAGGACGAAAATGACCTAAATGTTCAAACAATGACACAAAATCACTTATTGGATGCACAAGATTGGTTAAAAACCCTAATTGGATTAGAATAAGCCTAGGGAGGACGAAAATGACCTAAATGTTCAACCAATGACACAAAATCACTTATTGGATGCACAAGATTGTTTAAAATCCCTAATTTGATTAGAATAAGCCTATGGAGGACAAAAATGTCCTAAATGTTCAACCAATGACACAAAATCACTTATTGGATGTACAAGATTGTTTAAAAACCCTAATTTGATTAGAATAAGTCTTGGGAGGAAGAAAATGACATAAATGTTCATTCAATGATACAAAATCACTTATTGGATGCACAAGATTGGTTAAAAACCCTAATTGGATTAGAATAAAACCTAGGGAGGACGAAAATGACCTAAATGTTCAACCAATGACACAAAATCACTTATTGGATGCACAAGATTGGTTAAAAACCCTAATTAAATTAGAATAAGCCTAGGGAAGACGAAAATGAGCTAAATGTTCAACCAATGACACATAATCACTTACTGGATGCACAAGATTAGTTAAAAACCCTAATTAAATTAGAATAAGCCTAGGGAGGACAAAAATGACCTAAATGTTTAACCAATGACACAAAATCACTTATTGGATGCACAAGATTGGTTAACAACCCTAATTGGATTAGAATAAGCCTAGGGAGGACGAAAATCACCTAAATGTTTAACTAATGACACAAAATCACTTATTGGATGCACAAGATTGTTTAAAAACCCTAATTTGATTAGAATAAGCCTAGGGAGGACAAAAATGACCTAAATGTTCAACCAATGAAACAAAATCACTTATTGGATTCACAAGATTGTTTAAAAACCATAATTTGATTAGAATAAGTCTAGGGAGGAAGAAAACGACATAAGTGTTCATTCAATGACACAAAATCACTTACTGGATGCACAAGATTGGTTAAAAACCCTAATTGTATTAGAATAAGCCTAGGGAGGACGAAAATGACCTAAATGTTCAACCAATGACACAAAATCACTTATTGGATCCACAAGATTGTTTAAAAACGCTAATTTGATTAGAATAAGCCTAGGGAGAACAAAAATGACCTAAGTGTTCAACCAATGACACAAAATCAATTATTGGATGCACAAGATTGGCTAAAAACCCTAATTAAATTATAATATGTCTAGGGAGGATGAAAATGACGTAAATGTTCAACCAATGACACAAAATCACTTATTGGATGCACAAGATTGGTTAACAACCTTAATTGGATTAGAATAAGCATAGGGAGGACGAAAATGACCTAAATGTTAAACCAATGACATAAAATCACTTATTGGATGCACAAGATGGGTTAAAAACCCTAATTAAATTTGAATATGCCTAGGGAGGACGAAAATGACCTAAATGCTACACCAATGACACAAAATCACTTATTGGATGCACAAGATTGGTTAAAAATCCTAATTTGATTAGAATAAGTCTAGGGAGGAAGAAAATGACATAAGTGTTCATTCAATGACACAAAATCACTTATTGGATGCACAAGATTGGTTAAAAACCCTAATTGGATTAGAATAAGCCTATGGAGGACGAAAATGACCTAAATGTTAAACCAATGACATAAAATCACTTATTGCATGCACAAGATTGGTTAGAAACCCTAATTGGACTAAAATAAGCCTAGGGAGGACGAAAATGACCTAAATGTTCAACCAACGACACAAAATCACTTATTGAATGCACAAGATTGGTTAGAAACCCTAATTGGATTAGAATAAGCCTGTGGAGGACGAAAATGACATAAATGTTCAACCAATGACACAAAATCACTTATTGGATGCACAAGATTGGTTAAAAACCCTAATTGGATTAGAATAAGCCAAAGGATGACGAAAATAACAAAAATGTTCAACCAACGACACAAAATGACTTATTGTATGCACAAGATTGGTTAAAAACCCTATTTGGATGCACAAGATTGGTTAAAAACCCTAATTAAATTTGAATATGCCTAGGGAGGACGAAAATGACCTAAATGCTCAACCAATGACACAAAATCACTTATTGGATGCACAAGATTGGTTAAAAATCCTAATTTGATTAGAATAAGTCTAGGGAGGAAGAAAATGACATAAGTGTTCATTCAATGACACAAAATCACTTATTGGATGCACAAGATTGGTTAAAAACCCTAATTGGATTAGAATAAGCCTAGGGAGGACGAAAATGACCTAAATATTCAACCAATGACACAAAATCACTTATTGAATGCACAAGATTGGTTAAAAACCCTAATTAAATTAGAATAAGCCTAGGGAGGACGATTACGACCTAAATGTTCAACCAATGACACAAAATCACTTATTGGATGCACAAGATTGGTTAACAACCCTAATTGGATTAGAATAAGCCTAGGGAGGACGAAAATGACCTAAATGTTCAACCAATGACACAAAATCACTTATTGGATGCACAAGATTGGTTAAAAACCCTAATTAAATTAGAATAAGCCTAGGGAAGACGAAAATGACCTAAATGTTCAACCAATGACACAAAATCACTTACTGGATGCATAAGATTGGTTAAAAACCCTAATTAAATTAGAATAAGCCTAGGGAGGACAAAAATGACCTAAATGTTTAACCAATGACACAAAATCACTTATTGGATGCACAAGATTGGTTAACAACCCTAATTGGATTAGAATAAGCCTAGGGAGGACGAAAATGACCTAAATGTTTAACTAATGACACAAAATCACTTATTGGATGCACAAGATTGTTTAAAAACCCTAATTTGATTAGAATAAGCCTAGGGAGGACAAAAATGACCTAAATGTTCAACCAATGACACAAAATCACTTATTGGATTCACAAGATTGTTTAAAAACCCTAATTTGATTAGAATCAATCTAGGGAGGAAGAAAATGACATAAGTGTTCATTCAATGACACAAAATCACTTACTGGATGCACAAGATTGGTTGAAAACCCTAATTTGATTAGAATAAGTCTAGGGAGGACGAAAATGACGTAAATGTTCAACCAATGACACAAAATCACTTATTGGATGCACAACATTGTTTAAAAACCCTAATTTGATTAGAATAAGCCTAGGGAGGACGAAAATGACCTAAATGTTCAACCAATGACACAAAATCACTTATTGGATGCACAAGATTGGTTAAAAACCCTAATTAAATTTGAATATGCCTAGGGAGGACGAAAATGACCTAAATGCTCAACCAATGACACAAAATCACTTATTGGATGCACAAGATTGGTTAAAAATCCTAATTTGATTAGAATAAGTCTAGGGAGGAAGAAAATGACATAAGTGTTCATTCAAAGACACAAAATCACTTATTGGATGCACAAGATTGGTTAAAAATCCTAATTGGATTAGAATAAGCCTAAGGAGGACGAAAATGACCTAAATGTTCAAACAATGACACAAAATCACTTATTGGATGCACAAGATTGGTTTAAAACCCTAATTGGATTAGAATAAGCCTAGGGAGGACGAAAATGACCTAAATGTTCAACCAATGACACAAAATCACTTATTGGATGCACAAGATTGGTTAAAAACCCTAATTAATTTAGAATATGTCTAGGGAGGACGAAAATGACCTAAACGTTCAACCAACGACACAAAATCACTTATTGGATACACAAGATTGGTTAGAAACCCTCTTGGGATTAGAATAAGACTATGGAGGACGAAAATGACATAAATGTTCAACCAATGACACAAAATCACTTATTTGTTGCACAAGATTGGTTAAAAACCCTAATTGGATTAGAATAAGCCGAAGGATGACAAAAATGACCTAAATGTTCAACCAACGACACAAAATGACTTATTGTATGCACAAGATTGGTTAAAAACCCTAATTGGACTAGAATAAGCCTAGGGAGGACATAAATGACCTAAATGTTCAAACAATGACACAAAATCACTTATTGAATGCACAAGATTGGTTAAAAACCCTAATTGGATTAGAATAAAACCTAGGGAGGACGAAAATGACCTAAATGTTCAACCAATGACACAAAATCACTTATTGGATGCACAAGATTGGTTAAAAACCCTAATTAAATTAGAATAAGCTTAGGGAAGACGAAAATGAGCTAAATGTTCAACCAATGACACAAAATCACTTACTGGATGCACAAGATTGGTTAAAAACCCTAATTAAATTAGAATAAGCCTAGGGAGGACAAAAATGACCTAAATGTTTAACCAATGACACAAAATCACTTATTGGATGCACAAGATTGGTTAA
>JBBPBQ010020321.1:31203837-31243979 GCA_037974755.1 Cicer yamashitae
CTTATTGGATGCACAAGATTGGTTAAAAACCCTAATTGGATTAGAATAAGCCTATGGAGGACGAAAATGACATAAATGTTCAACCAATGACACAAAATCATTCATTGGATGCACAAGATTGGTTAAAAACCCTAATTGGATTAGAATAATCCTATGGAGGACGAAAATGACCTAAATGTTAAACCAATGACATAAAATCACTTATTGCATGCACAAGATTGGTTAGAAACCCTAATTGGACTAAAATAAGCCTAGGGAGGACGAAAATGACCTAAATGTTCAACCAACGACACAAAATCACTTATTGAATGCACAAGATTGGTTAGAAACCCTAATTGGATTAGAATAAGCCTGTGGAGGACGAAAATGACATAAATGTTCAACCAATGACACAAAATCACTTATTGGATGCACAAGATTGGTTAAAAACCCTAATTGGATTAGAATAAGCCAAAGGATGACGAAAATAACAAAAATGTTCAACCAACGACACAAAATGACTTATTGTATGCACAAGATTGGTTAAAAACCCTATTTGGATGCACAAGATTGGTTAAAAACCCTAATTAAATTTGAATATGCCTAGGGAGGACGAAAATGACCTAAATGCTCAACCAATGACACAAAATCACTTATTGGATGCACAAGATTGGTTAAAAATCTTAATTTGATTAGAATAAGTCTAGGGAGGACGAAAATGACCTAAACGTTCAACCAATGACACAAAATCACTTATTGGATGCACAAGATTGTTTAAAATCCCTAATTTAATTAGAATAAGCCTATGGAGGACAAAAATGTCCTAAATGTTCAACCAATGACACAAAATCACTTATTGGATGTACAAGATTGTTTAAAAATCCTAATTTGATTAGAATAAGTCTTGGGAGGAAGTTTATGACATAAATGTTCATTCAATGACACAAAATCACTTACTGGATGCACAAGATTGGTTAAAAACCCTAATTTGATTAGAATAAGTCTAGGGAGGACGAAAATGACGTAAATGTTCAACCAATGACATAAAATCACTTATCGGATGCACAACATTGTTTAAAAAACGTAATTTGATTAGAATAAGCCTAGGGAGGACGAAAATGACCTAAATGTTTAACCAATAACACAAAATCACTTATTGGATGCACAAGATTGGTTAAAAACCCTAATTGGACTAGAATAAGCCTAGGGAGGACATAAATGACCTAAATGTTCAAACAATGACACAAAATCACTTATTGGATGCACAAGATTGGTTAAAAACCCTAATTGGATTAGAATAAAACCTAGGGAGGACGAAAATGACCTAAATGTTCAACCAATGACACAAAATCACTTATTGGATGCACAAGATTGGTTAAAAACCCTAATTAAATTAGAATAAGCCTAGGGAGGACGAAAATGACCTAAATGTTCAACCAATGACACAAAATCACTTATTGGATGCACAAGATTGGTTAAAAACCCTAATTGGATTAGAATAAGCCTAGGGAGGACGAAAATGACCTAAATGTTCAAACAATGACACAAAATCACTTATTGGATGCACAAGATTGGTTTAAAACCCTAATTGGATGAGAATAAGCCTAGGGAGGACGAAAATGACCTAAATGTTCAACCAATGACACAAAATCACTTATTGGATGCACAAGATTGGTTAAAAACCCTAATTGGACTAGAATAAGCCTAGGGAGGACGAAAATGACCTAAATGTTCAAACAATGACACAAAATCACTTATTAGATGCAAAAGATTGGTTTAAAACCCTTATTGGATTAGAATAAGCCTAGGGAGGACGAAAATGACCTAAATGTTCAACCAATGACACAAAATCACTTATTGGATGCACAAGATTGGTTAAAAACCCTAATTAAATTAGAATAAGCCTAGGGAGGACGAAAATGACCTAAATGTTCAACCAATGACACAAAATCACTTACTGGATGCACAAGATTGGTTAAAAACCCTAATTAAATTAGAATAAGCCTAGGGAGGACAAAAATGACCTAAATGTTTAACCAATGACACAAAATCACTTATTGGATGCACAAGATTGGTTAACAACCCTAATTGGATTAGAATAAGCCTAGGGAGGACGAAAATGACCTAAATGTTTAACTAATGACACAAAATCACTTATTGGATGCACAAGATTGGTTAAAAACCCTAATTTGATTAGAATAAGCCTAGGGAGGACAAAAATGACCTAAATGTTCAACCAATGACACAAAATCACTTATTGGATTCACAAGATTGTTTAAAAACCCTAATTTGATTAGAATAAATCTAGGGAGGAAGAAAATGACATAAGTGTTCATTCAATGACACAAAATCACTTACTGGATGCACAAGATTGGTTAAAAACCCTAATTTGATTAGAATAAGTCTTGGGAGGACGAAAATGACGTAAATGTTCAACCAATGACACAAAATCACTTATTGGATGCACAACATTGTTTAAAAACCCTAATTTGATTAGAATAAGCCTAGGGAGGACGAAAATGACCTAAATGTTCAACCAATGACACAAAATCACTTATAGGATGCACAAGATTGGTTAAAAACCCTAATTAAATTTGAATATGCCTAGGGAGGACGAAAATGACCTAAATGCTCAACCAATGACACAAAATCACTTATTGGATGCACAAGATTGTTTAAAAATCCTAATTTTATTAGAATAAGTCTAGGGAGGAAGAAAATGACATAAGTGTTCATTCAATGACACAAAATCGCTTATTGGATGCACAAGATTGGTTAAAAACCCTAATTGGATTAGAATAAGCCTATGGAGGACGAAAATGACATAAATGTTCAACCAATGACACAAAATCATTTATTGGATGCACAAGATTGGTTAAAAACCCTAATTGGATTAGAATAATCCTATGGAGGACGAAAATGACCTAAATGTTAAACCAATGACATAAAATCACTTATTGCATGCACAAGATTGGTTAGAAACCCTAATTGGACTAAAATAAGCCTAGGGAGGACGAAAATGACCTAAATGTTCAACCAACGACACAAAATCACTTATTGAATGCACAAGATTGGTTAGAAACCCTAATTGGATTAGAATAAGCCTGTGGAGGACGAAAATGACATAAATGTTCAACCAATGACACAAAATCAATTATTGGATGCACAAGATTGGTTAAAAACCCTAATTGGATTAGAATAAGCCAAAGGACGACGAAAATAACCAAAATGTTCAACCAACGACATAAAATGACTTATTGTATGCACAAGATTGGTTAAAAACCCTATTTGGATGCACAAGATTGGTTAAAAACCCTAATTAAATTTGAATATGCCTAGGGAGGACGAAAATGACCTAAATGCTCAACCAATGACACAAAATCACTTATTGGATGCAAAAGATTGGTTAAAAATCCTAATTTGATTAGAATAAGTCTAGGGAGGAAGAAAATGACATAAGTGTTCATTCAATGACACAAAATCACTTATTGGATGCACAAGATTGGTTAAAAACCCTAATTGGATTAGAATAAGCCTTTGGAGGACGAAAATGACATAAGCTTCAACCAATGACACAAAATCACTTATTGGATGCACAAGATTGGTTAACAACCCTAATTGGATTAGAATAAGCCTAGGGAGGACGAAAATGACCTAAATGTTTAACTAATGACACAAAATCACTTATTGGATGCACAAGATTGTTTAAAAACCCTAATTTGATTAGAATAAGCCTAGGGAGGACAAAAATGACCTAAATGTTCAACCAATGACACAAAATCACTTATTGGATTCACAAGATTCGTTAAAAACCCTAATTTGATTAGAATAAGTCTAGGGAGGACGAAAATGACGTAAATGTTCAACCAATGACATAAAATCACTTATTGGATGCACAAGATTGGTTAAAAACCCTAATTGGATTAGAATAAGCCGAAGGATGACGAAAATGACCTAAATGTTCAACCAACGACACAAAATGACTTATTGGATGCACAACACTATTTAAAAACCCTAATTTGATTAGGATAAGCCTAGGGAGGACGAAAATGACCTAAATAATCAACCAATGACACAAAATCAATTATTTGATGCACAAGATTGGTTAAAAACCCTAATTAAATTAGAATATGTCTAGGGAGGACGAAAATGACCTAAATGTTCAACCAACGACACAAAATCACTTATTGGATGCACAAGATTGGTTAGAAACCCTCTTGGGATTAGAATAAGCCTATGGAGGACGAAAATGACATAAAAGTTCAACCAATGATACAAAATCACTTATTGGATGCACAAGATTGGTTAAAAACCCTAATTGGATTAGAATAAAACCTAGGGAGGACGAAAATGACCTAAATGTTCAACCAATGACACAAAATCACTTATTGGATGCACAAGATTGGTTAAAAACCCTAATTAAATTAGAATAAGCCTAGGGAAGACGAAAATGAGCTAAATGTTCAACCAATGACACAAAATCACTTACTGGATGCACAAGATTGGTTAAAAACCCTAATTAAATTAGAATAAGCCTAGGGAGGACAAAAATGACCTAAATGTTTAACCAATGACACAAAATCACTTATTGGATGCACAAGATTGGTTAACAACCCTAATTGGATTAGAATAAGCCTAGGGAGGACGAAAATGACCTAAATGTTCAACCAATGACACAAAATCACTTATTGGATGCACAAGATTGGTTAAAAACCCTAATTGGATTAGAATAAGCCTAGGGAGGACCAAAATGACCTAAATGTTCAACCAATGACACAAAATCACATATTGGATGCACAAGATTGGTTAAAAACCCTAATTGGATTAGAATAAGCCTAGGGAGGACGAAAATGACCTAAATGTTCAAGCAATGACACAAAATGACATATTGGATGCACAAGATTGGTTAAAAACCATAATTGGATTAGAATAAGCCTAGGGAGGACGAAAATGACCTAAATGTTCAACCAATGACACAAAATCACATATTGGATGCACAAGATTGGTTAAAAACCCTAATTGGATTAGAATAAGCCTAGGGAGGACGAAAATGACATAAATGTTCAACCAATGACACAAAATCACTTATTGGATGCACAAGATTGGTTAAAAACCCTAATTGGATTAGAATAAGCCTATGGAGGACGAAAATGACCTAAATGTTAAACCAATGACATAAAATCACTTATTGCATGCACAAGATTGGTTAGAAACCCTAATTGGACTAAAATAAGCCTAGGGAGGACGAAAATGACCTAAATGTTCAACCAACGACACAAAATCACTTATTGAATGCACAAGATTGGGTAGAAACCCTAATTGGATTAGAATAAGCCTGTGGAGGACGAAAATGACATAAATAATCAACCAATGACACAAAATCACTTATTGGATGCACAAGATTGGTTAAAAATCCTAATTGGATTAGAATAAGCCGAAGGATGACGAAAATAACCAAAATGTTCAACCAACGACACAAAATGACTTATTGTATGCACAAGATTGGTTAAAAACCCTATTTGGATGCACAAGATTGGTTAAAAACCCTAATTAAATTTGAATATGCCTAGGGAGGACGAAAATGACCTAAATGCTCAACCAATGACACAAAATCACTTATTGGATGCACAAGATTGGTTAAAAATCCTAATTTGATCAGAATAAGTCTAGGGAGGAAGAAAATGACATAAGTGTTCATTCAAAGACACAAAATCACTTATTGGATGCACAAGATTGGTTAAAAATCCTAATTGGATTGGAATAAGCCTAAGGAGGACGAAAATGACCTAAATGTTCAAACAATGACACAAAATCACTTATTGGATGCACAAGATTGGTTTAAAACCCTAATTGGACTAAAATAAGCCTAGGGAGGACGAAAATGACCTAAATGTTCAACCAACGACACAAAATCACTTATTGAATGCACAAGATTGGTTAGAAACCCTAATTGGATTAGAATAAGCCTGTGGAGGACGAAAATGACATAAATGTTCAACCAATGACACAAAATCACTTATTGGATGCACAAGATTGGTTAAAAACCCTAATTGGATTAGAATAAGCCGAAGGATGACGAAAATGACCAAAATGTTCAACCAACGACACAAAATGACTTATTGTATGCACAAGATTGGTTAAAAACCCTAATTGGACTAGAATAAGCCTAAGGAGGACGAAAATGACCTAAATGTTCAAACAATGACACAAAATCACTTATTGGATGCACAAGATTGGTTAAAAACCCTAATTGGATTAGAATAAGCCTAGGGAGGACGAAAATGACCTAAATGTTCAATCAATGACACAAAATCACTTATTGGATGCACAAGATTGGTTAAAAACCCTAATTAAATTTGAATAAGCCTAGGGAAGACAAAAATGACCTAAATGTTCAACCAATGACACAAAATCACTTATTGGATGCACAAGATTGGTTAACAACCCTAATTGGATTAGAATAAGCCTAGGGAGGACGAAAATGACCTAAATGTTTAACCAATGACACAAAATCACTTATTGGATGCACAAGATTGTTTAAAAACCCTAATTTTATTAGAATAAGCCTAGGGAGGACAAAAATGACCTAAATGTTCAACCAATGACACAAAATCAGTTATTGGATTCACAAGATTGTTTAAAAACCCTAATTTGATTAGAATAAGTCTAGGGAGGAAGAAAATGACATAAGTGTTCATTCAATGACACAAAATCACTTACTAGATGCACAAGATTGGTTAAAAACCCTAATTTGATTAGAATAAGTCTAGGGAGGACGAAAATGACGTAAATGTTCAACCAATGACACAAAATCACTTATTGGATGCACAACATTGTTTAAAAACCCTAATTTGATTAGAATAAGCCTAGGGAGGACGAAAATGACCTAAATGTTCAACCAATGAAACAAAATCACTTATAGGATGCACAAGATTGGTTAAAAACCCTAATTAAATTTGAATATGCCTAGGGAGGACGAAAATGACCTAAATGCTCAACCAATGACACAAAATCACTTATTGGATGCACAAGATTGTTTAAAAATCCTAATTTGATTAGAATAAGTCTAGGGAGGAAGAAAATGACATAAGTGTTCATTCAATGACACAAAATCGCTTATTGGATGCACAAGATTGGTTAAAAACCCTAATTGGATTAGAATAAGCCTATGGAGGACGAAAATGACATAAATGTTCAACCAATGACACAAAATCATTCATTGGATGCACAAGATTGGTTAAAAACCCTAATTGGATTAGAATAATCCTATGGAGGACGAAAATGACCTAAATGTTAAACCAATGACATAAAATCACTTATTGCATGCACAAGATTGGTTAGAAACCCTAATTGGACTAAAATAAGCCTAGGGAGGACGAAAATGACCTAAATGTTCAACCAACGACACAAAATCACTTATTGAATGCACAAGATTGGGTAGAAACCCTAATTGGATTAGAATAAGCCCGTGGAGGACGAAAATGACATAAATAATCAACCAATGACACAAAATCACTTATTGGATGCACAAGATTGGTTAAAAATCCTAATTGGATTAGAATAAGCCGAAGGATGACGAAAATAACCAAAATGTTCTACCAACGACACAAAATGACTTATTGTATGCACAAGATTTGTTAAAAACCCTATTTGGATGCACAAGATTGGTTAAAAACCCTAATTAAATTTGAATATGCCTAGGGAGGACGAAAATGACCTAAATGCTCAACCAATGACACAAAATCACTTATTGGATGCACAAGATTGGTTAAAAATCCTAATTTGATTAGAATAAGTCTAGGGAGGAAGAAAATGACATAAGTGTTCATTCAAAGACACAAAATCACTTATTGGATGCACAAGATTGGTTAAAAATCCTAATTGGATTAGAATAAGCCTAAGGAGGACGAAAATGACCTAAATGTTCAAACAATGACACAAAATCACTTATTGGATGCACAAGATTGGTTTAAAACCCTAATTGGATTAGAATAAGCCTAGGGAGGACGAAAATGACCTAAATGTTCAACCAATGACACAAAATCACTTATTGGATGCACAAGATTGGTTAAAAAGCCTAATTAATTTAGAATATGTCTAGGGAGGGCGAAAATGACCTAAATGTTCAACCAACGACACAAAATCACTTATTGGATACACAAGATTGGTTTAAAACCCTAATTGGATTAGAATAAGCCTAGGGAGGACGAAAATGACCTAAATGTTCAACCAATGACACAAAATCACTTATTGGATGCACAAGATTGGTTAAAAACCCTAATTAATTTAGAATATGTCTAGGGAGGACGAAAAAGACCTAAACGTTCAACCAACGACACAAAATCACTTATTGGATACACAAGATTGGTTAGAAACCCTCTTGGGATTAGAATAAGACTATGGAGGACGAAAATGACATAAATGTTCAACCAATGACACAAAATCACTTATTTGTTGCACAAGATTGGTTAAAAACCCTAATTGGATTAGAATAAGCCGAAGGATGACAAAAATGACCTAAATGTTCAACCAACGACACAAAATGACTTATTGTATGCACAAGATTGGTTAAAAACCCTAATTGGACTAGAATAAGCCTAGGGAGGACATAAATGACCTAAATGTTCAAACAATGACACAAAATCACTTATTGGATGCACAAGATTTGTTAAAAACCCTAATTGGATTAGAATAAGCCTAGGGAGGACGAAAATGACCTAAATGTTCAACCAATGACACAAAATCACTTATTGGATGCACAAGATTGGTTAAAAACCCTAATTAAATTAGAAAAAGCCTAGGGAAGACGAAAATGACCTAAATGTTCAACCAATGACACAAAATCACTTATTGGATGCACAAGATTGGTTAAAAACCCTAATTAAATTAGAATAAGCCTAGGGAGGACAAAAATGACCTAAATGTTTAACCAATGACACAAAATCACTTATTGGATGCACAAGATTGGTTAACAACCCTAATTGGATTAGAATAAGCCTAGGGAGGATGAAAATGACCTAAATGTTTAACTAATGACACAAAATCACTTATTGGATGCACAAGATTGTTTAAAAACCCTAATTTGATTAGAATAAGCCTAGGGAGGACAAAAATGACCTAAATGTTCAACCAATGACACAAAATCACTTATTGGATGCACAAGATTGGTTAAAAACCCTAATTAAATCGAGGGAGGACGAAAATGACCTAAATGTTCAACCAATGACACAAAATCACTTATTGGATGCACAAGATTGGTTAACAACCCTAATTGGATTAGAATTAGCATAAGGAGGACGAAAATGACCTAAATGTTCAACCAATGACATAAAACCACTTATTGCATGCACAAGATTGGTTAAAAACCCTAATTTGACTAAAATAAGCCTAGGGAGGACGAAAATGACCTAAATGTTCAACCAAATACACAAAATCACTTATTGGATGCACAAGATTGGTTAGAAACCCTCTTTGGATTAGAATAAGCCTATGGAGGACGAAAATGGCATAAATGTTCAACCAATGACACAAAATCACTTATTGGTTGCACAAGATTGGTTAAAAACCCTAATTGGATTAGAATAAGCCGAAGGATGACGAAAATGACCTAAATGTTCAACCAACGACACAAAATGACTTATTGGATGCACAACACTGTTTAAAAACCCTAATTTGATTAGAATAAGCCTAGGGAGGACGAAAATGACCTAAATGTTCAACCAATGACACAAAATCAATTATTTGATGCACAAGATTGGTTAAAAACCCTAATTAAATTAGAATATGTCTAGGGAGGACAAAAATGACCTAAATGTTCAACCAACGACACAAAATCACTTATTGGATGCACAAGATTGGTTAGAAACCCTCTTGGGATTAGAATAAGCCTATGGAGGACGAAAATGACATAAATGTTCAACCAATGACACAAAATCACTTATTGGTTGCACAAGATATGTTAAAAACCCTAATTGGATTAGAATAAGCCGAAGGATGACAAAAATAACCTAAATGTTCAACCAACGACACAAAATGACTTATTGTATGCACAAGATTGGTTAAAAACCCTAATTGGACTAGAATAAGCCTAGGGAGGACATAAATGACCTAAATGTTCAAACAATGACACAAAATCACTTATTGGATGCACAAGATTGGTTAAAAACCCTAATTGGATTAGAATAAGCCTAGGGAGGACGAAAATGACCTAAATGTTCAACCAATGACACAAATCACTTATTGGATGCACAAGATTGGTTAAATACCCTAATTAAATTAGAATAAGCCTAGGGAAGACGAAAATGACCTAAATGTTCAACCAATGACACAAAATCACTTACTGGATGCACAAGATTGGTTAAAAACCCTAATTAAATTAGAATAAGCCTAGGGAGGACAAAAATGACCTAAATGTTTAACCAATGACACAAAATCACTTATTGGATGCACAAGATTGGTTAACAACCCTAATTGGATTAGAATAAGCCTAGGGAGGACGAAAATGACCTAAATGTTTAACTAATGACACAAAATCACTTATTGGATGCACAAGATTAGTTAAAAACCCTAATTTGATTAGAATAAGTCTAGGGAGGACGAAAATGACGTAAATGTTCAACCAATGACACAAAATCACTTATTGGATGCACAACATTGTTTAAAAACCCTAATTTGATTAGAATAAGCCTAGGGAGGACGAAAATAACCTAAATGTTCAACCAATGACACAAAATCACTTATAGGATGCACAAGATTGGTTAAAAACCCTAATTAAATTTGAATATGCCTAGGGAGGACGAAAATGACCTAAATGCTCAACCAATGACACAAAATCACTTATTGGATGCACAAGATTGTTTAAAAATCCTAATTTGATTAGAATAAGTCTAGGGAGGAAGAAAATGACATAAGTGTTCATTCAATGACACAAAATCGCTTATTGGATGCACAAGATTGGTTAAAAACCCTAATTGGATTAGAATAAGCCTATGGAGGACGAAAATGACATAAATGTTCAACCAATGACACAAAATCATTTATTGGATGCACAATATTGGTTAAAAACCCTAATTGGATTAGAATAATCCTATGTAGGACGAAAATGACCTATATGTTAAACCAATGACATAAAATCACTTATTGCATGCACAAGATTGGTTAGAAACCCTAATTGGACTAAAATAAGCCTAGGGAGAACGAAAATGACCTAAATGTTCAACCAACGACACAAAATCACTTATTGAATGCACAAGATTGGTTAGAAACCCTAATTGGATTAGAATAAGCCTGTGGAGGACGAAAATGACATAAATGTTCAACCAATGACAAAAAATCACTTATTGGATGCACAAGATTGGTTAAAAACCCTAATTGGATTAGAATAAGCCGAAGGATGACGAAAATAACCAAAATGTTCAACCAACGACACAAAATGACTTATTGTATGCACAAGATTGGTTAAAAACCCTATTTGGATGCACAAGATTGGTTAAAAACCCTAATTAAATTTGAATATGCCTAGGGAGGACGAAAATGACCTAAATGCTCAACCAATGACACAAAATCACTTATTGGATGCACAAGATTGGTTAAAAATCTTAATTTGATTAGAATAAGTCTAGGGAGGACGAAAATGACCTAAACGTTCAACCAATGACACAAAATCACTTATTGGATGCACAAGATTGTTTAAAATCCCTAATTTAATTAGAATAAGCCTATGGAGGACAAAAATGTCCTAAATGTTCAACCAATGACACAAAATCACTTATTGGATGTACAAGATTTTTTAAAAACCCTAATTTGATTAGAATAAGTCTTGGGAGGAAGTTTATGACATAAATGTTCATTCAATGACACAAAATCACTTACTGGATGCACAAGATTGGTTAAAAACCCTAATTTGATTAGAATAAGTCTAGGGAGGACGAAAATGACGTAAATGTTCAACCAATGACATAAAATCACTTATCGGATGCACAACATTGTTTAAAAAACCTAATTTGATTAGAATAAGCCTAGGGAGGACGAAAATGACCTAAATGTTTAACCAATAACACAAAATCACTTATTGGATGCACAAGATTGGTTAACAACCCTAATTGGATTAGAATAAGCCTAGGGAGGACGAAAATGACCTAAATGTTCAACCAATGACACAAAATCACTTATTGGATGCACAAGATTGTTTAAAAACCCTAATTTGATTAGAATAAGCATAGGGAGGACGAAAATGACCTAAATGTTCAACCAATGACACAAAATCACTTATTGGATGCACAAGATTGGTTAAAAACCCTAATTAAATTAGAATATGTCTAGGGAGGACGAAAATGACCTAAATGTTCAACCAATGACACAAAATCACTTATTGGATGCACAAGATTGGTTAACAACCCTAATTGCATTAGAATTGGCATAGGGAGGACGAAAATGACCTAAATGTTCAACCAATGACATAAAATCACTTATTGCATGCACAAGATTTGTTAAAAACCCTAATTTGATTAGAATAAATTCAGGGAGGATGAAAATGACATAAATGTTCAACCAATGACACAAAATCACTTATTGGATGCACAACACTGTTTAAAAACCCTAATTTGATTAGAATAAGCCTAGGGAGGACGAAAATGACCTAAATGTTCAACCAATGACAAAAATCACTTATTGGATGCACAAGATTGGTTAAAAACCCTAATTAAATAAGAATATGTCTAGGGAGGACGAAAGTGACCTAAATGTTCAACCAACGACACAAAATCACTTATTGGATGCACAAGATTGGTTAGAAACCCTCTTGGGATTAGAATAAGCCTATGGAGGACGAAAATGACATAAAAGTTCAACCAATGATACAAAATCACTTATTGGATGCACAAGATTGGTTAAAAACCCTAATTGGATTAGAATAAAACCTAGGGAGGACGAAAATGACCTAAATGTTCAACCAATGACACAAAATCACTTATTGGATGCACAAGATTGGTTAAAAACCCTAATTAAATTAGAATAAGCCTAGGGAAGACGAAAATGAGCTAAATGTTCAACCAATGACACATAATCACTTACTGGATGCACAAGATTAGTTAAAAACCCTAATTAAATTAGAATAAGCCTAGGGAGGACAAAAATGACCTAAATGTTTAACCAATGACACAAAATCACTTATTGGATGCACAAGATTGGTTAACAACCCTAATTGGATTAGAATAAGCCTAGGGAGGACGAAAATCACCTAAATGTTTAACTAATGACACAAAATCACTTATTGGATGCACAAGATTGTTTAAAAACCCTAATTTGATTAGAATAAGCCTAGGGAGGACAAAAATGACCTAAATGTTCAACCAATGAAACAAAATCACTTATTGGATTCACAAGATTGTTTAAAAACCATAATTTGATTAGAATAAGTCTAGGGAGGAAGAAAACGACATAAGTGTTCATTCAATGACACAAAATCACTTATTGGATGCACAAGATTGGTTAACAACCCTAATTGGATTAGAATAAGCCTAGGGAGGACGAAAATGACCTAAATGTTTAACTAATGACACAAAATCACTTATTGGATGCACAAGATTGTTTAAAAACCCTAATTTGATTAGAATAAGCCTAGGGAGGACAAAAATGACCTAAATGTTCAACCAATGACACAAAATCACTTATTGGATGCACAAGATTGTTTAAAAACCCTAATTTGATTAGAATAAGCCTAGGGAGGACGAAAATGACCTAAATGTTCAACCAATGACACAAAATCACTTATAGGATGCACAAGATTGGTTAAAAACCCTAATTAAATTTGAATATGCCTAGGGAGGACGAAAATGACCTAAATGCTCAACCAATGACACAAAATCACTTATTGGATGCACAAGATTGTTTAAAAATCCTAATTTTATTAGAATAAGTCTAGGGAGGAAGAAAATGACATAAGTGTTCATTCAATGACACAAAATCGCTTATTGGATGCACAAGATTGGTTAAAAACCCTAATTGGATTAGAATAAGCCTATGGAGGACGAAAATGACATAAATGTTCAACCAATGACACAAAATCATTTATTGGATGCACAAGATTGGTTAAAAACCCTAATTGGATTAGAATAATCCTATGGAGGACGAAAATGACCTAAATGTTAAACCAATGACATAAAATCACTTATTGCATGCACAAGATTGGTTAGAATCCCTAATTGGACTAAAATAAGCCTAGGGAGGACGAAAATGACCTAAATGTTCAACCAACGACACAAAATCACTTATTGAATGCACAAGATTGGTTAGAAACCCTAATTGGATTAGAATAAGCCTGTGGAGGACGAAAATGACATAAATGTTCAACCAATGACACAAAATCACTTATTGGATGCACAAGATTGGTTAAAAACCCTAATTGGATTAGAATAAGCCGAAGGATGACGAAAATAACCAAAATGTTCAACCAACGACACAAAATGACTTATTGTATGCACAAGATTGGTTAAAAACCCTATTTGGATGCACAAGATTGGTTAAAAACCCTAATTAAATTTGAATATGCCTAGGGAGGACGAAAATGACCTAAATGCTCAACCAATGACACAAAATCACTTATTGGATGCACAAGACTGGTTAAAAATCCTAATTTGATTAGAATAAGTCTAGGGAGGAAGAAAATGACATAAGTGTTCATTCAATGACACAAAATCACTTATTGGATGCACAAGATTGGTTAAAAACCCTAATTGGATTAGAATAAGCCTATGGAGGACGAAAATGACATAAATGTTCAACCAATGACACAAAATCATTCATTGGATGCACAAGATTGGTTAAAAACCCTAATTGGATTAGAATAATCCTATGGAGGACGAAAATGACCTAAATGTTAAACCAATGACATAAAATCACTTATTGCATGCACAAGATTGGTTAGAAACCCTAATTGGACTAAAATAAGCCTAGGGAGGACGAAAATGACCTAAATGTTCAACCAACGACACAAAATCACTTATTGAATGCACAAGATTGGGTAGAAACCCTAATTGGATTAGAATAAGCCTGTGGAGGACGAAAATGACATAAATAATCAACCAATGACACAAAATCACTTATTGGATGCACAAGATTGGTTAAAAATCCTAATTGGATTAGAATAAGCCGAAGGATGACGAAAATAACCAAAATGTTCTACCAACGACACAAAATGACTTATTGTATGCACAAGATTTGTTAAAAACCCTATTTGGATGCACAAGATTGGTTAAAAACCCTAATTAAATTTTAATATGCCTAGGGAGGACGAAAATGACCTAAATGCTCAACCAATGACACAAAATCACTTATTGGATGCACAAGATTGGTTAAAAATCCTAATTTGATTAGAATAAGTCTAGGGAGGAAGAAAATGACATAAGTGTTCATTCAAAGACACAAAATCACTTATTGGATGCACAAGATTGGTTAAAAATCCTAATTGGATTAGAATAAGCCTAAGGAGGACGAAAATGACCTAAATGTTCAAACAATGACACAAAATCACTTATTGGATGCACAAGATTGGTTTAAAACCCTAATTGGATTAGAATAAGCCTAGGGAGGACGAAAATGACCTAAATGTTCAACCAATGACACAAAATCACTTATTGGATGCACAAGATTGGTTAAAAACCCTAATTAATTTAGAATATGTCTAGGGAGGGCGAAAATGACCTAAATGTTCAACCAACGACACAAAATCACTTATTGGATACACAAGATTGGTTTAAAACCCTAATTGGATTAGAATAAGCCTAGGGAGGACGAAAATGACCTAAATGTTCAACCAATGACACAAAATCACTTATTGGATGCACAAGATTGGTTAAAAACCCTAATTAATTTAGAATATGTCTAGGGAGGACGAAAATGACCTAAACGTTCAACCAACGACACAAAATCACTTATTGGATACACAAGATTGGTTAGAAACCCTCTTGGGATTAGAATAAGACTATGGAGGACGAAAATGACATAAATGTTCAACCAATGACACAAAATCACTTATTTGTTGCACAAGATTGGTTAAAAACCCTAATTGGATTAGAATAAGCCGAAGGATGACAAAAATGACCTAAATGTTCAACCAACGACACAAAATGACTTATTGTATGCACAAGATTGGTTAAAAACCCTAATTGGACTAGAATAAGCCTAGGGAGGACATAAATGACCTAAATGTTCAAACAATGACACAAAATCACTTATTGAATGCACAAGATTGGTTAAAAACCCTAATTGGATTAGAATAAAACCTAGGGAGGACGAAAATGACCTAAATGTTCAACCAATGACACAAAATCACTTATTGGATGCACAAGATTGGTTAAAAACCCTAATTAAATTAGAATAAGCTTAGGGAAGACGAAAATGAGCTAAATGTTCAACCAATGACACAAAATCACTTACTGGATGCACAAGATTGGTTAAAAACCCTAATTAAATTAGAATAAGCCTAGGGAGGACAAAAATGACCTAAATGTTTAACCAATGACACAAAATCACTTATTGGATGCACAAGATTGTTTAAAAACCCTAATTTGATTAGAATAAGCCTAGGGAGGACAAAAATGACCTAAATGTTCAACCAATGAAACAAAATCACTTATTGGATTCACAAGATTGTTTAAAAACCATAATTTGATTAGAATAAGTCTAGGGAGGAAGAAAACGACATAAGTGTTCATTCAATGACACAAAATCACTTACTGGATGCACAAGATTGGTTAAAAACCCTAATTGTATTAGAATAAGCCTAGGGAGGACGAAAATGACCTAAATGTTCAACCAATGACACAAAATCACTTATTGGATCCACAAGATTGTTTAAAAACCCTAATTTGATTAGAATAAGTCTAGGGAGAACAAAAATGACCTAAGTGTTCAACCAATGACACAAAATCAATTATTGGATGCACAAGATTGGCTAAAAACCCTAATTAAATTATAATATGTCTAGGGAGGATGAAAATGACGTAAATGTTCAACCAATGACACAAAATCACTTATTGGATGCACAAGATTGGTTAACAACCTTAATTGGATTAGAATAAGCATAGGGAGGACGAAAATGACCTAAATGTTAAACCAATGACATAAAATCACTTATTGGATGCACAAGATTGGTTAAAAACCCTAATTAAATTTGAATATGCCTAGGGAGGACGAAAATGACCTAAATGCTACACCAATGACACAAAATCACTTATTGGATGCACAAGATTGGTTAAAAATCCTAATTTGATTAGAATAAGTCTAGGGAGGAAGAAAATGACATAAGTGTTCATTCAATGACACAAAATCACTTATTGGATGCACAAGATTGGTTAAAAACCCTAATTGGATTAGAATAAGCCTATGGAGGACGAAAATGACCTAAATGTTAAACCAATGACATAAAATCACTTATTGCATGCACAAGATTGGTTAGAAACCCTAATTGGACTAAAATAAGCCTAGGGAGGACGAAAATGACCTAAATGTTCAACCAACGACACAAAATCACTTATTGAATGCACAAGATTGGTTAGAAACCCTAATTGGATTAGAATAAGCCTATGGAGGACGAAAATGACATAAATGTTCAACCAATGACACAAAATCACTTATTGGATGCACAAGATTGGTTAAAAACCCTAATTGGATTAGAATAAGCCGAAGGATGACGAAAATAACCAAAATGTTCAACCAACGACACAAAATGACTTATTGTATGCACAAGATTGGTTAAAAACCCTATTTGGATGCACAAGATTGGTTAAAAACCCTAATTAAATTTGAATATGCCTAGGGAGGACGAAAATGACCTAAATGCTCAACCAATGACACAAAATCACTTATTGGATGCACAAGATTGGTTAAAAATCCTAATTTGATCAGAATAAGTCTAGGGAGGAAGAAAATGACATAAGTGTTCATTCAAAGACACAAAATCACTTATTGGATGCACAAGATTGGTTAAAAATCCTAATTGGATTGGAATAAGCCTAAGGAGGACGAAAATGACCTAAATGTTCAAACAATGACACAAAATCACTTATTGGATGCACAAGATTGGTTTAAAACCCTAATTGGACTAAAATAAGCCTAGGGAGGACGAAAATGACCTAAATGTTCAACCAACGACACAAAATCACTTATTGAATGCACAAGATTGGTTAGAAACCCTAATTGGATTAGAATAAGCCTGTGGAGGACGAAAATGACATAAATGTTCAACCAATGACACAAAATCACTTATTGGATGCACAAGATTGGTTAAAAACCCTAATTGGATTAGAATAAGCCAAAGGATGACGAAAATAACCAAAATGTTCAACCAACGACACAAAATGACTTATTGTATGCATAAGATTGGTTAAAAACCCTATTTGGATGCACAAGATTGGTTAAAAACCCTAATTAAATTTGAATATGCCTAGGGAGGACGAAAATGACCTAAATGCTCAACCAATGACACAAAATCACTTATTGGATGCACAAGATTGGTTAAAAATCCTAATTTGATTAGAATAAGTCTAGGGAGGAAGAAAATGACATAAGTGTTCATTCAATGACACAAAATCACTTATTGGATGCACAAGATTGGTTAAAAACCCTAATTGGATTAGAATAAGCCTATGGAGGACGAAAATGACATAAATGTTCAACCAATGACACAAAATCATTTATTGGATGCACAAGATTGGTTAAAAACCCTAATTGGATTAGAATAATCCTATGGAGGACGAAAATGACCTAAATGTTAAACCAATGACATAAATCACTTATTGCATGCACAAGATTGGTTAGAAACCCTAATTGGACTAAAATAAGCCTAGGGAGGACGAAAATGACCTAAATGTTCAACCAACGACACAAAATCACTTATTGAATGCACAAGATTGGTTAGAAACCCTAATTGGATTAGAATAAGCCTGTGGAGGACGAAAATGACATAAATGTTCAACCAATGACACAAAATCACTTATTGGATGCACAAGATTGGTTAAAAACCCTAATTGGATTAGAATAAGCCAAAGGATGACGAAAATAACCAAAATGTTCAACCAACGACACAAAATGACTTATTGTATGCACAAGATTGGTTAAAAACCCTATTTGGATGCACAAGATTGGTTAAAAACCCTAATTAAATTTGAATATGCCTAGGGAGGACGAAAATGACCTAAATGCTCAACCAATGACACAAAATCACTTATTGGATGCACAAGATTGGTTAAAAATCCTAATTTGATTAGAATAAGTCTAGGGAGGAAGAAAATGACATAAGTGTTCATTCAACGACACAAAATCACTTATTGGATGCACAAGATTGGTTAACAACCCTAATTGGATTAGAATAAGCCTAGGGAGGACGAAAATGACCTAAATGTTCAACCAATGACACAAAATCACTTATTGGATGCACAAGATTGGTTAAAAACCCTAATTTGATTAGAATAAGCCTAGGGAGGACGAAAATGACCTAAATGTTCAACCAATGACACAAAATCACTTATAGGATGCACAAGATTGGTTAAAAACCCTAATTAAATTTGAATATGCCTAGGGAGGACGAAAATGACCTAAATGCTCAACCAATGACACAAAATCACTTATTGGATGCACAAGATTGTTTAAAAATCCTAATTTGATTAGAATAAGTCTAGGGAGGAAGAAAATGACATAAGTGTTCATTCAATGACACAAAATCGCTTATTGGATGCACAAGATTGGTTAAAAACCCTAATTGGATTAGAATAAGCCTATGGAGGACGAAAATGACATAAATGTTCAACCAATGACACAAAATCATTTATTGGATGCACAATATTGGTTAAAAACCCTAATTGGATTAGAATAATCCTATGTAGGACGAAAATGACCTATATGTTAAACCAATGACATAAAATCACTTATTGCATGCACAAGATTGGTTAGAAACCCTAATTGGACTAAAATAAGCCTAGGGAGAACGAAAATGACCTAAATGTTCAACCAACGACACAAAATCACTTATTGAATGCACAAGATTGGTTAGAAACCCTAATTGGATTAGAATAAGCCTGTGGAGGACGAAAATGACATAAATGTTCAACCAATGACAAAAAATCACTTATTGGATGCACAAGATTGGTTAAAAACCCTAATTGGATTAGAATAAGCCGAAGGATGACGAAAATAACCAAAATGTTCAACCAACGACACAAAATGACTTATTGTATGCACAAGATTGGTTAAAAACCCTATTTGGATGCACAAGATTGGTTAAAAACCCTAATTAAATTTGAATATGCCTAGGGAGGACGAAAATGACCTAAATGCTCAACCAATGACACAAAATCACTTATTGGATGCACAAGATTGGTTAAAAATCTTAATTTGATTAGAATAAGTCTAGGGAGGACGAAAATGACCTAAACGTTCAACCAATGACACAAAATCACTTATTGGATGCACAAGATTGTTTAAAATCCCTAATTTAATTAGAATAAGCCTATGGAGGACAAAAATGTCCTAAATGTTCAACCAATGACACAAAATCACTTATTGGATGTACAAGATTTTTTAAAAACCCTAATTTGATTAGAATAAGTCTTGGGAGGAAGTTTATGACATAAATGTTCATTCAATGACACAAAATCACTTACTGGATGCACAAGATTGGTTAAAAACCCTAATTTGATTAGAATAAGTCTAGGGAGGACGAAAATGACGTAAATGTTCAACCAATGACATAAAATCACTTATCGGATGCACAACATTGTTTAAAAAACCTAATTTGATTAGAATAAGCCTAGGGAGGACGAAAATGACCTAAATGTTTAACCAATAACACAAAATCACTTATTGGATGCACAAGATTGGTTAACAACCCTAATTGGATTAGAATAAGCCTAGGGAGGACGAAAATGACCTAAATGTTTAACCAATGACACAAAATCACTTATTGGATGCACAAGATTGTTTAAAAACCCTAATTTGATTAGAATAAGCATAGGGAGGACGAAAATGACCTAAATGTTCAACCAATGACACAAAATCACTTATTGGATGTACAAGATATGTTAAAAACCCTAATTAAATTAGAATATGTCTAGGGAGGACGAAAATGACCTAAATGTTCAACCAATGACACAAAATCACTTATTGGATGCACAAGATTGGTTAACAACCCTAATTGCATTAGAATTAGCATAGGGAGGACGAAAATGACCTAAATGTTCAACCAATGACATAAAATCACTTATTGCATGCACAAGATTGGTTAAAAACCCTAATTTGATTAGAATAAATTCAAGGAGGAAGAAAATGACGTAAATGTTCAACCAATGACACAAAATCACTTATTGGATGCACAACACTGTTTAAAAACCCTAATTTGATTAGAATAAGCCTAGGGAGGACGAAAATGACCTAAATGTTCAACCAATGACACAAAATCACTTATTGGATGCACAAGCTTGGTTAAAAACCCTAATAAAATTAGAATATGTCTAGGGAGGACGAAAATGACCTAAATGTTCAACCAACGACACAAAATCACTTATTGGATGCACAAGATTGGTTAGAAACCCTCTTGTGATTAGAATAAGCCTATGGAGGACGAAAATGACATAAATGTTCAACCAATGACACAAAATCATTTATTGGATGCACAAGATTGGTTAAAAACCCTAATTGGATTAGAATAATCCTATGGAGGACGAAAATGACCTAAATGTTAAACCAATGACATAAAATCACTTATTGCATGCACAAGATTGGTTAGAAACCCTAATTGGACTAAAATAAGCCTAGGGAGGACGAAAATGACCTAAATGTTCAACCAACGACACAAAATCACTTATTGAATGCACAAGATTTGGTAGAAACCCTAATTGGATTAGAATAAGCCTGTGGAGGACGAAAATGACATAAATAATCAACCAATGACACAAAATCACTTATTGGATGCACAAGATTGGTTAAAAATCCTAATTGGATTAGAATAAGCCGAAGGATGACGAAAATAACCAAAATGTTCTACCAACGACACAAAATGACTTATTGTATGCACAAGATTTGTTAAAAACCCTATTTGGATGCACAAGATTGGTTAAAAACCCTAATTAAATTTGAAAATGCCTAGGGAGGACGAAAATGACCTAAATGCTCAACCAATGACACAAAATCACTTATTGGATGCACAAGATTGGTTAAAAATCCTAATTTGATTAGAATAAGTCTAGGGAGGAAGAAAATGACATAAGTGTTCATTCAAAGACACAAAATCACTTATTGGATGCACAAGATTGGTTAAAAATCCTAATTGGATTAGAATAAGCCTAAGGAGGACGAAAATGACCTAAATGTTCAAACAATGACACAAAATCACTTATTGGATGCACAAGATTGGTTTAAAACCCTAATTGGATTAGAATAAGCCTAGGGAGGACGAAAATGACCTAAATGTTCAACCAATGACACAAAATCACTTATTGGATGCACAAGATTGGTTAAAAACCCTAATTAATTTAGAATATGTCTAGGGAAGACGAAAATGACCTAAACGTTCAACCAACGACACAAAATCACTTATTGGATACACAAGATTGCTTAGAAACCCTCTTGGGATTAGAATAAGACTATGGAGGACGAAAATGACATAAATGTTCAACCAATGACACAAAATCACTTATTTGTTGCACAAGATTGGTTAAAAACCCTAATTGGATTAGAATAAGCCGAAGGATGACAAAAATGACCTAAATGTTCAACCAACGACACAAAATGACTTATTGTATGCACAAGATTGGTTAAAAACCCTAATTGGACTAGAATAAGCCTAGGGAGGACATAAATGACCTAAATGTTCAAACAATGACACAAAATCACTTATTGGATGCACAAGATTGGTTAAAAACCCTAATTGGATTAGAATAAGCTTAGGGAGGACGAAAATGACCTAAATGTTCAACCAATGACACAAAATCACTTATTGGATGCACAAGATTGGTTAACAACCCTAATTGGATTAGAATAAGCCTAGGGAGGACGAAAATGACCTAAATGTTCAACCAATGACACAAAATCACTTATTGGATGCACAAGATTGGTTAAAAACCCTAATTAAATTAGAATAAGCCTAGGGAAGACGAAAATGACCTAAATGTTCAACCAATGACACAAAATCACTTACTGGATGCATAAGATTGGTTAAAAACCCTAATTAAATTAGAATAAGCCTAGGGAGGACAAAAATGACCTAAATGTTTAACCAATGACACAAAATCACTTATTGGATGCACAAGATTGGTTAACAACCCTAATTGGATTAGAATAAGCCTAGGGAGGACGAAAATGACCTAAATGTTTAACTAATGACACAAAATCACTTATTGGATGCACAAGATTGTTTAAAAACCCTAATTTGATTAGAATAAGCCTAGGGAGGACAAAAATGACCTAAATGTTCAACCAATGACACAAAATCACTTATTGGATTCACAAGATTCGTTAAAAACCCTAATTTGATTAGAATAAGTCTAGGGAGGACGAAAATGACGTAAATGTTCAACCAATGACATAAAATCACTTATTGGATGCACAAGATTGGTTAAAAACCCTAATTGGATTAGAATAAGCCGAAGGATGACGAAAATGACCTAAATGTTCAACCAACGACACAAAATGACTTATTGGATGCACAACACTATTTAAAAACCCTAATTTGATTAGGATAAGCCTAGGGAGGACGAAAATGACCTAAATAATCAACCAATGACACAAAATCAATTATTTGATGCACAAGATTGGTTAAAAACCCTAATTAAATTAGAATATGTCTAGGGAGGACGAAAATGACCTAAATGTTCAACCAACGACACAAAATCACTTATTGGATGCACAAGATTGGTTAGAAACCCTCTTGGGATTAGAATAAGCCTATGGAGGACGAAAATGACATAAAAGTTCAACCAATGATACAAAATCACTTATTGGATGCACAAGATTGGTTAAAAACCCTAATTGGATTAGAATAAAACCTAGGGAGGACGAAAATGACCTAAATGTTCAACCAATGACACAAAATCACTTATTGGATGCACAAGATTGGTTAAAAACCCTAATTAAATTAGAATAAGCCTAGGGAAGACGAAAATGAGCTAAATGTTCAACCAATGACACATAATCACTTACTGGATGCACAAGATTAGTTAAAAACCCTAATTAAATTAGAATAAGCCTAGGGAGGACAAAAATGACCTAAATGTTTAACCAATGACACAAAATCACTTATTGGATGCACAAGATTGGTTAACAACCCTAATTGGATTAGAATAAGCCTAGGGAGGACGAAAATCACCTAAATGTTTAACTAATGACACAAAATCACTTATTGGATGCACAAGATTGTTTAAAAACCCTAATTTGATTAGAATAAGCCTAGGGAGGACAAAAATGACCTAAATGTTCAACCAATGAAACAAAATCACTTATTGGATTCACAAGATTGTTTAAAAACCATAATTTGATTAGAATAAGTCTAGGGAGGAAGAAAACGACATAAGTGTTCATTCAATGACACAAAATCACTTACTGGATGCACAAGATTGGTTAAAAACCCTAATTGTATTAGAATAAGCCTAGGGAGGACGAAAATGACCTAAATGTTCAACCAATGACACAAAATCACTTATTGGATCCACAAGATTGTTTAAAAACCCTAATTTGATTAGAATAAGCCTAGGGAGAACAAAAATGACCTAAGTGTTCAACCAATGACACAAAATCAATTATTGGATGCACAAGATTGGCTAAAAACCCTAACTAAATTATAATATGTCTAGGGAGGATGAAAATGACGTAAATGTTCAACCAATGACACAAAATCACTTATTGGATGCACAAGATTGGTTAACAACCTTAATTGGATTAGAATAAGCATAGGGAGGACGAAAATGACCTAAATGTTAAACCAATGACATAAAATCACTTATTGGATGCACAAGATTGGTTAAAAACCCTAATTAAATTTGAATATGCCTAGGGAGGACGAAAATGACCTAAATGCTACACCAATGACACAAAATCACTTATTGGATGCACAAGATTGGTTAAAAATCCTAATTTGATTAGAATAAGTCTAGGGAGGAAGAAAATGACATAAGTGTTCATTCAATGACACAAAATCACTTATTGGATGCACAAGATTGGTTAAAAACCCTAATTGGATTAGAATAAGCCTATGGAGGACGAAAATGACCTAAATGTTAAACCAATGACATAAAATCACTTATTGCATGCACAAGATTGGTTAGAAACCCTAATTGGACTAAAATAAGCCTAGGGAGGACGAAAATGACCTAAATGTTCAACCAACGACACAAAATCACTTATTGAATGCACAAGATTGGGTAGAAACCCTAATTGGATTAGAATAAGCCTGTGGAGGACGAAAATGACATAAATAATCAACCAATGACACAAAATCACTTATTGGATGCACAAGATTGGTTAAAAATCCTAATTGGATTAGAATAAGCCGAAGGATGACGAAAATAACCAAAATGTTCTACCAACGACACAAAATGACTTATTGTATGCACAAGATTTGTTAAAAACCCTATTTGGATGCACAAGATTGGTTAAAAACCCTAATTAAATTTTAATATGCCTAGGGAGGACGAAAATGACCTAAATGCTCAACCAATGACACAAAATCACTTATTGGATGCACAAGATTGGTTAAAAATCCTAATTTGATTAGAATAAGTCTAGGGAGGAAGAAAATGACATAAGTGTTCATTCAAAGACACAAAATCACTTATTGGATGCACAAGATTGGTTAAAAATCCTAATTGGATTAGAATAAGCCTAAGGAGGACGAAAATGACCTAAATGTTCAAACAATGACACAAAATCACTTATTGGATGCACAAGATTGGTTTAAAACCCTAATTGGATTAGAATAAGCCTAGGGAGGACGAAAATGACCTAAATGTTCAACCAATGACACAAAATCACTTATTGGATGCACAAGATTGGTTAAAAACCCTAATTAATTTAGAATATGTCTAGGGTGGACGAAAATGACCTAAATGTTCAACCAACGACACAAAATCACTTATTGGATACACATGATTGGGTTAAAACCCTAATTGGATTAGAATAAGCCTAGGGAGGACGAAAATGACCTAAATGTTCAACCAATGACACAAAATCACTTATTGGATGCACAAGATTGGTTAAAAACCCTAATTAATTTAGAATATGTATAGGGAGGACGAAAATGACCTAAACGTTCAACCAACGACACAAAATCACTTATTGGATACACAAGGTTGGTTAGAAACCCTCTTGGGATTAGAATAAGACTATGGAGGACGAAAATGACATAAATGTTCAACCAATGACACAAAATCACTTATTTGTTGCACAAGATTGGTTAAAAACCCTAATTGGATTAGAATAAGCCGAAGCATGACAAAAATGACCTAAATGTTCAACCAACCACACAAAATGACTTATTGTATGCACAAGATTGGTTAAAAACCCTAATTGGACTAGAATAAGCCTAGGGAGGACATAAATGACCTAAATGTTCAAACAATGACACAAAATCACTTATTGGATGCACAAGATTGGTTAAAAACCCTAATTGGATTAGAATAAAACCTAGGGAGGACGAAAATGACCTAAATGTTCAACCAATGACACAAAATCACTTATTGGATGCACAAGATTGGTTAAAAACCCTAATTAAATTAGAATAAGCCTAGGGAGGACGAAAATGACCTAAATGTTCAACCAATGACACAAAATCACTTATTGGATGCACAAGATTGGTTAACAACCCTAATTGGATTAGAATAAGCCTAGGGAGGACGAAAATGACCTAAATGTTCAACGAATGACACAAAATCACTTATTGGATGCACAAGATTGTTTAAAATCCCTAATTTGATTAGATTAAGCCTATGGAGGACAAAAATGACCTAAATGTTCAACCAATGACACAAAATCACTTATTGGATGCACAAGATTGTTTAAAAACCCTAATTTGATTAGAATAAGTCTTGGGAGGAAGAAAATGACATAAATGTTCATTCAATGACACAAAATCACTTACTGGATGCACAAGATTGGTTAAAAACCCTAATTTGATAAGAATAAGTCTAGGGAGGACGAAAATGACGTAAATGTTCAACCAATGACATAAAATCACTTATTGGATGCACAAGATTGGTTAAAAACCCTAATTGGATTAGAATAAGCCTAGGGAGGACGAAAATGACCTAAATGTTCATCCAATGACACAAAATCACTTATTGGATGCACAAGATTGGTTAAAAACCCTAATTAAATTAGAATAAGCCTAGGGAGGACGAAAACGACCTAAATGTTCAACCAATGACACAAAATCACTTATTGGATGCACAAGATTGGTTAACAACCCTAATTGGATTAGAATAAGCCTAGGGAGGACGAAAATGACCTAAATGTTCAACATATGACACAAAATCACTTATTGGATGCACAAGATTGTTTAAAATCCCTAATTTGATTAGAATAAGCCTATGGAGGTCAAAAATGTCCTAAATATTCAACCAATGACACAAAATCACTTATTGGATGCACAAGATTGTTTAAAAACCCTAATTTGATTAGAATAATCCTATGGAGGACGAAAATGACCTAAATGTTAAACCAATGACATAAATCACTTATTGCATGCACAAGATTGGTAAGAAACCCTAATTGGACTAAAATAAGCCTAGGGAGGACGAAAATGACCTAAATGTTCAACCAACGACACAAAATCACTTATTGAATGCACAAGATTGGTTAGAAACCCTAATTGGATTAGAATAAGCCTGTGGAGGACGAAAATGACATAAATGTTCAACCAATGACACAAAATCACTTATTGGATGCACAAGATTGGTTAAAAACCCTAATTGGATTAGAATAAGCCAAAGGATGACGAAAATAACCAAAATGTTCAACCAACGACACAAAATGACTTATTGTATGCACAAGATTGGTTAAAAACCCTATTTGGATGCACAAGATTGGTTAAAAACCCTAATTAAATTTGAATATGCCTAGGGAGGACGAAAATGACCTAAATGCTCAACCAATGACACAAAATCACTTATTGGATGCACAAGATTGGTTAAAAATCTTAATTTGATTAGAATAAGTCTAGGGAGGACGAAAATGACCTAAACGTTCAACCAATGACACAAAATCACTTATTGGATGCACAAGATTGTTTAAAATCCCTAATTTAATTAGAATAAGCCTATGGAGGACAAAAATGTCCTAAATGTTCAACCAATGACACAAAATCACTTATTGGATGTACAAGATTGTTTAAAAACCCTAATTTGATTAGAATAAGTCTTGGGAGGAAGAAAATGACATAAATGTTCATTCAATGACACAAAATATCTTACTGGATGCACAAGATTGGTTAAAAACCCTAATTTGATTAGAATAAGTCTAGGGAGGACGAAAATGACGTAAATGTTCAACCAATGACATAAAATCACTTATCGGATGCACAACATTGTTTAAAAAACCTAATTTGATTAGAATAAGCCTAGGGAGGACGAAAATGACCTAAATGTTTAACCAATAACACAAAATCACTTATTGGATGCACAAGATTGGTTAACAACCCTAATTGGATTAGAATAAGCCTAGGGAGGACGAAAATGACCTAAATGTTCAACCAATGACACAAAATCACTTATTGGATGCACAAGATTGGTTAAAAACCCTAATTAAATTAGAATAAGCCTAGGGAAGACGAAAATGAGCTAAATGTTCAACCAATGACACAAAATCACTTACTGGATGCACAAGATTGGTTAAAAACCCTAATTAAATTAGAATAAGCCTAGGGAGGACAAAAATGACCTAAATGTTTAACCAATGACACAAAATCACTTATTGGATGCACAAGATTGGTTAAAAACCCTAATTTGATTAGAATAAGCCTAGGGAGGACAAAAATGACCTAAATGTTCAACCAATGACACAAAATCACTTATTGGATTCACAAGATTGTTTAAAAACCCTAATTTGATTAGAATCAATCTAGGGAGGAAGAAAATGACATAAGTGTTCATTCAATGACACAAAATCACTTACTGGATGCACAAGATTGGTTAAAAACCCTAATTTGATTAGAATAAGTCTAGGGAGGACGAAAATGACGTAAATGTTCAACCAATGACACAAAATCACTTATTGGATGCACAACATTGTTTAAAAACCCTAATTTGATTAGAATAAGCCTAGGGAGGACGAAAATGACCTAAATGTTCAACCAATGACACAAAATCACTTATAGGATGCACAAGATTGGTTAAAAACCCTAATTAAATTTGAATATGCCTAGGGAGGACGAAAATTACCTAAATGCTCAACCAATGACACAAAATCACTTATTGGATGCACAAGATTGTTTAAAAATCCTAATTTGATTAGAATAAGTCTAGGGAGGAAGAAAATGACATAAGTGTTCATTCAATGACACAAAATCGCTTATTGGATGCACAAGATTGGTTAAAAACCCTAATTGGATTAGAATAAGCCTATGGAGGACGAAAATGACATAAATGTTCAACCAATGACACAAAATCATTCATTGGATGCACAAGATTGGTTAAAAACCCTAATTGGATTAGAATAATCCTATGGAGGACGAAAATGACCTAAATGTTAAACCAATGACATAAAATCACTTATTGCATGCACAAGATTAGTTAGAAACCCTAATTGGACTAAAATAAGCCTAGGGAGGACGAAAATGACCTAAATGTTCAACCAACGACACAAAATCACTTATTGAATGCACAAGATTGGGTAGAAACCCTAATTGGATTAGAATAAGCCTGTGGAGGACGAAAATGACATAAATAATCAACCAATGACACAAAATCACTTATTGGATGCACAAGATTGGTTAAAAATCCTAATTGGATTAGAATAAGCCGAAGGATGACGAAAATAACCAAAATGTTCTACCAACGACACAAAATGACTTATTGTATGCACAAGATTTGTTAAAAACCCTATTTGGACTAGAATAAGCCTAGGGAGGACATAAATGACCTAAATGTTCAAACAATGACACAAAATCACTTATTGAATGCACAAGATTGGTTAAAAACCCTAATTGGATTAGAATAAAACCTAGGGAGGACGAAAATGACCTAAATGTTCAACCAATGACACAAAATCACTTATTGGATGCACAAGATTGGTTAAAAACCCTAATTAAATTAGAATAAGCTTAGGGAAGACGAAAATGAGCTAAATGTTCAACCAATGACACAAAATCACTTACTGGATGCACAAGATTGGTTAAAAACCCTAATTAAATTAGAATAAGCCTAGGGAGGACAAAAATGACCTAAATGTTTAACCAATGACACAAAATCACTTATTGGATGCACAAGATTGGTTAACAACCCTAATTGGATTAGAATATGGCTAGGGAGGACGAAAATGACCTAAATGTTTAACTAATGACACAAAATCACTTATTGGATGCACAAGATTGTTTAAAAACCCTAATTTGATTAGAATAAGCCTAGGGAGGACAAAAATGACCTAAATGTTCAACCAATGACACAAAATCACTTATTGGATTCACAAGATTGTTTAAAAACCCTAATTTGATTAGAATAAATCTAGGGAGGAAGAAAATGACATAAGTGTTCATTCAATGACACAAAATCACTTATTGGATGCACAAGATTGGTTAAAAACCCTAATTTGATTAGAATAAGTCTTGGGAGGACGAAAATGACGTAAATGTTCAACCAATGACACAAAATCACTTATTGGATGCACAACATTGTTTAAAAACCCTAATTTGAATAGAATAAGCCTAGGGAGGACGAAAATGACCTAAATGTTCAACCAATGACACAAAATCACTTATAGGATGCACAAGATTGGTTAAAAACCCTAATTAAATTTGAATATGCCTAGGGAGGACGAAAATGACCTAAATGCTCAACCAATGACACAAAATCACTTATTGGATGCACAAGATTGTTTAAAAATCCTAATTTGATTAGAATAAGTCTAGGGAGGAAGAAAATGACATAAGTGTTCATTCAATGACACAAAATCGCTTATTGGATGCACAAGATTGGTTAAAAACCCTAATTGGATTAGAATAAGCCTATGGAGGACGAAAATGACATAAATGTTCAACCAATGACACAAAATCATTTATTGGATGCACAATATTGGTTAAAAACCCTAATTGGATTAGAATAATCCTATGTAGGACGAAAATGACCTATATGTTAAACCAATGACATAAAATCACTTATTGCATGCACAAGATTGGTTAGAAACCCTAATTGGACTAAAATAAGCCTAGGGAGAACGAAAATGACCTAAATGTTCAACCAACGACACAAAATCACTTATTGAATGCACAAGATTGGTTAGAAACCCTAATTGGATTAGAATAAGCCTGTGGAGGACGAAAATGACATAAATGTTCAACCAATGACAAAAAATCACTTATTGGATGCACAAGATTGGTTAAAAACCCTAATTGGATTAGAATAAGCCGAAGGATGACGAAAATAACCAAAATGTTCAACCAACGACACAAAATGACTTATTGTATGCACAAGATTGGTTAAAAACCCTATTTGGATGCACAAGATTGGTTAAAAACCCTAATTAAATTTGAATATGCCTAGGGAGGACGAAAATGACCTAAATGCTCAACCAATGACACAAAATCACTTATTGGATGCACAAGATTGGTTAAAAATCTTAATTTGATTAGAATAAGTCTAGGGAGGACGAAAATGACCTAAACGTTCAACCAATGACACAAAATCACTTATTGGATGCACAAGATTGTTTAAAATCCCTAATTTAATTAGAATAAGCCTATGGAGGACAAAAATGTCCTAAATGTTCAACCAATGACACAAAATCACTTATTGGATGTACAAGATTTTTTAAAAACCCTAATTTGATTAGAATAAGTCTTGGGAGGAAGTTTATGACATAAATGTTCATTCAATGACACAAAATCACTTACTGGATGCACAAGATTGGTTAAAAACCCTAATTTGATTAGAATAAGTCTAGGGAGGACGAAAATGACGTAAATGTTCAACCAATGACATAAAATCACTTATCGGATGCACAACATTGTTTAAAAAACCTAATTTGATTAGAATAAGCCTAGGGAGGACGAAAATGACCTAAATGTTTAACCAATAACACAAAATCACTTATTGGATGCACAAGATTGGTTAACAACCCTAATTGGATTAGAATAAGCCTAGGGAGGACGAAAATGACCTAAATGTTTAACCAATGACACAAAATCACTTATTGGATGCACAAGATTGTTTAAAAACCCTAATTTGATTAGAATAAGCATAGGGAGGACGAAAATGACCTAAATGTTCAACCAATGACACAAAATCACTTATTGGATGCACAAGATTGGTTAAAAACCCTAATTAAATTAGAATATGTCTAGGGAGGACGAAAATGACCTAAATGTTCAACCAATGACACAAAATCACTTATTGGATGCACAAGATTGGTTAACAACCCTAATTGCATTAGAATTGGCATAGGGAGGACGAAAATGACCTAAATGTTCAACCAATGACATAAAATCACTTATTACATGCAAAAGATTTGTTAAAAACCCTAATTTGATTAGAATAAAATCAGGGAGGATGAAAATGACATAAATGTTCAACCAATGACACAAAATCACTTATTGGATGCACAACACTGTTTAAAAACCCTAATTTGATTAGAATAAGCCTAGGGAGGACGAAAATGACCTAAATGTTCAACCAATGACAAAAATCACTTATTGGATGCACAAGATTGGTTAAAAACCCTAATTAAATAAGAATATGTCTAGGGAGGACGAAAATGACCTAAATGTTCAACCAACGACACAAAATCACTTATTGGATGCACAAGATTGGTTAGAAACCCTCTTGGGATTAGAATAAGCCTATGGAGGACGAAAATGACATAAAAGTTCAACCAATGATACAAAATCACTTATTGGATGCACAAGATTGGTTAAAAACCCTAATTGGATTAGAATAAAACCTAGGGAGGACGAAAATGACCTAAATGTTCAACCAATGACACAAAATCACTTATTGGATGCACAAGATTGGTTAAAAACCCTAATTAAATTAGAATAAGCCTAGGGAGGACGAAAATGACCTAAATGTTCAACCAATGACACAAAATCACTTATTGGATGCACAAGATTGGTTAAAAACCCTAATTGGATTAGAATAAGCCTAGGGAGGACGAAAATGACCTAAATGTTCAACCAATGACACAAAATCACTTATTGGTTGCACAAGATTGGTTAAAAACCCTAATTGGATAAGAATAAGCCTACGGAGGGCGAAAATGACCTAAATGTGATTCCAATGACACAAACGCTCTTATTGGATGCACAGGATTGGTTAAGAACCCTAATTGGATTAGAATAAGCCTAGGGAGGACGAAAATGACCTAAATGTCCAACCAATGACACAAAATCACTTATGGGATGCACAAGATTGGTTAAAAACCCTAATTGGATTAGAATAAGCCTAGGGAGGACGAAAATGACCTAAATGTTCAACCAATGACACAAAATCACTTATTGGATGCACAAGATTGGTTAAAAACCCTAATTTGATTAGAATAAGCCTAGGGAGGACAAAAATGACCTAAATGTTCAACCAATGACACAAAATCACTTATTGGATTCACAAGATTGTTTAAAAACCCTAATTTGATTAGAATCAATCTAGGGAGGAAGAAAATGACATAAGTGTTCATTCAATGACACAAAATCACTTACTGGATGCACAAGATTGGTTAAAAACCCTAATTTGATTAGAATAAGTCTAGGGAGGACGAAAATGACGTAAATGTTCAACCAATGACACAAAATCACTTATTGGATGCACAACATTGTTTAAAAACCCTAATTTGATTAGAATAAGCCTAGGGAGGACGAAAATGACCTAAATGTTCAACCAATGACACAAAATCACTTATAGGATGCACAAGATTGGTTAAAAACCCTAATTAAATTTGAATATGCCTAGGGAGGACGAAAATTACCTAAATGCTCAACCAATGACACAAAATCACTTATTGGATGCACAAGATTGTTTAAAAATCCTAATTTGATTAGAATAAGTCTAGGGAGGAAGAAAATGACATAAGTGTTCATTCAATGACACAAAATCGCTTATTGGATGCACAAGATTGGTTAAAAACCCTAATTGGATTAGAATAAGCCTATGGAGGACGAAAATGACATAAATGTTCAACCAATGACACAAAATCATTCATTGGATGCACAAGATTGGTTAAAAACCCTAATTGGATTAGAATAATCCTATGGAGGACGAAAATGACCTAAATGTTAAACCAATGACATAAAATCACTTATTGCATGCACAAGATTAGTTAGAAACCCTAATTGGACTAAAATAAGCCTAGGGAGGACGAAAATGACCTAAATGTTCAACCAACGACACAAAATCACTTATTGAATGCACAAGATTGGGTAGAAACCCTAATTGGATTAGAATAAGCCTGTGGAGGACGAAAATGACATAAATAATCAACCAATGACACAAAATCACTTATTGGATGCACAAGATTGGTTAAAAATCCTAATTGGATTAGAATAAGCCGAAGGATGACGAAAATAACCAAAATGTTCTACCAACGACACAAAATGACTTATTGTATGCACAAGATTTGTTAAAAACCCTATTTGGACTAGAATAAGCCTAGGGAGGACATAAATGACCTAAATGTTCAAACAATGACACAAAATCACTTATTGAATGCACAAGATTGGTTAAAAACCCTAATTGGATTAGAATAAAACCTAGGGAGGACGAAAATGACCTAAATGTTCAACCAATGACACAAAATCACTTATTGGATGCACAAGATTGGTTAAAAACCCTAATTAAATTAGAATAAGCCTAGGGAAGACGAAAATGAGCTAAATGTTCAACCAATGACACATAATCACTTACTGGATGCACAAGATTAGTTAAAAACCCTAATTAAATTAGAATAAGCCTAGGGAGGATAAGAATGACCTAAATGTTTAACCAATGACACAAAATCACTTATTGGATGCACAAGATTGGGTAGAAACCCTAATTGGATTAGAATAAGCCTGTGGAGGACGAAAATGACATAAATAATCAACCAATGACACAAAATCACTTATTGGATGCACAAGATTGGTTAAAAATCCTAATTGGATTAGAATAAGCCGAAGGATGACGAAAATAACCAAAATGTTCTACCAACGACACAAAATGACTTATTGTATGCACAAGATTTGTTAAAAACCCTATTTGGATGCACAAGATTGGTTAAAAACCCTAATTAAATTTGAATATGCCTAGGGAGGACGAAAATGACCTAAATGCTCAACCAATGACACAAAATCACTTATTGGATGCACAAGATTGGTTAAAAATCCTAATTTGATTAGAATAAGTCTAGGGAGGAAGAAAATGACATAAGTGTTCATTCAAAGACACAAAATCACTTATTGGATGCACAAGATTGGTTAAAAATCCTAATTGGATTAGAATAAGCCTAAGGAGGACAAAAATGACCTAAATGTTCAAACATAGACACAAAATCACTTATTGGATGCACAAGATTGGTTTAAAACCCTAATTGGATTAGAATAAGCCTAGGGAGGACGAAAATGACCTAAATGTTCAACCAATGACACAAAATCACTTATTGGATGCACAAGATTGGTTAAAAACCCTAATTAATTTAGAATATGTCTAGGGAGGACGAAAATGACCTAAACGTTCAACCAACGACACAAAATCACTTATTGGATACACAAGATTGGTTAGAAACCCTCTTGGGATTAGAATAAGACTATGGAGGACGAAAATGACATAAATGTTCAACCAATGACACAAAATCACTTATTTGTTGCACAAGATTGGTTAAAAACCCTAATTGGATTAGAATAAGCCGAAGGATGACAAAAATGACCTAAATGTTCAACCAACGACACAAAATGACTTATTGTATGCACAAGATTGGTTAAAAACCCTAATTGGACTAGAATAAGCCTAGGGAGGACATAAATGACCTAAATGTTCAAACAATGACACAAAATCACTTATTGAATGCACAAGATTGGTTAAAAACCCTAATTGGATTAGAATAAAACCTAGGGAGGACGAAAATGACCTAAATGTTCAACCAATGACACAAAATCACTTATTGGATGCACAAGATTGGTTAAAAACCCTAATTAAATTAGAATAAGCTTAGGGAAGACGAAAATGAGCTAAATGTTCAACCAATGACACAAAATCACTTACTGGATGCACAAGATTGGTTAAAAACCCTAATTAAATTAGAATAAGCCTAGGGAGGACAAAAATGACCTAAATGTTTAACCAATGACACAAAATCACTTATTGGATGCACAAGATTGGTTAACAACCCTAATTGGATTAGAATAAGCCTAGGGAGGACGAAAATGACCTAAATGTTTAACTAATGACACAAAATCACTTATTGGATGCACAAGATTGGTTAAAAACCCTAATTTGATTAGAATAAGCCTAGGGAGGACAAAAATGACCTAAATGTTCAACCAATGACACAAAATCACTTATTGGATTCACAAGATTGTTTAAAAACCCTAATTTGATTAGAATCAATCTAGGGAGGAAGAAAATGACATAAGTGTTCATTCAATGACACAAAATCACTTACTGGATGCACAAGATTGGTTAAAAACCCTAATTTGATTAGAATAAGTCTAGGGAGGACGAAAATGACGTAAATGTTCAACCAATGACACAAAATCACTTATTGGATGCACAACATTGTTTAAAAACCCTAATTTGATTAGAATAAGCCTAGGGAGGACGAAAATGACCTAAATGTTCAACCAATGACACAAAATCACTTATAGGATGCACAAGATTGGTTAAAAACCCTAATTAAATTTGAATATGCCTAGGGAGGACGAAAATTACCTAAATGCTCAACCAATGACACAAAATCACTTATTGGATGCACAAGATTGTTTAAAAATCCTAATTTGATTAGAATAAGTCTAGGGAGGAAGAAAATGACATAAGTGTTCATTCAATGACACAAAATCGCTTATTGGATGCACAAGATTGGTTAAAAACCCTAATTGGATTAGAATAAGCCTATGGAGGACGAAAATGACATAAATGTTCAACCAATGACACAAAATCATTCATTGGATGCACAAGATTGGTTAAAAACCCTAATTGGATTAGAATAATCCTATGGAGGACGAAAATGACCTAAATGTTAAACCAATGACATAAAATCACTTATTGCATGCACAAGATTAGTTAGAAACCCTAATTGGACTAAAATAAGCCTAGGGAGGACGAAAATGACCTAAATGTTCAACCAACGACACAAAATCACTTATTGAATGCACAAGATTGGGTAGAAACCCTAATTGGATTAGAATAAGCCTGTGGAGGACGAAAATGACATAAATAATCAACCAATGACACAAAATCACTTATTGGATGCACAAGATTGGTTAAAAATCCTAATTGGATTAGAATAAGCCGAAGGATGACGAAAATAACCAAAATGTTCTACCAACGACACAAAATGACTTATTGTATGCACAAGATTTGTTAAAAACCCTATTTGGATGCACAAGATTGGTTAAAAACCCTAATTAAATTTTAATATGCCTAGGGAGGACGAAAATGACCTAAATGCTCAACCAATGACACAAAATCACTTATTGGATGCACAAGATTGGTTAAAAATCCTAATTTGATTAGAATAAGTCTAGGGAGGAAGAAAATGACATAAGTGTTCATTCAAAGACACAAAATCACTTATTGGATGCACAAGATTGGTTAAAAATCCTAATTGGATTAGAATAAGCCTAAGGAGGACGAAAATGACCTAAATGTTCAAACAATGACACAAAATCACTTATTGGATGCACAAGATTGGTTTAAAACCCTAATTGGATTAGAATAAGCCTAGGGAGGACGAAAATGACCTAAATGTTCAACCAATGACACAAAATCACTTATTGGATGCACAAGATTGGTTAAAAACCCTAATTAATTTAGAATATGTCTAGGGAGGGCGAAAATGACCTAAATGTTCAACCAACGACACAAAATCACTTATTGGATACACAAGATTGGTTTAAAACCCTAATTGGATTAGAATAAGCCTAGGGAGGACGAAAATGACCTAAATGTTCAACCAATGACACAAAATCACTTATTGGATGCACAAGATTGGTTAAAAACCCTAATTAATTTAGAATATGTCTAGGGAGGACGAAAATGACCTAAACGTTCAACCAACGACACAAAATCACTTATTGGATACACAAGATTGGTTAGAAACCCTCTTGGGATTAGAATAAGACTATGGAGGACGAAAATGACATAAATGTTCAACCAATGACACAAAATCACTTATTTGTTGCACAAGATTGGTTAAAAACCCTAATTGGATTAGAATAAGCCGAAGGATGACAAAAATGACCTAAATGTTCAACCAACGACACAAAATGACTTATTGTATGCACAAGATTGGTTAAAAACCCTAATTGGACTAGAATAAGCCTAGGGAGGACATAAATGACCTAAATGTTCAAACAATGACACAAAATCACTTATTGGATGCACAAGATTGGTTAAAAACCCTAATTGGATTAGAATAAAACCTAGGGAGGACGAAAATGACCTAAATGTTCAACCAATGACACAAAATCACTTATTGGATGCACAAGATTGGTTAAAAACCCTAATTAAATTAGAATAAGCCTAGGGAAGACGAAAATGAGCTAAATGTTCAACCAATGACACATAATCACTTACTGGATGCACAAGATTAGTTAAAAACCCTAATTAAATTAGAATAAGCCTAGGGAGGACAAAAATGACCTAAATGTTTAACCAATGACACAAAATCACTTATTGGATGCACAAGATTGGTTAACAACCCTAATTGGATTAGAATAAGCCTAGGGAGGACGAAAATCACCTAAATGTTTAACTAATGACACAAAATCACTTATTGGATGCACAAGATTGTTTAAAAACCCTAATTTGATTAGAATAAGCCTAGGGAGGACAAAAATGACCTAAATGTTCAACCAATGAAACAAAATCACTTATTGGATTCACAAGATTGTTTAAAAACCATAATTTGATTAGAATAAGTCTAGGGAGGAAGAAAACGACATAAGTGTTCATTCAATGACACAAAATCACTTACTGGATGCACAAGAATGGTTAAAAACCCTAATTGTATTAGAATAAGCCTAGGGAGGACGAAAATGACCTAAATGTTCAACCAATGACACAAAATCACTTATTGGATCCACAAGATTGTTTAAAAACCCTAATTTGATTAGAATAAGCCTAGGGAGAACAAAAATGACCTAAGTGTTCAACCAATGACACAAAATCAATTATTGGATGCACAAGATTGGCTAAAAACCCTAATTAAATTATAATATGTCTAGGGAGGATGAAAATGACGTAAATGTTCAACCAATGACACAAAATCACTTATTGGATGCACAAGATTGGTTAACAACCTTAATTGGATTAGAATAAGCATAGGGAGGACGAAAATGACCTAAATGTTAAACCAATGACATAAAATCACTTATTGGATGCACAAGATGGGTTAAAAACCCTAATTAAATTTGAATATGCCTAGGGAGGACGAAAATGACCTAAATGCTACACCAATGACACAAAATCACTTATTGGATGCACAAGATTGGTTAAAAATCCTAATTTGATTAGAATAAGTCTAGGGAGGAAGAAAATGACATAAGTGTTCATTCAATGACACAAAATCACTTATTGGATGCACAAGATTGGTTAAAAACCCTAATTGGATTAGAATAAGCCTATGGAGGACGAAAATGACATAAATGTTCAACCAATGACACAAAATCATTCATTGGATGCACAAGATTGGTTAAAAACCCTAATTGGATTAGAATAATCCTATGGAGGACGAAAATGACCTAAATGTTAAACCAATGACATAAAATCACTTATTGCATGCACAAGATT
>JBBPBQ010020321.1:31252656-31305829 GCA_037974755.1 Cicer yamashitae
TGTTCAACCAATGACACATAATCACTTACTGGATGCACAAGATTAGTTAAAAACCCTAATTAAATTAGAATAAGCCTAGGGAGGACAAAAATGACCTAAATGTTTAACCAATGACACAAAATCACTTATTGGATGCACAAGATTGGTTAACAACCCTAATTGGATTAGAATAAGCCTAGGGAGGACGAAAATCACCTAAATGTTTAACTAATGACACAAAATCACTTATTGGATGCACAAGATTGTTTAAAAACCCTAATTTGATTAGAATAAGCCTAGGGAGGACAAAAATGACCTAAATGTTCAACCAATGACACAAAATCACTTATTGGATTCACAAGATTGTTTAAAAACCCTAATTTGATTAGAATCAATCTAGGGAGGAAGAAAATGACATAAGTGTTCATTCAATGACACAAAATCACTTACTGGATGCACAAGATTGGTTAAAAACCCTAATTTGATTAGAATAAGTCTAGGGAGGACGAAAATGACGTAAATGTTCAACCAATGACACAAAATCACTTATTGGATGCACAACATTGTTTAAAAACCCTAATTTGATTAGAATAAGCCTAGGGAGGACGAAAATGACCTAAATGTTCAACCAATGACACAAAATCACTTATAGGATGCACAAGATTGGTTAAAAACCCTAATTAAATTTGAATATGCCTAGGGAGGACGAAAATTACCTAAATGCTCAACCAATGACACAAAATCACTTATTGGATGCACAAGATTGTTTAAAAATCCTAATTTGATTAGAATAAGTCTAGGGAGGAAGAAAATGACATAAGTGTTCATTCAATGACACAAAATCGCTTATTGGATGCACAAGATTGGTTAAAAACCCTAATTGGATTAGAATAAGCCTATGGAGGACGAAAATGACATAAATGTTCAACCAATGACACAAAATCATTCATTGGATGCACAAGATTGGTTAAAAACCCTAATTGGATTAGAATAATCCTATGGAGGACGAAAATGACCTAAATGTTAAACCAATGACATAAAATCACTTATTGCATGCACAAGATTAGTTAGAAACCCTAATTGGACTAAAATAAGCCTAGGGAGGACGAAAATGACCTAAATGTTCAACCAACGACACAAAATCACTTATTGAATGCACAAGATTGGGTAGAAACCCTAATTGGATTAGAATAAGCCTGTGGAGGACGAAAATGACATAAATAATCAACCAATGACACAAAATCACTTATTGGATGCACAAGATTGGTTAAAAATCCTAATTGGATTAGAATAAGCCGAAGGATGACGAAAATAACCAAAATGTTCTACCAACGACACAAAATGACTTATTGTATGCACAAGATTTGTTAAAAACCCTATTTGGACTAGAATAAGCCTAGGGAGGACATAAATGACCTAAATGTTCAAACAATGACACAAAATCACTTATTGAATGCACAAGATTGGTTAAAAACCCTAATTGGATTAGAATAAAACCTAGGGAGGACGAAAATGACCTAAATGTTCAACCAATGACACAAAATCACTTATTGGATGCACAAGATTGGTTAAAAACCCTAATTAAATTAGAATAAGCTTAGGGAAGACGAAAATGAGCTAAATGTTCAACCAATGACACAAAATCACTTACTGGATGCACAAGATTGGTTAAAAACCCTAATTAAATTAGAATAAGCCTAGGGAGGACAAAAATGACCTAAATGTTTAACCAATGACACAAAATCACTTATTGGATGCACAAGATTGGTTAACAACCCTAATTGGATTAGAATAAGCCTAGGGAGGACGAAAATGACCTAAATGTTTAACTAATGACACAAAATCACTTATTGGATGCACAAGATTGGTTAAAAACCCTAATTTGATTAGAATAAGCCTAGGGAGGACAAAAATGACCTAAATGTTCAACCAATGACACAAAATCACTTATTGGATTCACAAGATTGTTTAAAAACCCTAATTTGATTAGAATAAATCTAGGGAGGAAGAAAATGACATAAGTGTTCATTCAATGACACAAAATCACTTACTGGATGCACAAGATTGGTTAAAAACCCTAATTTGATTAGAATAAGTCTAGGGAGGACGAAAATGACGTAAATGTTCAACCAATGACACAAAATCACTTATTGGATGCACAACATTGTTTAAAAACCCTAATTTGATTAGAATAAGCCTAGGGAGGACGAAAATGACCTAAATGTTCAACCAATGACACAAAATCACTTATAGGATGCACAAGATTGGTTAAAAACCCTAATTAAATTTGAATATGCCTAGGGAGGGCGAAAATGACCTAAATGCTCAACCAATGACACAAAATCACTTATTGGATGCACAAGATTGTTTAAAAATCCTAATTTGATTAGAATAAGTCTAGGGAGGAAGAAAATGACATAAGTGTTCATTCAATGACACAAAATCGCTTATTGGATGCACAAGATTGGTTAAAAACCCTAATTGGATTAGAATAAGCCTATGGAGGACGAAAATGACATAAATGTTCAACCAATGACACAAAATCATTTATTGGATGCACAAGATTGGTTAAAAACCCTAATTGGATTAGAATAATCCTATGGAGGACGAAAATGACCTATATGTTAAACCAATGACATAAAATCACTTATTGCGTGCACAAGATTGGTTAGAAACCCTAATTGGACTAAAATAAGCCTAGGGAGGACGAAAATGACCTAAATGTTCAACCAACGACACAAAATCACTCATTGAATGCACAAGATTGGTTAGAAACCCTAATTGGATTAGAATAAGCTTGTGGAGGACGAAAATGACATAAATGTTCAACCAATGACACAAAATCACTTATTGGATGCACAAGATTGGTTAAAAACCCTATTTGGATGCACAAGATTGGTTAAAAACCCTAATTAAATTTGAATATGCCTAGGGAGGACGAAAATGACCTAAATGCTCAACCAATGACACAAAATCACTTATTGGATGCACAAGATTGGTTAAAAATCCTAATTTGATTAGAATAAGTCTAGGGAGGAAGAAAATGACATAAGTGTTCATTCAAAGACACAAAATCACTTATTGGATGCACAAGATTGGTTAAAAATCCTAATTGGATTAGAATAAGCCTAAGGAGGACGAAAATGACCTAAATGTTCAAACAATGACACAAAATCACTTATTGGATGCACAAGATTGGTTTAAAACCCTAATTGGATTAGAATAAGCCTAGGGAGGACGAAAATGACCTAAATGTTCAACCAATGACACAAAATCACTTATTGGATGCACAAGATTGGTTAAAAACCCTAATTAAATTAGAATATGTCTAGGGAGGACGAAAATGACCTAAATGTTCAACCAATGACACAAAATCACTTATTGGATGCACAAGATTGGTTAACAACCCTAATTGGATTACAATTAGCATAGGGAGGACGAAAATGACCTAAATGTTCAACCAATGACATAAAACCACTTATTGCATGCACAAGATTGGTTAAAAACCCTAATTGGACTAAAATAAGCCTAGGGAGGACGAAAATGACCTAAATGTTCAACCAACGACAAAAAATCACTTATTGGATGCACAAGATTGGTTAGAAACCCTCTTTGGATTAGAATAACCCTATGGAGGACGAAAATGACATAAATGTTCAACCAATGACACAAAATCACTTATTGGTTGCACAAGATTGGTTAAAAACCCTAATTGGATTAGAATAAGCCGAAGGATGACGAAAATGACCTAAATGTTCAACCAACGACACAAAATGACTTATTGTATGCACAAGATTGGTTAAAAACCCTAATTTGACTAAAATAAGCCTAGGGAGGACGAAAATGACCTAAATGTTCAACCAAATACACAAAATCACTTATTGGATGCACAAGATTGGTTAGAAACCCTCTTTGGATTAGAATAAGCCTATGGAGGACGAAAATGGCATAAATGTTCAACCAATGACACAAAATCACTTATTGGTTGCACAAGATTGGTTAAAAACCCTAATTGGATTAGAATAAGCCGAAGGATGACGAAAATGACCTAAATGTTCAACCAACGACACAAAATGACTTATTGGATGCACAACACTGTTTAAAAACCCTAATTTGATTAGAATAAGCCTAGGGAGGACGAAAATGACCTAAATGTTCAACCAATGACACAAAATCAATTATTTGATGCACAAGATTGGTTAAAAACCCTAATTAAATTAGAATATGTCTAGGGAGGACAAAAATGACCTAAATGTTCAACCAACGACACAAAATCACTTATTGGATGCACAAGATTGGTTAGAAACCCTCTTGGGATTAGAATAAGCCTATGGAGGACGAAAATGACATAAATGTTCAACCAATGACACAAAATCACTTATTGGTTGCACAAGATATGTTAAAAACCCTAATTGGATTAGAATAAGCCGAAGGATGACAAAAATAACCTAAATGTTCAACCAACGACACAAAATGACTTATTGTATGCACAAGATTGGTTAAAAACCCTAATTGGACTAGAATAAGCCTAGGGAGGACATAAATGACCTAAATGTTCAAACAATGACACAAAATCACTTATTGGATGCACAAGATTGGTTAAAAACCCTAATTGGATTAGAATAAGCCTAGGGAGGACGAAAATGACCTAAATGTTCAACCAATGACACAAAATCACTTATTGGATGCACATGATTGGTTAAAAACCCTAATTAAATTAGAATAAGCCTAGGGAAGACGAAAATGACCTAAATGTTCAACCAATGACACAAAATCACTTACTGGATGCACAAGATTGGTTAAAAACCCTAATTAAATTAGAATAAGCCTAGGGAGGACAAAAATGACCTAAATGTTTAACCAATGACACAAAATCACTTATTGGATGCACAAGATTGGTTAACAACGCTAATTGGATTAGAATAAGCCTAGGGAGGACGAAAATGACCTAAACGTTTAACTAATGACACAAAATCACTTATTGGATGCACAAGATTGTTTAAAAACCCTAATTTGATTAGAATAAGCCTAGGGAGGACAAAAATGACCTAAATGTTCAACCAATGACACAAAATCACTTATTGGATGCACAAGATTGTTTAAAAACCCTAATTTGATTAGAATAAGCCTAGGGAGGACGAAAATGACCTAAATGTTCAACCAATGACACAAAATCACTTATAGGATGCACAAGATTGGTTAAAAACCCTAATTAAATTTGAATATGCCTAGGGAGGACGAAAATGACCTAAATGCTCAACCAATGACACAAAATCACTTATTGGATGCACAAGATTGTTTAAAAATCCTAATTTGATTAGAATAAGTCTAGGGAGGAAGAAAATGACATAAGTGTTCATTCAATGACACAAAATCGCTTATTGGATGCACAAGATTGGTTAAAAACCCTAATTGGATTAGAATAAGCCTATGGAGGACGAAAATGACATAAATGTTCAACCAATGACACAAAATCATTTATTGGATGCACAATATTGGTTAAAAACCCTAATTGGATTAGAATAATCCTATGTAGGACGAAAATGACCTATATGTTAAACCAATGACATAAAATCACTTATTGCATGCACAAGATTGGTTAGAAACCCTAATTGGACTAAAATAAGCCTAGGGAGAACGAAAATGACCTAAATGTTCAACCAACGACACAAAATCACTTATTGAATGCACAAGATTGGTTAGAAACCCTAATTGGATTAGAATAAGCCTGTGGAGGACGAAAATGACATAAATGTTCAACCAATGACAAAAAATCACTTATTGGATGCACAAGATTGGTTAAAAACCCTAATTGGATTAGAATAAGCCGAAGGATGACGAAAATAACCAAAATGTTCAACCAACGACACAAAATGACTTATTGTATGCACAAGATTGGTTAAAAACCCTATTTGGATGCACAAGATTGGTTAAAAACCCTAATTAAATTTGAATATGCCTAGGGAGGACGAAAATGACCTAAATGCTCAACCAATGACACAAAATCACTTATTGGATGCACAAGATTGGTTAAAAATCTTAATTTGATTAGAATAAGTCTAGGGAGGACGAAAATGACCTAAACGTTCAACCAATGACACAAAATCACTTATTGGATGCACAAGATTGTTTAAAATCCCTAATTTAATTAGAATAAGCCTATGGAGGACAAAAATGTCCTAAATGTTCAACCAATGACACAAAATCACTTATTGGATGTACAAGATTTTTTAAAAACCCTAATTTGATTAGAATAAGTCTTGGGAGGAAGTTTATGACATAAATGTTCATTCAATGACACAAAATCACTTACTGGATGCACAAGATTGGTTAAAAACCCTAATTTGATTAGAATAAGTCTAGGGAGGACGAAAATGACGTAAATGTTCAACCAATGACATAAAATCACTTATCGGATGCACAACATTGTTTAAAAAACCTAATTTGATTAGAATAAGCCTAGGGAGGACGAAAATGACCTAAATGTTTAACCAATAACACAAAATCACTTATTGGATGCACAAGATTGGTTAACAACCCTAATTGGATTAGAATAAGCCTAGGGAGGACGAAAATGACCTAAATGTTTAACCAATGACACAAAATCACTTATTGGATGCACAAGATTGTTTAAAAACCATAATTTGATTAGAATAAGCATAGGGAGGACGAAAATGACCTAAATGTTCAACCAATGACACAAAATCACTTATTGGATGCACAAGATTGGTTAAAAACCCTAATTAAATTAGAATATGTCTAGGGAGGACGAAAATGACCTAAATGTTCAACCAATGACACAAAATCACTTATTGGATGCACAAGATTGGTTAACAACCCTAATTGCATTAGAATTGGCATAGGGAGGACGAAAATGACCTAAATGTTCAACCAATGACATAAAATCACTTATTACATGCAAAAGATTTGTTAAAAACCCTAATTTGATTAGAATAAAATCAGGGAGGATGAAAATGACATAAATGTTCAACCAATGACACAAAATCACTTATTGGATGCACAACACTGTTTAAAAACCCTAATTTGATTAGAATAAGCCTAGGGAGGACGAAAATGACCTAAATGTTCAACCAATGACAAAAATCACTTATTGGATGCACAAGATTGGTTAAAAACCCTAATTAAATAAGAATATGTCTAGGGAGGACGAAAATGACCTAAATGTTCAACCAACGACACAAAATCACTTATTGGATGCACAAGATTGGTTAGAAACCCTCTTGGGATTAGAATAAGCCTATGGAGGACGAAAATGACATAAAAGTTCAACCAATGATACAAAATCACTTATTGGATACACAAGATTGGTTAAAAACCCTAATTGGATTAGAATAAAACCTAGGGAGGACGAAAATGACCTAAATGTTCAACCAATGACATAAAATCACTTATTGCATGCACAAGATTTGTTAAAAACCCTAATTTGATTAGAATAAATTCAGGGAGGATGAAAATGACATAAATGTTCAACCAATGACACAAAATCACTTATTGGATGCACAACACTGTTTAAAAACCCTAATTTGATTAGAATAAGCCTAGGGAGGACGAAAATGACCTAAATGTTCAACCAATGACAAAAATCACTTATTGGATGCACAAGATTGGTTAAAAACCCTAATTAAATAAGAATATGTCTAGGGAGGACGAAAGTGACCTAAATGTTCAACCAACGACACAAAATCACTTATTGGATGCACAAGATTGGTTAGAAACCCTCTTGGGATTAGAATAAGCCTATGGAGGACGAAAATGACATAAAAGTTCAACCAATGATACAAAATCACTTATTGGATGCACAAGATTGGTTAAAAACCCTAATTGGATTAGAATAAAACCTAGGGAGGACGAAAATGACCTAAATGTTCAACCAATGACACAAAATCACTTATTGGATGCACAAGATTGGTTAAAAACCCTAATTAAATTAGAATAAGCCTAGGGAAGACGAAAATGAGCTAAATGTTCAACCAATGACACATAATCACTTACTGGATGCACAAGATTAGTTAAAAACCCTAATTAAATTAGAATAAGCCTAGGGAGGACAAAAATGACCTAAATGTTTAACCAATGACACAAAATCACTTATTGGATGCACAAGATTGGTTAACAACCCTAATTGGATTAGAATAAGCCTAGGGAGGACGAAAATCACCTAAATGTTTAACTAATGACACAAAATCACTTATTGGATGCACAAGATTGTTTAAAAACCCTAATTTGATTAGAATAAGCCTAGGGAGGACAAAAATGACCTAAATGTTCAACCAATGAAACAAAATCACTTATTGGATTCACAAGATTGTTTAAAAACCATAATTTGATTAGAATAAGTCTAGGGAGGAAGAAAACGACATAAGTGTTCATTCAATGACACAAAATCACTTACTGGATGCACAAGATTGGTTAAAAACCCTAATTGTATTAGAATAAGCCTAGGGAGGACGAAAATGACCTAAATGTTCAACCAATGACACAAAATCACTTATTGGATCCACAAGATTGTTTAAAAACCCTAATTTGATTAGAATAAGCCTAGGGAGAACAAAAATGACCTAAGTGTTCAACCAATGACACAAAATCAATTATTGGATGCACAAGATTGGCTAAAAACCCTAATTAAATTATAATATGTCTAGGGAGGATGAAAATGACGTAAATGTTCAACCAATGACACAAAATCACTTATTGGATGCACAACATTGTTTAAAAACCCTAATTTGATTAGAATAAGCCTAGGGAGGACGAAAATGACCTAAATGTTCAACCAATGACACAAAATCACTTATAGGATGCACAAGATTGGTTAAAAACCCTAATTAAATTTGAATATGCCTAGGGAGGACGAAAATTACCTAAATGCTCAACCAATGACACAAAATCACTTATTGGATGCACAAGATTGTTTAAAAATCCTAATTTGATTAGAATAAGTCTAGGGAGGAAGAAAATGACATAAGTGTTCATTCAATGACACAAAATCGCTTATTGGATGCACAAGATTGGTTAAAAACCCTAATTGGATTAGAATAAGCCTATGGAGGACGAAAATGACATAAATGTTCAACCAATGACACAAAATCATTCATTGGATGCACAAGATTGGTTAAAAACCCTAATTGGATTAGAATAATCCTATGGAGGACGAAAATGACCTAAATGTTAAACCAATGACATAAAATCACTTATTGCATGCACAAGATTAGTTAGAAACCCTAATTGGACTAAAATAAGCCTAGGGAGGACGAAAATGACCTAAATGTTCAACCAACGACACAAAATCACTTATTGAATGCACAAGATTGGGTAGAAACCCTAATTGGATTAGAATAAGCCTGTGGAGGACGAAAATGACATAAATAATCAACCAATGACACAAAATCACTTATTGGATGCACAAGATTGGTTAAAAATCCTAATTGGATTAGAATAAGCCGAAGGATGACGAAAATAACCAAAATGTTCAACCAACGACACAAAATGACTTATTGTATGCACAAGATTGGTTAAAAACCCTATTTGGATGCACAAGATTGGTTAAAAACCCTAATTAAATTTGAATATGCCTAGGGAGGACGAAAATGACCTAAATGCTCAACCAATGACACAAAATCACTTATTGGATGCAAAAGATTGGTTAAAAATCCTAATTTGATTAGAATAAGTCTAGGGAGGAAGAAAATGACATAAGTGTTCATTCAATGACACAAAATCACTTATTGGATGCACAAGATTGGTTAAAATCCCTAATTGGATTAGAATAAGCCTAGGGAGGACGAAAATGACCTAAATGTTCAAACAATGACACAAAATCACTTATTGGATGCACAAGATTGGTTTAAAACCCTAATTGGATTAGAATAAGCCTAGGGAGGACGAAAATGACCTAAATGTTCAACCAATGACACAAAATCACTTATTGGATGCACAAGCTTGGTTAAAAACCCTAATTAAATTAGAATAAGCCTAGGGAGGACAAAAATGACCTAAATGTTTAACCAATGACACAAAATCACTTATTGGATGCACAAGATTGGTTAACAACCCTAATTGGATTAGAATAAGCCTAGGGAGGACGAAAATGACCTAAATGTTTATCTAATGACACAAAATCACTTATTGGATGCACAAGATTGTTTTAAAACCCTAATTTGATTAGAATAAGCCTAGGGAGGAAAAAAATGACCTAAATGTTCAACCAATGACACAAAATCACTTATTGGATGCACAGGATTGGTTAAAAACCCTAATTAAATCGAGGGAGGACGAAAATGACCTAAATGTTCAACCAATGACACAAAATCACTTATTGGATGCACAAGATTGGTTAACAACCCTAATTGGATTAGAATTAGCATAGGGAGGACGAAAATGACCTAAATGTTCAACCAATGACATAAAACCACTTATTGCATGCACAAGATTGGTTAAAAACCCTAATTTGACTAAAATAAGACTAGGGAGGACGAAAATGACCTAAATGTTCAACCAAATACACAAAATCACTTATTGGATGCACAAGATTGGTTAGAAACCCTCTTTGGATTAGAATAAGCCTATGGAGGACGAAAATGGCATAAATGTTCAACCAATGACACAAAATCACTTATTGGTTGCACAAGATTGGTTAAAAACCCTAATTGGATTAGAATAAGCCGAAGGATGACGAAAATGACCTAAATGTTCAACCAACGACACAAAATGACTTATTGGATGCACAACACTGTTTAAAAACCCTAATTTGATTAGAATAAGCCTAGGGAGGACGAAAATGACCTAAATGTTCAACCAATGACACAAAATCAATTATTTGATGCACAAGATTGGTTAAAAACCCTAATTAAATTAGAATATGTCTAGGGAGGACAAAAATGACCTAAATGTTCAACCAACGACACAAAATCACTTATTGGATGCACAAGATTGGTTAGAAACCCTCTTGGGATTAGAATAAGCCTATGGAGGACGAAAATGACATAAATGTTCAACCAATGACACAAAATCACTTATTGGTTGCACAAGATTGGTTAAAAACCCTAATTGGATTAGAATAAGCCGAAGGATGACGAAAATGACCTAAATGTTCAACCAACGACACAAAATGACTTATTGTATGCACAAGATTGGTTAAAAACCCTAATTGGATTAGAATAAGTCTAGGGAGGACGAAAATGACCTAAATGTTCAACCAATGACACAAAATCACTTATTGGATGCACAAGATTGGTTAAAAACCCTAATTTGATTAGAATAAGTCTTGGGAGGAAGAAAATGACATAAATGTTCATTCAATGACACAAAATCACTTATTGGATGCACAAGATTGGTTAAAAATCCTAATTTGATTAGAATAAATTCAGGGAGGATGAAAATGACGTAAATGTTCAACCAAGGACACAAAATCACTTATTGGATGCACAACATTGTTTCAAAACCCTAATTCGATTAGAATAAGCCTAGGGAGGACGAAAATGACCTAAATGTTCAACTAATGACACAAAATCACTTATTGGATGCACAAGATTGGTTAAAAACCCTAATTAAATTAGAATATGTCTAGGGAGGACGAAAATGACCTAAATGTTCAACCAATGACACAAAATCACTTATTGGATGCACAAGATTGGTTAAAAACCCTAATTGGATTAGAATAAAACCTAGGGAGGACGAAAATGACCTAAATGTTCAACCAATGACATAAAATCACTTATTGCATGCACAAGATTTGTTAAAAACCCTAATTTGATTAGAATAAATTCAGGGAGGATGAAAATGACATAAATGTTCAACCAATGTCACAAAATCACTTATTGGATGCACAACACTGTTTAAAAACCCTAATTTGATTAGAATAAGCCTAGGGAGGACGAAAATGACCTAAATGTTCAACCAATGACAAAAATCACTTATTGGATGCACAAGATTGGTTAAAAACCCTAATTTAATAAGAATATGTCTAGGGAGGACGAAAATGACCTAAATGTTCAACCAACGACACAAAATCACTTATTGGATGCACAAGATTGGTTAGAAACCCTCTTGGGATTAGAATAAGCCTATGGAGGACGAAAATGACATAAAAGTTCAACCAATGATACAAAATCACTTATTGGATGCACAAGATTGGTTAAAAACCCTAATTGGATTAGAATAAAACCTAGGGAGGACGAAAATGACCTAAATGTTCAACCAATGACATAAAATCACTTATTGCATGCACAAGATTTGTTAAAAACCCTAATTTGATTAGAATAAATTCAGGGAGGATGAAAATGACATAAATGTTCAACCAATGACACAAAATCACTTATTGGATGCACAACACTGTTTAAAAACCCTAATTTGATTAGAATAAGCCTAGGGAGGACGAAAATGACCTAAATGTTCAACCAATGACAAAAATCACTTATTGGATGCACAAGATTGGTTAAAAACCCTAATTAAATAAGAATATGTCTAGGGAGGACGAAAATGACCTAAATGTTCAACCAATGACACAAAATCACTTATTGGATGCACAAGATTGGTTAGAAACCCTCTTGGGATTAGAATAAGCCTATGGAGGACGAAAATGACATAAAAGTTCAACCAATGATACAAAATCACTTATTGGATGCACAAGATTGGTTAAAAACCCTAATTGGATTAGAATAAAACCTAGGGAGGACGAAAATGACCTAAATGTTCAACCAATGACACAAAATCACTTATTGGATGCACAAGATTGGTTAAAAACCCTAATTAAATTAGAATAAGCCTAGGGAAGACGAAAATGAGCTAAATGTTCAACCAATGACACATAATCACTTACTGGATGCACAAGATTAGTTAAAAACCCTAATTAAATTAGAATAAGCCTAGGGAGGACAAAAATGACCTAAATGTTTAACCAATGACACAAAATCACTTATTGGATGCACAAGATTGGTTAACAACCCTAATTGGATTAGAATAAGCCTAGGGAGGACGAAAATCACCTAAATGTTTAACTAATGACACAAAATCACTTATTGGATGCACAAGATTGTTTAAAAACCCTAATTTGATTAGAATAAGCCTAGGGAGGACAAAAATGACCTAAATGTTCAACCAATGAAACAAAATCACTTATTGGATTCACAAGATTGTTTAAAAACCATAATTTGATTAGAATAAGTCTAGGGAGGAAGAAAACGACATAAGTGTTCATTCAATGACACAAAATCACTTACTGGATGCACAAGATTGGTTAAAAACCCTAATTGTATTAGAATAAGCCTAGGGAGGACGAAAATGACCTAAATGTTCAACCAATGACACAAAATCACTTATTGGATCCACAAGATTGTTTAAAAACCCTAATTTGATTAGAATAAGCCTAGGGAGAACAAAAATGACCTAAGTGTTCAACCAATGACACAAAATCAATTATTGGATGCACAAGATTGGCTAAAAACCCTAATTAAATTATAATATGTCTAGGGAGGATGAAAATGACGTAAATGTTCAACCAATGACACAAAATCACTTATTGGATGCACAACATTGTTTAAAAACCCTAATTTGATTAGAATAAGCCTAGGGAGGACGAAAATGACCTAAATGTTCAACCAATGACACAAAATCACTTATAGGATGCACAAGATTGGTTAAAAACCCTAATTAAATTTGAATATGCCTAGGGAGGACGAAAATTACCTAAATGCTCAACCAATGACACAAAATCACTTATTGGATGCACAAGATTGTTTAAAAATCCTAATTTGATTAGAATAAGTCTAGGGAGGAAGAAAATGACATAAGTGTTCATTCAATGACACAAAATCGCTTATTGGATGCACAAGATTGGTTAAAAACCCTAATTGGATTAGAATAAGCCTATGGAGGACGAAAATGACATAAATGTTCAACCAATGACACAAAATCATTCATTGGATGCACAAGATTGGTTAAAAACCCTAATTGGATTAGAATAATCCTATGGAGGACGAAAATGACCTAAATGTTAAACCAATGACATAAAATCACTTATTGCATGCACAAGATTAGTTAGAAACCCTAATTGGACTAAAATAAGCCTAGGGAGGACGAAAATGACCTAAATGTTCAACCAACGACACAAAATCACTTATTGAATGCACAAGATTGGGTAGAAACCCTAATTGGATTAGAATAAGCCTGTGGAGGACGAAAATGACATAAATAATCAACCAATGACACAAAATCACTTATTGGATGCACAAGATTGGTTAAAAATCCTAATTGGATTAGAATAAGCCGAAGGATGACGAAAATAACCAAAATGTTCTACCAACGACACAAAATGACTTATTGTATGCACAAGATTTGTTAAAAACCCTATTTGGATGCACAAGATTGGTTAAAAACCCTAATTAAATTTTAATATGCCTAGGGAGGACGAAAATGACCTAAATGCTCAACCAATGACACAAAATCACTTATTGGATGCACAAGATTGGTTAAAAATCCTAATTTGATTAGAATAAGTCTAGGGAGGAAGAAAATGACATAAGTGTTCATTCAAAGACACAAAATCACTTATTGGATGCACAAGATTGGTTAAAAATCCTAATTGGATTAGAATAAGCCTAAGGAGGACGAAAATGACCTAAATGTTCAAACAATGACACAAAATCACTTATTGGATGCACAAGATTGGTTTAAAACCCTAATTGGATTAGAATAAGCCTAGGGAGGACGAAAATGACCTAAATGTTCAACCAATGACACAAAATCACTTATTGGATGCACAAGATTGGTTAAAAACCCTAATTAATTTAGAATATGTCTAGGGTGGACGAAAATGACCTAAATGTTCAACCAACGACACAAAATCACTTATTGGATACACATGATTGGGTTAAAACCCTAATTGGATTAGAATAAGCCTAGGGAGGACGAAAATGACCTAAATGTTCAACCAATGACACAAAATCACTTATTGGATGCACAAGATTGGTTAAAAACCCTAATTAATTTAGAATATGTCTAGGGAGGACGAAAATGACCTAAACGTTCAACCAACGACACAAAATCACTTATTGGATACACAAGATTGGTTAGAAACCCTCTTGGGATTAGAATAAGACTATGGAGGACGAAAATGACATAAATGTTCAACCAATGACACAAAATCACTTATTTGTTGCACAAGATTGGTTAAAAACCCTAATTGGATTAGAATAAGCCGAAGGATGACAAAAATGACCTAAATGTTCAACCAACGACACAAAATGACTTATTGTATGCACAAGATTGGTTAAAAACCCTAATTGGACTAGAATAAGCCTAGGGAGGACATAAATGACCTAAATGTTCAAACAATGACACAAAATCACTTATTGAATGCACAAGATTGGTTAAAAACCCTAATTGGATTAGAATAAAACCTAGGGAGGACGAAAATGACCTAAATGTTCAACCAATGACACAAAATCACTTATTGGATGCACAAGATTGGTTAAAAACCCTAATTAAATTAGAATAAGCTTAGGGAAGACGAAAATGAGCTAAATGTTCAACCAATGACACAAAATCACTTACTGGATGCACAAGATTGGTTAAAAACCCTAATTAAATTAGAATAAGCCTAGGGAGGACAAAAATGACCTAAATGTTTAACCAATGACACAAAATCACTTATTGGATGCACAAGATTGGTTAACAACCCTAATTGGATTAGAATAAGCCTAGGGAGGACGAAAATCACCTAAATGTTTAACTAATGACACAAAATCACTTATTGGATGCACAAGATTGTTTAAAAACCCTAATTTGATTAGAATAAGCCTAGGGAGGACAAAAATGACCTAAATGTTCAACCAATGAAACAAAATCACTTATTGGATTCACAAGATTGTTTAAAAACCATAATTTGATTAGAATAAGTCTAGGGAGGAAGAAAACGACATAATTGTTCATTCAATGACACAAAATCACTTACTGGATGCACAAGATTGGTTAAAAACCCTAATTGTATTAGAATAAGCCTAGGGAGGACGAAAATGACCTAAATGTTCAACCAATGACACAAAATCACTTATTGGATCCACAAGATTGTTTAAAAACCCTAATTTGATTAGAATAAGCCTAGGGAGAACAAAAATGACCTAAGTGTTCAACCAATGACACAAAATCAATTATTGGATGCACAAGATTGGCTAAAAACCCTAATTAAATTATAATATGTCTAGGGAGGATGAAAATGACGTAAATGTTCAACCAATGACACAAAATCACTTATTGGATGCACAACATTGTTTAAAAACCCTAATTTGATTAGAATAAGCCTAGGGAGGACGAAAATGACCTAAATGTTCAACCAATGACACAAAATCACTTATAGGATGCACAAGATTGGTTAAAAACCCTAATTAAATTTGAATATGCCTAGGGAGGACGAAAATGACCTAAATGCTCAACCAATGACAAAAAATCACTTATTGGATGCACAAGATTGTTTAAAAATCCTAATTCGATTAGAATAAGTCTAGGGAGGAAGAAAATGACATAAGTGTTCATTCAATGACACAAAATCGCTTATTGGATGCACAAGATTGGTTAAAAACCCTAATTGGATTAGAATAAGCCTATGGAAGACGAAAATGACATAAATGTTCAACCAATGACACAAAATAATTTATTGGATGCACAAGATTTGTTAAAAACCCTAATTGGATTAGAATAATCCTATGGAGGTCGAAAATGACCTATATGTTAAACCAATGACATAAAATCACTTATTGCATGCACAAGATTGGTTAGCAACCCTAATTGGACTAAAATAAGCCTAGGGAGGACGAAAATGACCTAAATGTTCAACCAACGACACAAAATCACTTATTGGATGCACAAGATTGGTTAAAAATCCTAATTTGATTAGAATAAGTCTAGGGAGGACGAAAATGACCTAAACGTTCAACCAATGACACAAAATCACTTATTGGATGCACAAGATTGTTTAAAATCCCTAATTTAATTAGAATAAGCCTATGGAGGACAAAAATGTCCTAAATGTTCAACCAATGACACAAAATCACTTATTGGATGTACAAGATTGTTTAAAAACCCTAATTTGATTAGAATAAGTCTTGGGAGGAAGAAAATGACATAAATGTTCATTCAATGACACAAAATCACTTACTGGATGCACAAGATTGGTTAAAAACCCTAATTTGATTAGAATAAGTCTAGGGAGGACGAAAATGACGTAAATGTTCAACCAATGACACAAAATCACTTATTGGATGCACAACATTGTTTAAAAACCCTAATTTGATTAGAATAAGCCTAGGGAGGACGAAAATGACCTAAATGTTCAACCAATGACACAAAATCACTTATAGGATGCACAAGATTGGTTAAAAACCCTAATTAAATTTGAATATGCCTAGGGAGGACGAAAATTACCTAAATGCTCAACCAATGACACAAAATCACTTATTGGATGCACAAGATTGTTTAAAAATCCTAATTTGATTAGAATAAGTCTAGGGAGGAAGAAAATGACATAAGTGTTCATTCAATGACACAAAATCGCTTATTGGATGCACAAGATTGGTTAAAAACCCTAATTGGATTAGAATAAGCCTATGGAGGACGAAAATGACATAAATGTTCAACCAATGACACAAAATCATTCATTGGATGCACAAGATTGGTTAAAAACCCTAATTGGATTAGAATAATCCTATGGAGGACGAAAATGACCTAAATGTTAAACCAATGACATAAAATCACTTATTGCATGCACAAGATTAGTTAGAAACCCTAATTGGACTAAAATAAGCCTAGGGAGGACGAAAATGACCTAAATGTTCAACCAACGACACAAAATCACTTATTGAATGCACAAGATTGGGTAGAAACCCTAATTGGATTAGAATAAGCCTGTGGAGGACGAAAATGACATAAATAATCAACCAATGACACAAAATCACTTATTGGATGCACAAGATTGGTTAAAAATCCTAATTGGATTAGAATAAGCCGAAGGATGACGAAAATAACCAAAATGTTCTACCAACGACACAAAATGACTTATTGTATGCACAAGATTTGTTAAAAACCCTATTTGGACTAGAATAAGCCTAGGGAGGACATAAATGACCTAAATGTTCAAACAATGACACAAAATCACTTATTGAATGCACAAGATTGGTTAAAAACCCTAATTGGATTAGAATAAAACCTAGGGAGGACGAAAATGACCTAAATGTTCAACCAATGACACAAAATCACTTATTGGATGCACAAGATTGGTTAAAAACCCTAATTAAATTAGAATAAGCCTAGGGAAGACGAAAATGAGCTAAATGTTCAACCAATGACACATAATCACTTACTGGATGCACAAGATTAGTTAAAAACCCTAATTAAATTAGAATAAGCCTAGGGAGGACAAAAATGACCTAAATGTTTAACCAATGACACAAAATCACTTATTGGATGCACAAGATTGGTTAACAACCCTAATTGGATTAGAATAAGCCTAGGGAGGACGAAAATCACCTAAATGTTTAACTAATGACACAAAATCACTTATTGGATGCACAAGATTGTTTAAAAACCCTAATTTGATTAGAATAAGCCTAGGGAGGACAAAAATGACCTAAATGTTCAACCAATGAAACAAAATCACTTATTGGATTCACAAGATTGTTTAAAAACCATAATTTGATTAGAATAAGTCTAGGGAGGAAGAAAACGACATAAGTGTTCATTCAATGACACAAAATCACTTACTGGATGCACAAGATTGGTTAAAAACCCTAATTGTATTAGAATAAGCCTAGGGAGGACGAAAATGACCTAAATGTTCAACCAATGACACAAAATCACTTATTGGATCCACAAGATTGTTTAAAAACCCTAATTTGATTAGAATAAGCCTAGGGAGAACAAAAATGACCTAAGTGTTCAACCAATGACACAAAATCAATTATTGGATGCACAAGATTGGCTAAAAACCCTAATTAAATTATAATATGTCTAGGGAGGATGAAAATGACGTAAATGTTCAACCAATGACACTAAATCACTTATTGGATGCACAACATTGTTTAAAAACCCTAATTTGATTAGAATAAGCCTAGGGAGGACGAAAATGACCTAAATGTTCAACCAATGACACAAAATCACTTATAGGATGCACAAGATTGGTTAAAAACCCTAATTAAATTTGAATATGCCTAGGGAGGACGAAAATGACCTAAATGCTCAACCAATGACACAAAATCACTTATTGGATGCACAAGATTGTTTAAAAATCCTAATTTGATTAGAATAAGTCTAGGGAGGAAGAAAATGACATAAGTGTTCATTCAATGACACAAAATCGCTTATTGGATGCACAAGATTGGTTAAAAACCCTAATTGGATTAGAATAAGCCTATGGAGGACGAAAATGACATAAATGTTCAACCAATGACACAAAATCATTTATTGGATGCACAATATTGGTTAAAAACCCTAATTGGATTAGAATAATCCTATGTAGGACGAAAATGACCTATATGTTAAACCAATGACATAAAATCACTTATTGCATGCACAAGATTGGTTAGAAACCCTAATTGGACTAAAATAAGCCTAGGGAGGACGAAAATGACCTAAATGTTCAACCAACGACACAAAATCACTTATTGAATGCACAAGATTGGTTAGAAACCCTAATTGGATTAGAATAAGCCTATGGAGGACGAAAATGACATAAATGTTCAACCAATGACACAAAATCACTTATTGGATGCACAAGATTGGTTAAAAACCCTAATTGGATTAGAATAAGCCGAAGGATGACGAAAATAACCAAAATGTTCAACCAACGACACAAAATGACTTATTGTATGCACAAGATTGGTTAAAAACCCTATTTGGATGCACAAGATTGGTTAAAAACCCTAATTAAATTTGAATATGCCTAGGGAGGACGAAAATGACCTAAATGCTCAACCAATGACACAAAATCACTTATTGGATGCACAAGACTGGTTAAAAATCCTAATTTGATTAGAATAAGTCTAGGGAGGAAGAAAATGACATAAGTGTTCATTCAATGACACAAAATCACTTATTGGATGCACAAGATTGGTTAAAAACCCTAATTGGATTAGAATAAGCCTATGGAGGACGAAAATGACATAAATGTTCAACCAATGACACAAAATCACTTATTGGATGCACAAGATTGGTTAAAAACCCTAATTGGATTAGAATAAGCCGAAGGATGACGAAAATGACCAAAATGTTCAACCAACGACACAAAATGACTTATTGTATGCACAAGATTGGTTAAAAACCCTAATTGGACTAGAATAAGCCTAAGGAGGACGAAAATGACCTAAATGTTCAAACAATGACACAAAATCACTTATTGGATGCACAAGATTGTTTAAAAACCCTAATTTGATTAGAATAAGCCTAGGGAGAACAAAAATGACCTAAGTGTTCAACCAATGACACAAAATCACTTATTGGATGCACAAGATTGGTTAAAAACCCTAATTAAATTATAATATGTCTAGGGAGGATTAAAATGACCTAAATGTTCAACCAATGACACAAAATCACTTATTGGATGCACAAGATTGGTTAACAACCCTAATTGGATTAGAATTAGCATAGGGAGGACGAAAATGACCTAAATGTTAAACCAATGACATAAAATCATTTATTGCATGCACAAGATTGGTTAGAAACCCTAATTGGACTAAAATAAGCCTAGGGAGGACGAAAATGACCTAAATGTTCAACCAACGACACAAAATCACTTATTGAATGCACAAGATTGGTTAGAAACCCTAATTGGATTAGAATAAGCCTGTGGAGGACGAAAATGACATAAATGTTCAACCAATGACACAAAATCACTTATTGGATGCACATGATTGGTTAAAAACCCTAAATAAATTAGAATAAGCCAAGGGAAGACGAAAATGACCTAAATGTTCAACCAATGACACAAAATCACTTATTGGATGCACAAGATTGGTTAACAACCCTACTTGGATTAGAATTAGCATAGGGAGGACAAAAATGACCTAAATGTTAAACCAATGACATAAAATCATTTATTGTATGCACAAGATTGGTTAGAAACCCTAATTGGACTAAAATAAGCCTAGGGAGGACGAAAATGACCTAAATGTTCAACCAACGACACAAAATCACTTATTGAATGCACAAGATTGGTTAGAAACCCTAATTGGATTAGAATAAGCCTGTGGAGGACGAAAATGACATAAATGTTCAACCAATGACCCAAAATCACTTATTGGATGCACAAGATTGGTTAAAAACCCTAATTGGATTAGAATAAGCCGAAGGATGACGAAAATAACCAAAATGTTCAACCAACGACACAAAATGACTTATTGTATGCACAAGATTGGTTAAAAACCCTATTTGGATGCACAAGATTGGTTAAAAACCCTAATTAAATTTGAATATGCCTAGGGAGGACGAAAATGACCTAAATGCTCAACCAATGACACAAAATCACTTATTGGATGCACAAGATTGGTTAAAAATCCTAATTTGATTAGAATAAGTCTAGGGAGGACGAAAATGACCTAAACGTTCAACCAATGACACAAAATCACTTATTCGATGCACAAGATTGTTTAAAATCCCTAATTTAATTAGAATAAGCCTATGGAGGACAAAAATGTCCTAAATGTTCAACCAATGACACAAAATCACTTATTGGATGTACAAGATTGTTTAAAAACCCTAATTTGATTAGAATAAGTCTTGGGAGGAAGAAAATGACATAAATGTTCATTCAATGACACAAAATATCTTACTGGATGCACAAGATTGGTTAAAAACCCTAATTTGATTAGAATAAGTCTAGGGAGGACGAAAATGACGTAAATGTTCAACCAATGACATAAAATCACTTATCGGATGCACAACATTGTTTAAAAAACCTAATTTGATTAGAATAAGCCTAGGGAGGACGAAAATGACCTAAATGTTTAACCAATAACACAAAATCACTTATTGGATGCACAAGATTGGTTAACAACCCTAATTGGATAAGAATAAGCCTAGGGAGGACGAAAATGACCTAAATGTTTAACCAATGACACAAAATCACTTATTGGATGCACAAGATTGTTTAAAAACCCTAATTTGATTAGAATAAGCATAGGGAGGACGAAAATGACCTAAATGTTCAACCAATGACACAAAATCACTTATTGGATGCACAAGATTGGTTAAAAACCCTAATTAAATTAGAATAAGCCTAGGGAAGACGAAAATGAGCTAAATGTTCAACCAATGACACAAAATCACTTACTGGATGCACAAGATTGGTAAAAAACCCTAATTAAATTAGAATAAGCCTAGGGAGGACAAAAATGACCTAAATGTTTAACCAATGACACAAAATCACTTAATGGATGCACAAGATTGGTTAACAACCCTAATTGGATTAGAATAAGCCTAGGGAGGACGAAAATGACCTAAATGTTTAACTAATGACACAAAATCACTTATTGGATGCACAAGATTGTTTAAAAACCCTAATTTGATTAGAATAAGCCTAGGGAGGACAAAAATGACCTAAATGTTCAACCAATGACACAAAATCACTTATTGGATTCACAAGATTGTTTAAAAACCCTAATTTGATTAGAATCAATCTAGGGAGGAAGAAAATGACATAAGTGTTCATTCAATGACACAAAATCACTTACTGGATGCACAAGATTGGTTGAAAACCCTAATTTGATTAGAATAAGTCTAGGGAGGACGAAAATGACGTAAATGTTCAACCAATGACACAAAATCACTTATTGGATGCACAACATTGTTTAAAAACCCTAATTTGATTAGAATAAGCCTAGGGAGGACGAAAATGACCTAAATGTTCAACCAATGACACAAAATCACTTATTGGATGCACAAGATTGGTTAAAAACCCTAATTAAATTTGAATATGCCTAGGGAGGACGAAAATGACCTAAATGTTCAACCAATGACACAAAATCAGTTATTGGATTCACAAGATTGTTTAAAAACCCTAATTTGATTAGAATAAGTCTAGGGAGGAAAAAAATGACATAAGTGTTCATTCAATGACACAAAATCACTTACTGGATGCACAAGATTTGTTAAAAACCCTAATTTGATTAGATTAAGTCTAGGGAGTACGAAAATGACGTAAATGTTCAACCAATGACACAAAATCACTTATTGGATGCACAAGATTGGTTAAAAACCCTAATTAAAATAGAATATGCCTAGGGAGGACGAAAATGACCTAAATGTTCAAACAATGACACAAAATCACTTATTGGATGCACAAGATTGGTTAAAAACCCTAATTGGATTAGAATAAGCCTAGGGAGGACGAAAATGACCTAAATGTTCAACCAATGACACAAAATCACTTATTGGATGCACAAGATTGGTTAAAAACCCTAATTAAATTTGAATAAGCCTAGGGAAGACAAAAATGACCTAAATGTTCAACCAATGACACAAAATCACTTATTGGATGCACAAGATTGGTTAACAACCCTAATTGGATTAGAATAAGCCTAGGGAGGACGAAAATGACCTAAATGTTTAACCAATGACACAAAATCACTTATTGGATGCACAAGATTGTTTAAAAACCCTAATTTTATTAGAATAAGCCTAGGGAGGACAAAAATGACCTAAATGTTCAACCAATGACACAAAATCAGTTATTGGATTCACAAGATTGTTTAAAAACCCTAATTTGATTAGAATAAGTCTAGGGAGGAAGAAAATGACATAAGTGTTCATTCAATGACACAAAATCACTTACTAGATGCACAAGATTGGTTAAAAACCCTAATTTGATTAGAATAAGTCTAGGGAGGACGAAAATGACGTAAATGTTCAACCAATGACACAAAATCACTTATTGGATGCACAACATTGTTTAAAAACCCTAATTTGATTAGAATAAGCCTAGGGAGGACGAAAATGACATAAATGTTCAACCAATGACACAAAATCACTTATTGGATGCACAAGATTGGTTAAAAACCCTAATTGGATTAGAATAAGCCGAAGGATGACGAAAATGACCAAAATGTTCAACCAACGACACAAAATGACTTATTGTATGCACAAGATTGGTTAAAAACCCTAATTGGACTAGAATAAGCCTAAGGAGGACGAAAATGACCTAAATGTTCAAACAATGACACAAAATCACTTATTGGATGCACAAGATTGTTTAAAAACCCTAATTTGATTAGAATAAGCCTAGGGAGAACAAAAATGACCTAAGTGTTCAACCAATGACACAAAATCACTTATTGGATGCACAAGATTGGTTAAAAACCCTAATTAAATTATAATATGTCTAGGGAGGATTAAAATGACCTAAATGTTCAACCAATGACACAAAATCACTTATTGGATGCACAAGATTGGTTAACAACCCTAATTGGATTAGAATTAGCATAGGGAGGACGAAAATGACCTAAATGTTAAACCAATGACATAAAATCATTTATTGCATGCACAAGATTGGTTAGAAACCCTAATTGGACTAAAATAAGCCTAGGGAGGACGAAAATGACCTAAATGTTCAACCAACGACACAAAATCACTTATTGAATGCACAAGATTGGTTAGAAACCCTAATTGGATTAGAATAAGCCTGTGGAGGACGAAAATGACATAAATGTTCAACCAATGACACAAAATCACTTATTGGATGCACATGATTGGTTAAAAACCCTAAATAAATTAGAATAAGCCAAGGGAAGACGAAAATGACCTAAATGTTCAACCAATGACACAAAATCACTTATTGGATGCACAAGATTGGTTAACAACCCTACTTGGATTAGAATTAGCATAGGGAGGACAAAAATGACCTAAATGTTAAACCAATGACATAAAATCATTTATTGTATGCACAAGATTGGTTAGAAACCCTAATTGGACTAAAATAAGCCTAGGGAGGACGAAAATGACCTAAATGTTCAACCAACGACACAAAATCACTTATTGAATGCACAAGATTGGTTAGAAACCCTAATTGGATTAGAATAAGCCTGTGGAGGACGAAAATGACATAAATGTTCAACCAATGACCCAAAATCACTTATTGGATGCACAAGATTGGTTAAAAACCCTAATTGGATTAGAATAAGCCGAAGGATGACGAAAATAACCAAAATGTTCAACCAACGACACAAAATGACTTATTGTATGCACAAGATTGGTTAAAAACCCTATTTGGATGCACAAGATTGGTTAAAAACCCTAATTAAATTTGAATATGCCTAGGGAGGACGAAAATGACCTAAATGCTCAACCAATGACACAAAATCACTTATTGGATGCACAAGATTGGTTAAAAATCCTAATTTGATTAGAATAAGTCTAGGGAGGACGAAAATGACCTAAACGTTCAACCAATGACACAAAATCACTTATTCGATGCACAAGATTGTTTAAAATCCCTAATTTAATTAGAATAAGCCTATGGAGGACAAAAATGTCCTAAATGTTCAACCAATGACACAAAATCACTTATTGGATGTACAAGATTGTTTAAAAACCCTAATTTGATTAGAATAAGTCTTGGGAGGAAGAAAATGACATAAATGTTCATTCAATGACACAAAATATCTTACTGGATGCACAAGATTGGTTAAAAACCCTAATTTGATTAGAATAAGTCTAGGGAGGACGAAAATGACGTAAATGTTCAACCAATGACATAAAATCACTTATCGGATGCACAACATTGTTTAAAAAACCTAATTTGATTAGAATAAGCCTAGGGAGGACGAAAATGACCTAAATGTTTAACCAATAACACAAAATCACTTATTGGATGCACAAGATTGGTTAACAACCCTAATTGGATTAGAATAAGCCTAGGGAGGACGAAAATGACCTAAATGTTCAACCAATGACACAAAATCACTTATTGGATGCACAAGATTGTTTAAAAACCCTAATTTGATTAGAATAAGCATAGGGAGGACGAAAATGACCTAAATGTTCAACCAATGACACAAAATCACTTATTGGATGCACAAGATTGGTTAAAAACCCTAATTAAATTAGAATATGTCTAGGGAGGACGAAAATGACCTAAATGTTCAACCAATGACACAAAATCACTTATTGGATGCACAAGATTGGTTAACAACCCTAATTGCATTAGAATTGGCATAGGGAGGACGAAAATGACCTAAATGTTCAACCAATGACATAAAATCACTTATTACATGCAAAAGATTTGTTAAAAACCCTAATTTGATTAGAATAAAATCAGGGAGGATGAAAATGACATAAATGTTCAACCAATGACACAAAATCACTTATTGGATGCACAACACTGTTTAAAAACCCTAATTTGATTAGAATAAGCCTAGGGAGGACGAAAATGACCTAAATGTTCAACCAATGACAAAAATCACTTATTGGATGCACAAGATTGGTTAAAAACCCTAATTAAATAAGAATATGTCTAGGGAGGACGAAAATACCTAAATGTTCAACCAACGACACAATATCACTTATTGGATGCACAAGATTGGTTAGAAACCCTCTTGGGATTAGAATAAGCCTATGGAGGACGAAAATGACATAAAAGTTCAACCAATGATACAAAATCACTTATTGGATGCACAAGATTGGTTAAAAACCCTAATTGGATTAGAATAAAACCTAGGGAGGACGAAAATGACCTAAATGTTCAACCAATGACATAAAATCACTTATTGCATGCACAAGATTTGTTAAAAACCCTAATTTGATTAGAATAAATTCAGGGAGGATGAAAATGACATAAATGTTCAACCAATGACACAAAATCACTTATTGGATGCACAACACTGTTTAAAAACCCTAATTTGATTAGAATAAGCCTAGGGAGGACGAAAATGACCTAAATGTTCAACCAATGACAAAAATCACTTATTGGATGCACAAGATTGGTTAAAAACCCTAATTAAATAAGAATATGTCTAGGGAGGACGAAAGTGACCTAAATGTTCAACCAACGACACAAAATCACTTATTGGATGCACAAGATTGGTTAGAAACCCTCTTGGGATTAGAATAAGCCTATGGAGGACGAAAATGACATAAAAGTTCAACCAATGATACAAAATCACTTATTGGATGCACAAGATTGGTTAAAAACCCTAATTGGATTAGAATAAAACCTACGGAGGACGAAAATGACCTAAATGTTCAACCAATGACACAAAATCACTTATTGGATGCACAAGATTGGTTAAAAACCCTAATTAAATTAGAATAAGCCTAGGGAAGACGAAAATGAGCTAAATGTTCAACCAATGACAAAAAATCACTTACTGGATGCACAAGATTGGTTAAAAACCCTAATTAAATTAGAATAAGCCTAGGGAGGACAAAAACCACCTAAATGTTTAACCAATGACACAAAATCACTTATTGGATGCACAAGATTGGTTAACAACCCTAATTGGATTAGAATAAGCCTAGGGAGGACGAAAATCACCTAAATGTTTAACTAATGACAGAAAATCACTTATTGGATGCACAAGATTGTTTAAAAACCCTAATTTGATTAGAATAAGCCTAGGGAGGACAAAAATGACCTAAATGTTCAACCAATGAAACAAAATCACTTATTGGATTCACAAGATTGTTTAAAAACCATAATTTGATTAGAATAAGTCTAGGGAGGAAGAAAACGACATAAGTGTTCATTCAATGACACAAAATCACTTACTGGATGCACAAGATTGGTTAAAAACCCTAATTGTATTAGAATAAGCCTAGGGAGGACGAAAATGACCTAAATGTTCAACCAATGACACAAAATCACTTATTGGATCCACAAGATTGTTTAAAAACCCTAATTTGATTAGAATAAGCCTAGGGAGAACAAAAATGACCTAAGTGTTCAACCAATGACACAAAATCAATTATTGGATGCACAAGATTGGCTAAAAACCCTAATTAAATTATAATATGTCTAGGGAGGATGAAAATGACGTAAATGTTCAACCAATGACACAAAATCACTTATTGGATGCACAACATTGTTTAAAAACCCTAATTTGATTAGAATAAGCCTAGGGAGGACGAAAATGACCTAAATGTTCAACCAATGACACAAAATCACTTATAGGATGCACAAGATTGGTTAAAAACCCTAATTAAATTTGAATATGCCTAGGGAGGACGAAAATTACCTAAATGCTCAACCAATGACACAAAATCACTTATTGGATGCACAAGATTGTTTAAAAATCCTAATTTGATTAGAATAAGTCTAGGGAGGAAGAAAATGACATAAGTGTTCATTCAATGACACAAAATCGCTTATTGGATGCACAAGATTGGTTAAAAACCCTAATTGGATTAGAATAAGCCTATGGAGGACGAAAATGACATAAATGTTCAACCAATGACACAAAATCATTCATTGGATGCACAAGATTGGTTAAAAACCCTAATTGGATTAGAATAATCCTATGGAGGACGAAAATGACCTAAATGTTAAACCAATGACATAAAATCACTTATTGCATGCACAAGATTAGTTAGAAACCCTAATTGGACTAAAATAAGCCTAGGGAGGACGAAAATGACCTAAATGTTCAACCAACGACACAAAATCACTTATTGAATGCACAAGATTGGGTAGAAACCCTAATTGGATTAGAATAAGCCTGTGGAGGACGAAAATGACATAAATAATCAACCAATGACACAAAATCACTTATTGGATGCACAAGATTGGTTAAAAATCCTAATTGGATTAGAATAAGCCGAAGGATGACGAAAATAACCAAAATGTTCTACCAACGACACAAAATGACTTATTGTATGCACAAGATTTGTTAAAAACCCTATTTGGACTAGAATAAGCCTAGGGAGGACATAAATGACCTAAATGTTCAAACAATGACACAAAATCACTTATTGAATGCACAAGATTGGTTAAAAACCCTAATTGGATTAGAATAAAACCTAGGGAGGACGAAAATGACCTAAATGTTCAACCAATGACACAAAATCACTTATTGGATGCACAAGATTGGTTAAAAACCCTAATTAAATTAGAATAAGCCTAGGGAAGACGAAAATGAGCTAAATGTTCAACCAATGACACATAATCACTTACTGGATGCACAAGATTAGTTAAAAACCCTAATTAAATTAGAATAAGCCTAGGGAGGACAAAAATGACCTAAATGTTTAACCAATGACACAAAATCACTTATTGGATGCACAAGATTGGTTAACAACCCTAATTGGATTAGAATAAGCCTAGGGAGGACGAAAATCACCTAAATGTTTAACTAATGACACAAAATCACTTATTGGATGCACAAGATTGTTTAAAAACCCTAATTTGATTAGAATAAGCCTAGGGAGGACAAAAATGACCTAAATGTTCAACCAATGAAACAAAATCACTTATTGGATTCACAAGATTGTTTAAAAACCATAATTTGATTAGAATAAGTCTAGGGAGGAAGAAAACGACATAAGTGTTCATTCAATGACACAAAATCACTTACTGGATGCACAAGATTGGTTAAAAACCCTAATTGTATTAGAATAAGCCTAGGGAGGACGAAAATGACCTAAATTTTAAACCAATGACACAAAATCACTTATTGGATCCACAAGATTGTTTAAAAACCCTAATTTGATTAGAATAAGCCTAGGGAGAACAAAAATGACCTAAGTGTTCAACCAATGACACAAAATCAATTATTGGATGCACAAGATTGGCTAAAAACCCTAATTAAATTATAATATGTCTAGGGAGGATGAAAATGACGTAAATGTTCAACCAATGACACTAAATCACTTATTGGATGCACAACATTGTTTAAAAACCCTAATTTGATTAGAATAAGCCTAGGGAGGACGAAAATGACCTAAATGTTCAACCAATGACACAAAATCACTTATAGGATGCACAAGATTGGTTAAAAACCCTAATTAAATTTGAATATGCCTAGGGAGGACGAAAATGACCTAAATGCTCAACCAATGACACAAAATCACTTATTGGATGCACAAGATTGTTTAAAAATCCTAATTTTATTAGAATAAGTCTAGGGAGGAAGAAAATGACATAAGTGTTCATTCAATGACACAAAATCGCTTATTGGATGCACAAGATTGGTTAAAAACCCTAATTGGATTAGAATAAGCCTATGGAGGACGAAAATGACATAAATGTTCAACCAATGACACAAAATCATTTATTGGATGCACAAGATTGGTTAAAAACCCTAATTGGATTAGAATAATCCTATGGAGGACGAAAATGACCTATATGTTAAACCAATGACATAAAATCACTTATTGCATGCACAAGATTGGTTAGAAACCCTAATTGGACTAAAATAAGCCTAGGGAGGACGAAAATGACCTAAATGTTCAACCAACGACACAAAATCACTTATTGAATGCACAAGATTGGTTAGAAACCCTAATTGGATTAGAATAAGCCTATGGAGGACGAAAATGACATAAATGTTCAACCAATGACACAAAATCACTTATTGGATGCACAAGATTGGTTAAAAACCCTAATTGGATTAGAATAAGCCGAAGGATGACGAAAATAACCAAAATGTTCAACCAACGACACAAAATGACTTATTGTATGCACAAGATTGGTTAAAAACCCTATTTGGATGCACAAGATTGGTTAAAAACCCTAATTAAATTTGAATATGCCTAGGGAGGACTAAAATGACCTAAATGCTCAACCAATGACACAAAATCACTTATTGGATGCACAAGATTGGTTAAAAATCCTAATTTGATTAGAATAAGTCTAGGGAGGACGAAAATGACCTAAACGTTCAACCAATGACACAAAATCACTTATTGGATGCACAAGATTGTTTAAAATCCCTAATTTAATTAGAATAAGCCTATGGAGGACAAAAATGTCCTAAATGTTCAACCAATGACACAAAATCACTTATTGGATGTACAAGATTGTTTAAAAACCCTAATTTGATTAGAATAAGTCTTGGGAGGAAGAAAATGACATAAATGTTCATTCAATGACACAAAATATCTTACTGGATGCACAAGATTGGTTAAAAACCCTAATTTGATTAGAATAAGTCTAGGGAGGACGAAAATGACGTAAATGTTCAACCAATGACATAAAATCACTTATCGGATGCACAACATTGTTTAAAAAACCTAATTTGATTAGAATAAGCCTAGGGAGGACGAAAATGACCTAAATGTTTAACCAATAACACAAAATCACTTATTGGATGCACAAGATTGGTTAACAACCCTAATTGGATTAGAATAAGCCTAGGGAGGACGAAATTGACCTAAATGTTTAACCAATGACACAAAATCACTTATTGGATGCACAAGATTGTTTAAAAACCCTAATTTGATTAGAATAAGCATAGGGAGGACGAAAATGACCTAAATGTTCAACCAATGACACAAAATCACTTATTGGATGCACAAGATTGGTTAAAAACCCTAATTAAATTAGAATAAGCCTAGGGAAGACGAAAATGAGCTAAATGTTCAACCAATGACACAAAATCACTTACTGGATGCACAAGATTGGTAAAAAACCCTAATTAAATTAGAATAAGCCTAGGGAGGACAAAAATGACCTAAATGTTTAACCAATGACACAAAATCACTTAATGGATGCACAAGATTGGTTAACAACCCTAATTGGATTAGAATAAGCCTAGGGAGGACGAAAATGACCTAAATGTTTAACTAATGACACAAAATCACTTATTGGATGCACAAGATTGTTTAAAAACCCTAATTTGATTAGAATAAGCCTAGGGAGGACAAAAATGACCTAAATGTTCAACCAATGACACAAAATCACTTATTGGATGCACAAGATTGGTTAAAAACCCTAATTGGATTAGAATAAGCCTAGGGAGGACGAAAATGACCTAAATGTTCAACCAATGACACAAAATCACTTATAGGATGCACAAGATTGGTTAAAAACCCTAATTGGATTAGAATAAGCCTAGGGAGGACGAAAATGACCTAAATGTTCAACCAATGACACAAAATCACTTATTGGATGCACAAGATTGGTTAAAAACCCTAATTAATTTAGAATATGTCTAGGGAAGACGAAAATGACCTAAACGTTCAACCAACGACACAAAATCACTTATTGGATACACAAGATTGCTTAGAAACCCTCTTGGGATTAGAATAAGACTATGGAGGACGAAAATGACATAAATGTTCAACCAATGACACAAAATCACTTATTTGTTGCACAAGATTGGTTAAAAACCCTAATTGGATTAGAATAAGCCGAAGGATGACAAAAATGACCTAAATGTTCAACCAACGACACAAAATGACTTATTGTATGCACAAGATTGGTTAAAAACCCTAATTGGACTAGAATAAGCCTAGGGAGGACATAAATGACCTAAATGTTCAAACAATGACACAAAATCACTTATTGGATGCACAAGATTGGTTAAAAACCCTAATTGGATTAGAATAAGCCTAGGGAGGACGAAAATGACCTAAATGTTCAACCAATGACACAAAATCACTTATTGGATGCACGAGATTGGTTAAAAACCCTAATTAAATTAGAATAAGCCTAGGGAAGACGAAAATGACCTAAATGTTCAACCAATGACACAAAATCACTTACTGGATGCACAAGATTGGTTAAAAACCCTAATTAAATTAGAATAAGCCTAGGGAGGACAAAAATGACCTAAATGTTTAACCAATGACACAAAATCACTTATTGGATGCACAAGATTGGTTAAAAACCCTAATTTGATTAGAATAAGCCTAGGGAGGACAAAAATGACCTAAATGTTCAACCAATGACACAAAATCACTTATTGGATTCACAAGATTGTTTAAAAACCCTAATTTGATTAGAATCAATCTAGGGAGGAAGAAAATGACATAAGTGTTCATTCAATGACACAAAATCACTTACTGGATGCACAAGATTGGTTAAAAACCCTAATTTGATTAGAATAAGTCTAGGGAGGACGAAAATGACGTAAATGTTCAACCAATGACACAAAATCACTTATTGGATGCACAACATTGTTTAAAAACCCTAATTTGATTAGAATAAGCCTAGGGAGGACGAAAATGACCTAAATGTTCAACCAATGACACAAAATCACTTATAGGATGCACAAGATTGGTTAAAAACCCTAATTAAATTTGAATATGCCTAGGGAGGACGAAAATTACCTAAATGCTCAACCAATGACACAAAATCACTTATTGGATGCACAAGATTGTTTAAAAATCCTAATTTGATTAGAATAAGTCTAGGGAGGAAGAAAATGACATAAGTGTTCATTCAATGACACAAAATCGCTTATTGGATGCACAAGATTGGTTAAAAACCCTAATTGGATTAGAATAAGCCTATGGAGGACGAAAATGACATAAATGTTCAACCAATGACACAAAATCATTCATTGGATGCACAAGATTGGTTAAAAACCCTAATTGGATTAGAATAATCCTATGGAGGACGAAAATGACCTAAATGTTAAACCAATGACATAAAATCACTTATTGCATGCACAAGATTAGTTAGAAACCCTAATTGGACTAAAATAAGCCTAGGGAGGACGAAAATGACCTAAATGTTCAACCAACGACACAAAATCACTTATTGAATGCACAAGATTGGGTAGAAACCCTAATTGGATTAGAATAAGCCTGTGGAGGACGAAAATGACATAAATAATCAACCAATGACACAAAATCACTTATTGGATGCACAAGATTGGTTAAAAATCCTAATTGGATTAGAATAAGCCGAAGGATGACGAAAATAACCAAAATGTTCTACCAACGACACAAAATGACTTATTGTATGCACAAGATTTGTTAAAAACCCTATTTGGACTAGAATAAGCCTAGGGAGGACATAAATGACCTAAATGTTCAAACAATGACACAAAATCACTTATTGAATGCACAAGATTGGTTAAAAACCCTAATTGGATTAGAATAAAACCTAGGGAGGACGAAAATGACCTAAATGTTCAACCAATGACACAAAATCACTTATTGGATGCACAAGATTGGTTAAAAACCCTAATTAAATTAGAATAAGCCTAGGGAAGACGAAAATGAGCTAAATGTTCAACCAATGACACATAATCACTTACTGGATGCACAAGATTAGTTAAAAACCCTAATTAAATTAGAATAAGCCTAGGGAGGACAAAAATGACCTAAATGTTTAACCAATGACACAAAATCACTTATTGGATGCACAAGATTGGTTAACAACCCTAATTGGATTAGAATAAGCCTAGGGAGGACGAAAATCACCTAAATGTTTAACTAATGACACAAAATCACTTATTGGATGCACAAGATTGTTTAAAAACCCTAATTTGATTAGAATAAGCCTAGGGAGGACAAAAATGACCTAAATGTTCAACCAATGAAACAAAATCACTTATTGGATTCACAAGATTGTTTAAAAACCATAATTTGATTAGAATAAGTCTAGGGAGGAAGAAAACGACATAAGTGTTCATTCAATGACACAAAATCACTTACTGGATGCACAAGATTGGTTAAAAACCCTAATTGTATTAGAATAAGCCTAGGGAGGACGAAAATGACCTAAATTTTCAACCAATGACACAAAATCACTTATTGGATCCACAAGATTGTTTAAAAACCCTAATTTGATTAGAATAAGCCTAGGGAGAACAAAAATGACCTAAGTGTTCAACAATTGACACAAAATCAATTATTGGATGCACAAGATTGGCTAAAAACCCTAATTAAATTATAATATGTCTAGGGAGGATGAAAATGACGTAAATGTTCAACCAATGACACTAAATCACTTATTGGATGCACAACATTGTTTAAAAACCCTAATTTGATTAGAATAAGCCTAGGGAGGACGAAAATGACCTAAATGTTCAACCAATGACACAAAATCACTTATAGGATGCACAAGATTGGTTAAAAACCCTAATTAAATTTGAATATGCCTAGGGAGGACGAAAATGACCTAAATGCTCAACCAATGACACAAAATCACTTATTGGATGCACAAGATTGTTTAAAAATCCTAATTTGATTAGAATAAGTCTAGGGAGGAAGAAAATGACATAAGTGTTCATTCAATGACACAAAATCGCTTATTGGATGCACAAGATTGGTTAAAAACCCTAATTGGATTAGAATAAGCCTATGGAGGACGAAAATGACATAAATGTTCAACCAATGACACAAAATCACTTATTGGATGCACATGATTGGTTAAAAACCCTAATTGGATTAGAATAAGCCGAAGGATGACGAAAATAACCAAAATGTTCAACCAACAACACAAAATGACTTATTGTATGCACAAGATTGGTTAAAAACCCTAATTGGACTGGAATAAGCCTAAGGAGGACGAAAATGACCTAAATGTTCAAACAATGACACAAAATCACTTATTGGATGCACAAGATTGGTTAAAAACCCTAATTGGATTAGAATAAGCCTAGGGAGGACGAAAATGACATAAATGTTCAACCAATGACACAAAATCACTTATTGGATGCACAAGATTGGTTAAAAACCCTAATTAAATTAGAATAAGCCAAGGGAAGACGAAAATGACCTAAAAGTTCAACCAATGACACAAAATCACTTATTGGATGCACAAGATTGGTTAACAACCCTACTTGGATTAGAATTAGCATAGGGAGGACAAAAATGACCTAAATGTTAAACCAATGACATAAAATCATTTATTGTATGCACAAGATTGGTTAGAAACCCTAATTGGACTAAAATAAGCCTAGGGAGGACGAAAATGACCTAAATGTTCAACCAACGACACAAAATCACTTATTGAATGCACAAGATTGGTTAGAAACCCTAATTGGATTAGAATAAGCCTGTGGAGGACGAAAATGACTTAAATGTTCAACCAATGACACAAAATCACTTATTGGATGCACAAGATTGGTTAAAAACCCTAATTGGATTAGAATAAGCCGAAGGATGACGAAAATAACCAAAATGTTCAACCAACAACACAAAATGACTTATTGTATGCACAAGCTTGGTTAAAAACCCTAATTGGACTAGAATAAGCCTAAGGAGGACGAAAATGACCTAAATGTTCAAACAATGACACAAAATCACTTATTGGATGCACAAGATTGGTTAAAAACCCTAATTGGATTAGAATAAGCCTAGGGAGGACGAAAATGACCTAAATGTTCAACCAATGACACAAAATCACTTATTGGATGCACAAGATTGTTTAAAAACCCTAATTTGATTAGAATAAGTATATGGAGGACAAAAATGACCTAAATGTTCAACCAATGACACAAAATCACTTATTGGATGCACAAGATTGTTTAAAAACCCTAATTTGATTAGAATAAGTCTAGCGACGAAGAAAATGACATAAGTGTTCATTCAATGACACAAAATCACTTACTGGATGCACAAGATTGGTTAAAAACCCTAATTAAATTAGAATAAGCCAAGGGAAGACGAAAATGACCTAAATGTTCAACCAATGACACAAAATCACTTACTGGATGCACAAGATTGGTTAAAAACCCTAATTAAAATAGAATATGCCTAGGGAGGACGAAAATGACCTAAATGTTCAACCAATGACATAAAATCACTTATTGGATGCACAAGATTGGTTAAAAACCCTAATTGGATTAGAATAAGCCTAGGGAGGACGAAAATGACCTAAATGTTCAACCAATGACACAAAATCACTTATTGGATGCACAAGATTGGTTAAAAACCCTAATTGGATTAGAATAAGCCGAAGGATGACGAAATTGACCGAAATGTTCAACCAACGACACAAAATGACTTATTGTATGCACAAGATTGGTTAAAAACCCTAATTGGACTAGAATAAGCCTAAGGAGGACGAAAATGACCTAAATGTTCAAACAATGACACAAAATCACTTATTGGATGCACACGATTGGTTAAAAACCCTAATTGGATTAGAATAAGCCTAGGGAGGACGAAAATGACCTAAATGTTCAACCAATGACACAAAATCACTTATTGGATGCACAAGATTGGTTAAAAACCCTAATTAAATTTGAATAAGCCTAGGGAAGACAAAAATGACCTAAATGTTCAACCAATGACACAAAATCACTTATTGGATGCACAAGATTGGTTAACAACCCTAATTGGATTAGAATAAGCCTAGGGAGGACGAAAATGACCTAAATGTTTAACCAATGACACAAAATCACTTATTGGATGCACAAGATTGTTTAAAAACCCTAATTTTATTAGAATAAGCCTAGGGAGGACAAAAATGACCTAAATGTTCAACCAATGACACAAAATCAGTTATTGGATTCACAAGATTGTTTAAAAACCCTAATTTGATTAGAATAAGTCTAGGGAGGAAGAAAATGACATAAGTGTTCATTCAATGACACAAAATCACTTACTAGATGCACAAGATTGGTTAAAAACCCTAATTTGATTAGAATAAGTCTAGGGAGGACGAAAATGACGTAAATGTTCAACCAATGACACAAAATCACTTATTGGATGCACAACATTGTTTAAAAACCCTAATTTGATTAGAATAAGCCTAGGGAGGACGAAAATGACCTAAATGTTCAACCAATGACACAAAATCACTTATTGGATGCACAAGATTGGTTAAAAACCCTAATTAAATTTGAATATGCCTAGGGAGGACGAAAATGACCTAAATGTTCAACCAATGACACAAAATCAGTTATTGGATTCACAAGATTGTTTAAAAACCCTAATTTGATTAGAATAAGTCTAGGGAGGAAAAAAATGACATAAGTGTTCATTCAATGACACAAAATCACTTACTGGATGCACAAGATTTGTTAAAAACCCTAATTTGATTAGATTAAGTCTAGGGAGTACGAAAATGACGTAAATGTTCAACCAATGACACAAAATCACTTATTGGATGCACAAGATTGGTTAAAAACCCTAATTAAAATAGAATATGCCTAGGGAGGACGAAAATGACCTAAATGTTCAAACAATGACACAAAATCACTTATTGGATGCACAAGATTGGTTAAAAACCCTAATTGGATTAGAATAAGCCTAGGGAGGACGAAAATGACCTAAATGTTCAACCAATGACACAAAATCACTTATTGGATGCACAAGATTGGTTAAAAACCCTAATTAAATTTGAATATGCCTAGGGAGGACGAAAATGACCTAAATGCTCAACCAATGACACAAAATCACTTATTGGATGCACAAGATTGGTTAAAAATCCTAATTTGATTAGAATAAGTCTAGGGAGGACGAAAATGACCTAAACGTTCAACCAATGACACAAAATCACTTATTGGATGCACAAGATTGTTTAAAATCCCTAATTTAATTAGAATAAGCCTATGGAGGACAAAAAATGTCCTAAATGTTCAACCAATGACACAAAATCACTTATTGGATGTACAAGATTGTTTAAAAACCCTAATTTGATTAGAATAAGTCTTGGGAGGAAGAAAATGACATAAATGTTCATTCAATGACACAAAATATCTTACTGGATGCACAAGATTGGTTAAAAACCCTAATTTGATTAGAATAAGTCTAGGGAGGACGAAAATGACGTAAATGTTCAACCAATGACATAAAATCACTTATCGGATGCACAACATTGTTTAAAAAACCTAATTTGATTAGAATAAGCCTAGGGAGGACGAAAATGACCTAAATGTTTTACCAATAACACAAAATCACTTATTGGATGCACAAGATTGGTTAACAACCCTAATTGGATTAGAATAAGCCTAGGGAGGACGAAAATGACCTAAATGTTTAACCAATGACACAAAATCACTTATTGGATGCACAAGATTGTTTAAAAACCCTAATTTGATTAGAATAAGCATAGGGAGGACGAAAATGACCTAAATGTTCAACCAATGACACAAAATCACTTATTGGATGCACAAGATTGGTTAAAAACCCTAATTAAATTAGAATAAGCCTAGGGAAGACGAAAATGAGCTAAATGTTCAACCAATGACACAAAATCACTTACTGGATGCACAAGATTGGTAAAAAACCCTAATTAAATTAGAATAAGCCTAGGGAGGACAAAAATGACCTAAATGTTTAACCAATGACACAAAATCACTTAATGGATGCACAAGATTGGTTAACAACCCTAATTGGATTAGAATAAGCCTAGGGAGGACGAAAATGACCTAAATGTTTAACTAATGACACAAAATCACTTATTGGATGCACAAGATTGTTTAAAAACCCTAATTTGATTAGAATAAGCCTAGGGAGGACAAAAATGACCTAAATGTTCAACCAATGACACAAAATCACTTATTGGATTCACAAGATTGTTTAAAAACCCTAATTTGATTAGAATCAATCTAGGGAGGAAGAAAATGACATAAGTGTTCATTCAATGACACAAAATCACTTACTGGATGCACAAGATTGGTTGAAAACCCTAATTTGATTAGAATAAGTCTAGGGAGGACGAAAATGACGTAAATGTTCAACCAATGACACAAAATCACTTATTGGATGCACAACATTGTTTAAAAACCCTAATTTGATTAGAATAAGCCTAGGGAGGACGAAAATGACCTAAATGTTCAACCAATGACACAAAATCACTTATTGGATGCACAAGATTGTTTAAAAACCCTAATTTGATTAGAATAAGCCTAGGGAGGACGAAAATGACCTAAATGTTCAACCAATGACACAAAATCACTTATTGGATTCACAAGATTGTTTAAAAACCCTAATTTGATTAGAATAAATCTAGGGAGGAAGAAAATGACATAAGTGTTCATTCAATGACACAAAATCACTTACTGGATGCACAAGATTGGTTAAAAACCCTAATTTGATTAGAATAAGTCTAGGGAGGACGAAAATGACTTAAATGTTCAACCAATGACACAAAATCACTTATTGGATGCACAACATTGTTTAAAAACTCTAATTTGATTAGAATAAGCCTAGGGAGGACGAAAATAACCTAAATGTTCAGCCAATGACACAAAATCACTTATAGGATGCACAAGATTGGTTAAAAACCCTAATTAAATTTGAATATGCCTAGGGAGGACGAAAATGACCTAAATGCTCAACCAATGACACAAAATCACTTATTGGATGCACAAGATTGTTTAAAAATCCTAATTTGATTAGAATAAGTCTAGGGAGGAAGAAAATGACATAAGTGTTCATTCAATGACACAAAATCGCTTATTGGATGCACAAGATTGGTTAAAAACCCTAATTGGATTAGAATAAGCCTATGGAGGACGAAAATGACATAAATGTTCAACCAATGACACAAAATCATTTATTGGATGCACAATATTGGTTAAAAACCCTAATTGGATTAGAATAATCCTATGTAGGACGAAAATGACCTATATGTTAAACCAATGACATAAAATCACTTATTGCATGCACAAGATTGGTTAGAAACCCTAATTGGACTAAAATAAGCCTAGGGAGGACGAAAATGACCTAAATGTTCAACCAACGACACAAAATCACTTATTGAATGCACAAGATTGGTTAGAAACCCTAATTGGATTAGAATAAGCCTATGGAGGACGAAAATGACATAAATGTTCAACCAATGACACAAAATCACTTATTGGATGCACAAGATTGGTTAAAAACCCTAATTGGATTAGAATAAGCCGAAGGATGACGAAAATAACCAAAATGTTCAACCAACGACACAAAATGACTTATTGTATGCACAAGATTGGTTAAAAACCCTATTTGGATGCACAAGATTGGTTAAAAACCCTAATTAAATTTGAATATGCCTAGGGAGGACGAAAATGACCTAAATGCTCAACCAATGACACAAAATCACTTATTGGATGCACAAGATTGGTTAAAAATCCTAATTTGATCAGAATAAGTCTAGGGAGGAAGAAAATGACATAAGTGTTCATTCAAAGACACAAAATCACTTATTGGATGCACAAGATTGGTTAAAAATCCTAATTGGATTGGAATAAGCCTAAGGAGGACGAAAATGACCTAAATGTTCAAACAATGACACAAAATCACTTATTGGATGCACAAGATTGGTTTAAAACCCTAATTGGACTAAAATAAGCCTAGGGAGGACGAAAATGACCTAAATGTTCAACCAACGACACAAAATCACTTATTGAATGCACAAGATTGGTTAGAAACCCTAATTGGATTAGAATAAGCCTGTGGAGGACGAAAATGACATAAATGTTCAACCAATGACACAAAATCACTTATTGGATGCACAAGATTGGTTAAAAACCCTAATTGGATTAGAATAAGCCGAAGGATGACGAAAATGACCAAAATGTTCAACCAACGACACAAAATGACTTATTGTATGCACAAGATTGGTTAAAAACCCTAATTGGACTAGAATAAGCCTAAGGAGGACGAAAATGACCTAAATGTTCAAACAATGACACAAAATCACTTATTGGATGCACAAGATTGTTTAAAAACCCTAATTTGATTAGAATAAGCCTAGGGAGAACAAAAATGACCTAAGTGTTCAACCAATGACACAAAATCACTTATTGGATGCACAAGATTGGTTAAAAACCCTAATTAAATTATAATATGTCTAGGGAGGATTAAAATGACCTAAATGTTCAACCAATGACACAAAATCACTTATTGGATGCACAAGATTGGTTAACAACCCTAATTGGATTAGAATTAGCATAGGGAGGACGAAAATGACCTAAATGTTAAACCAATGACATAAAATCATTTATTGCATGCACAAGATTGGTTAGAAACCCTAATTGGACTAAAATAAGCCTAGGGAGGACGAAAATGACCTAAATGTTCAACCAACGACACAAAATCACTTATTGAATGCACAAGATTGGTTAGAAACCCTAATTGGATTAGAATAAGCCTGTGGAGGACGAAAATGACCTAAATGCTCAACCATTGACACAAAATCACTTATTGGATGCACAAGATTGGTTAAAAATCCTAATTTGATTAGAATAAGTCTAGGGAGGAAGAAAATGACACAAGTGTTCATTCAATGACACAAAATCACTTATTGGATCACAAGATTGGTTAAAAACCCTAATTGGATTAGAATAAGCCTATGGAGGACGAAAATGACATAAATGTTCAACCAATGACACAAAATCACTTATTGGATGCACAATATTGGTTAAAAACCCTAATTGGATTAGAATAAGCCTAGGGAGGACGAAAATGACCTAAATGTTCAACCAACGACACAAAATCACTTATTGGATGCACAAGATTGGTTAGAAACCCTCTTTGGATTAGAATAAGCCTATGGAGGACGAAAATGACATAAATGTTCAACCAACGACACAAAATCACTTATTGGTTGCACAAGATTGGTTAAAAACCCTAATTGGATTAGAATAAGCCGAAGGATGACGAAAATGACCTAAATGTTCAACCAACGACACAAAATGACTTATTGTATGCACAAGATTGTTTAAAAACCCTAATCGGACTAGAATAAGCCTAGGGAGGACGAAAATGATCTAAATGTTCAAACAATCACACAAAATCACGTATTGGAGGCACAAGATTGGTTAAAAACCCTAATTGGATTAGAATAAGCCTAGGGAGGACGAAAATGACCTAAATGTTCAACCAATGACACAATCACTTATTGGATGCACAAGATTGGTTAAAAACCCTAATTAAATTAGAATAAGCCTAGGGAAGACAAAAATGACCTAAATGTTCAACCAATGACACAAAATCACTTATTGGATGCACAAGATTGGTTAACAACCCTAATTGGATTAGAATAAGCCTAGGGAGGACGAAAATGACCTAAATGTTTAACCAATGACACAAAATCACTTATTGGATGCACAAGATTGTTTAAAAACCCTAATTTGATTAGAATAAGCCTAGGGCGGACAAAAATGACCTTAATGTTCAACCAATGACACAAAATCAGTTATTGGATTCACAAGATTGTTTAAAAACCCTAATTTGATTAGAATAAGTCTAGCGACGAAGAAAATGACATAAGTGTTCATTCAATGACACAAAATCACTTACTGGATGCACAAGATTGGTTAAAAACCCTAATTTGATTAGAATAAGTCTAGGGAGGACGAAAATGACGTAAATGTTCAACCAATGACACAAAATCACTTATTGGATGCACAACATTGTTTAAAAACCCTAATTTGATTAGAATAAGCCTAGGGAGGACGAAAATGACCTAAATGTTCAACCAATGACACAAAATCACTTATTGGATGCACAAGATTGGTTAAAAACCCTAATTAAATTTGAATATGCCTAGGGAGGACGAAAATGACCTAAATGTTCAACCAATGACACAAAATCAGTTATTGGATTCACAAGATTGTTTAAAAACCCTAATTTGATTAGAATAAGTCTAGGGAGGAAAAAAATGACATAAGTGTTCATTCAATGACACAAAATCACTTACTGGATGCACAAGATTTGTTAAAAACCCTAATTTGATTAGATTAAGTCTAGGGAGTACGAAAATGACGTAAATGTTCAACCAATGACACAAAATCACTTATTGGATGCACAAGATTGGTTAAAAACCCTAATTAAAATAGAATATGCCTAGGGAGGACGAAAATGACCTAAATGTTCAAACAATGACACAAAATCACTTATTGGATGCACAAGATTGGTTAAAAACCCTAATTGGATTAGAATAAGCCTAGGGAGGACGAAAATGACCTAAATGTTCAACCAATGACACAAAATCACTTATTGGATGCACAAGATTGGTTAAAAACCCTAATTAAATTAGAATAAGCCAAGGGAAGACGAAAATGACCTAAATGTTCAACCAATGACACAAAATCACTTACTGGATGCACAAAATTGGTTAAAAACCCTAATTAAAATAGAATATGCCTAGGGAGGACGAAAATGACCTAAATGTTCAACCAATGACATAAAATCACTTATTGGATGCACAAGATTGGTTAAAAACCCTAATTGGATTAGAATAAGCCTAGGGAGGACGAAAATGACCTAAATGTTCAACCAATGACACAAAATCACTTATTGGATGCACAAGATTGGTTAAAAACCCTAATTGGATTAGAATAAGCCGAAGGATGACGAAATTGACCGAAATGTTCAACCAACGACACAAAATGACTTATTGTATGCACAAGATTGGTTAAAAACCCTAATTGGACTAGAATAAGCCTAAGGAGGACGAAAATGACCTAAATGTTCAAACAATGACACAAAATCACTTATTGGATGCACACGATTGGTTAAAAACCCTAATTGGATTAGAATAAGCCTAGGGAGGACGAAAATGACCTAAATGTTCAACCAATGACACAAAATCACTTATTGGATGCACAAGATTGGTTAAAAACCCTAATTAAATTTGAATAAGCCTAGGGAAGACAAAAATGACCTAAATGTTCAACCAATGACACAAAATCACTTATTGGATGCACAAGATTGGTTAACAACCCTAATTGGATTAGAATAAGCCTAGGGAGGACGAAAATGACCTAAATGTTTAACCAATGACACAAAATCACTTATTGGATGCACAAGATTGTTTAAAAACCCTAATTTGATTAGAATAAGCCTAGGGAGGACAAAAATGACCTAAATGTTCAACCAATGACACAAAATCACTTATTGGATGCACAAGATTGGTTAAAAACCCTAATTGGATTAGAATAAGCCTAGGGAGGACGAAAATGACCTAAATGTTCAACCAATGACACAAAATCACTTATTGGATGCACAAGATTGGTTAAAAACCCTAATTAATTTAGAATATGTCTAGGGAAGACGAAAATGACCTAAACGTTCAACCAACGACACAAAATCACTTATTGGATACACAAGATTGCTTAGAAACCCTCTTGGGATTAGAATAAGACTATGGAGGACGAAAATGACATAAATGTTCAACCAATGACACAAAATCACTTATTTGTTGCACAAGATTGGTTAAAAACCCTAATTGGATTAGAATAAGCCGAAGGATGACAAAAATGACCTAAATGTTCAACCAACGACACAAAATGACTTATTGTATGCACAAGATTGGTTAAAAACCCTAATTGGACTAGAATAAGCCTAGGGAGGACATAAATGACCTAAATGTTCAAACAATGACACAAAATCACTTATTGGATGCACAAGATTGGTTAAAAACCCTAATTGGATTAGAATAAGCTTAGGGAGGACGAAAATGACCTAAATGTTCAACCAATGACACAAAATCACTTATTGGATGCACAAGATTGGTTAACAACCCTAATTGGATTAGAATAAGCCTAGGGAGGACGAAAATGACCTAAATGTTCAACCAATGACACAAAATCACTTATTGGATGCACAAGATTGTTTAAAATCCCTAATTTGATTGGAATAAGCCTATGGAGGACAAAAATGTCCTAAATGTTCAACCAATGACACAAAATCACTTATTGGATGCACAAGATTGTTTAAAAACCCTAATTTGATTAGAATAAGCGTATGGAGGACAAAAATGTCCTAAATGTTCAACCAATGACACAAAATCACTTATTGGATGCACAAGATTGTTTAAAAACCCTAATTTGATTAGAATAAGCCTATGGAGGACAAAAATGTCCTAAATGTTCAACCAATGACACAAAATCACTTATTGGATGCACAAGATTGTTTAAAAACCCTAATTTGATTAGAATAAGTCTTGGGAGGAAGAAAATGACATAAATGTTCATTCAATGACACAAAATCACTTACTGGATGCACAAGATTGGTTAAAAACCCTAATTTGATTAGAATAAGTCTAGGGAGGACGAAAATGACGTAAATGTTCAACCAATGACACAAAATCACTTATTGGATGCACAACATTGTTTAAAAACCCTAATTTGATTAGAATAAGCCTAGGGAGGACGAAAATGACCTAAATGTTTAACCAACGACACAAAATCACTTATTGGATGCACAAGATTGGTTAACAACCCGAATTGGATTAGAATAAGCCTAGGGAGGACGAAAATGACCTAAATGTTTAACCAATGACACAAAATCACTTATTGGATGCACAAGATTGTTTAAAAACCCTAATTTGATTAGAATAAGCATAGGGAGGACGAAAATGACCTAAATGTTCAACCAATGACACAAAATCACTTATTGGATGCACAAGATTGGTTAAAAACCCTAATTAAATTAGAATATGTCTAGGGAGGACGAAAATGACCTAAATGTTCAACCAATGACACAAAATCACTTATTGGATGCACAAGATTGGTTAACAACCCTAATTGCATTAGAATTGGCATAGGGAGGACGAAAATGACCTAAATGTTCAACCAATGACATAAAATCACTTATTACATGCAAAAGATTTGTTAAAAACCCTAATTTGATTAGAATAAAATCAGGGAGGATGAAAATGACATAAATGTTCAACCAATGACACAAAATCACTTATTGGATGCACAACACTGTTTAAAAACCCTAATTTGATTAGAATAAGCCTAGGGAGGACGAAAATGACCTAAATGTTCAACCAATGACAAAAATCACTTATTGGATGCACAAGATTGGTTAAAAACCCTAATTAAATAAGAATATGTCTAGGGAGGACGAAAATGACCTAAATGTTCAACCAACGACACAAAATCACTTATTGGATGCACAAGATTGGTTAGAAACCCTCTTGGGATTAGAATAAGCCTATGGAGGACGAAAATGACATAAAAGTTCAACCAATGATACAAAATCACTTATTGGATACACAAGATTGGTTAAAAACCCTAATTGGATTAGAATAAAACCTAGGGAGGACGAAAATGACCTAAATGTTCAACCAATGACATAAAATCACTTATTGCATGCACAAGATTTGTTAAAAACCCTAATTTGATTAGAATAAATTCAGGGAGGATGAAAATGACATAAATGTTCAACCAATGACACAAAATCACTTATTGGATGCACAACACTGTTTAAAAACCCTAATTTGATTAGAATAAGCCTAGGGAGGACGAAAATGACCTAAATGTTCAACCAATGACACAAAATCACTTATTGGATGCACAAGATTGGTTAGAAACCCTCTTTGGATTAGAATAAGCCTATGGAGGACGAAAATGTCATAAATGTTCAACCAATGACACAAAATCACTTATTGGTTGCACAAGATTGGTTAAAAACCCTAATTGGATTAGAATAAGCCGAAGGATGACGAAAATGACCTAAATGTTCAACCAACGACACAAAATGACTTATTGTATGCACAAGATTGTTTAAAAACCCTAATCGGACTAGAATAAGCCTAGGGAAGACGAAAATGATCTAAATGTTCAAACAATCACACAAAATCACGTATTGGAGGCACAAGATTGGTTAAAAACCCTAATTGGATTAGAATAAGCCTAGGGAGGACGAAAATGACCTAAATGTTCAACCAATGACACAATCACTTATTGGATGCACAAGATTGGTTAAAAACCCTAATTAAATTAGAATAAGCCTAGGGAAGACAAAAATGACCTAAATGTTCAACCAATGACACAAAATCACTTACTGGATGCACAAGATTGGTTAAAAACCCTAATTAAAATAGAATATGCCTAGGGAGGACGAAAATGACCTAAATGTTCAACCAATGACATAAAATCACTTATTGGATGCACAAGATTGGTTAAAAACCCTAATTAAATTAGAATAAGCCTAGGGAAGACAAAAATGACCTAAATGTTCAACCAATGACACAAAATCACTTATTGGATGCACAAGATTGGTTAACAACCCTAATTGGATTAGAATAAGCCTAGGGAGGACGAAAATGACCTAAATGTTTAACCAATGACACAAAATCACTTATTGGATGCACAAGATTGTTTAAAAACCCTAATTTGATTAGAATAAGCCTAGGGCGGACAAAAATGACCTTAATGTTCAACCAATGACACAAAATCAGTTATTGGATTCACAAGATTGTTTAAAAACCCTAATTTGATTAGAATAAGTCTAGCGACGAAGAAAATGACATAAGTGTTCATTCAATGACACAAAATCACTTACTGGATGCACAAGATTGGTTAAAAACTCTAATTTGATTAGAATAAGTCTAGGGAGGACGAAAATGACGTAAATGTTCAACCAATGACACAAAATCACTTATTGGATGCACAACATTGTTTAAAAACCCTAATTTGATTAGAATAAGCCTAGGGAGGACGAAAATGACCTAAATGTTCAACCAATGACACAAAATCACTTATTGGATGCACAAGATTGGTTAAAAACCCTAATTAAATTTGAATATGCCTAGGGAGGACGAAAATGACCTAAATGTTCAACCAATGACACAAAATCAGTTATTGGATTCACAAGATTGTTTAAAAACCCTAATTTGATTAGAATAAGTCTAGGGAGGAAAAAACTGACATAAGTGTTCATTCAATGACACAAAATCACTTACTGGATGCACAAGATTTGTTAAAAACCCTAATTTGATTAGATTAAGTCTAGGGAGTACGAAAATGACGTAAATGTTCAACCAATGACACAAAATCACTTATTGGATGCACAAGATTGGTTAAAAACCCTAATTAAAATAGAATATACCTAGGGAGGACGAAAATGACCTAAATGTTCAAACAATGACACAAAATAACTTATTGGATGCACAAGATTGGTTAAAAACCCTAATTGGATTAGAATAAGCCTAGGGAGGACGAAAATGACCTAAATGTTCAACCAATGACACAAAATCACTTATTGGATGCACAAGATTGGTTAAAAACCCTAATTAAATTAGAATAAGCCAAGGGAAGACGAAAATGACCTAAATGTTCAACCAATGACACAAAATCACTTACTGGATGCACAAGATTGGTTAAAAACCCTAATTAAAATAGAATATGCCTAGGGAGGACGAAAATGACCTAAATGTTCAACCAATGACATAAAATCACTTATTGGATGCACAAGATTGGTTAAAAACCCTAATTGGATTAGAATAAGCCTAGGGAGGACGAAAATGACCTAAATGTTCAACCAATGACACAAAATCACTTATTGGATGCACAAGATTGGTTAAAAACCCTAATTGGATTAGAATAAGCCGAAGGATGACGAAATTGACCGAAATGTTCAACCAACGACACAAAATGACTTATTGTATGCACAAGATTGGTTAAAAACCCTAATTGGACTAGAATAAGCCTAAGGAGGACGAAAATGACCTAAATGTTCAAACAATGACACAAAATCACTTATTGGATGCACACGATTGGTTAAAAACCCTAATTGGATTAGAATAAGCCTAGGGAGGACGAAAATGACCTAAATGTTCAACCAATGACACAAAATCACTTATTGGATGCACAAGATTGGTTAAAAACCCTAATTGGATTAGAATAAGCCGAAGGAAGACGAAAAATGACCTAAATGTTCAATCAATGACACAAAATCACTTATTGGATGCACAAGATTGGTTAAAGACCCTAATTGGTTTAGAATAAGCCGAAGGATGACAAAAATTACCTAAATGTTCAACCAATGACATAAAATCACATATTGGATGCACAAGATTGGTTAAAAACCCTAATTGGATTAGAATAAGCCTAGGGAGGACGAAAATGACCTAAATGTTCAACCAATGACACAAAATCACTTATTGGATGCACAAGATTGGTTAAAAACCCTAATTGGATTAGAATAAGCCGAAGGAAGACGAAAAATGACCTAAATGTTCAATCAATGACACAAAATTACTTATTGGATGCACAAGATTGGTTAAAGACCCTAATTGGATTAGAATAAGCCGAAGGATGACAAAAATTACCTAAATGTTCAATCAATGACACAAAATCACATATTGGATGCACAAGATTGGTTAAAAACCCTAATTGGATTAGAATAAGCCTAGGGAGGACGAAAATGACCTAAATGTTCAACCAATGACAGAAAATCACATATTGGATGCACAAGATTGGTTAAAAACCCTAATTGGATTAGAATAAGCCTACGGAGGACGAAAATGACCTAAATGTTCAACAAATGACACAAAATGACACAAAATCACATATTGGATGCACAAGATTGGTTAAAAACCCTAATTGGATTAGAATAAGTCTAGGGAGGACAAAAATGACCTAAATATTCAACCAATGACAAAAAATCACATATTGGATGCACAAGATTGGTTAAAAACCCTAATTGGATTAGAATAAGCCTAGGGAGGACGAAAATGACCTAAATGTTCAACCAATGACACAAAATCACATATTGGATGCACAAGATTGGTTAAAAACCCTAATTGGATTAGAATAAACTTAGGGAGGACGAAAATGACTAAAATGTTCAACCAATGACACAAAATCACATATTGGATGCACAAGATTGGTTAAAAACCCTAATTGGATTAGAATAAGCCTATCGAGAACGAAAATGACCTAAATGTTCAACCAATGACACAAAATCACATATTGGATGCACAAGATTGGATAAAAACCCTAATTGGATTAGAATAAGCCTAGGGAGGACAAAATGACCTAAATGTTCAACCAATGACACAAAATGTCACAAAATGACACAAAGTCAGATATTGGATGCACAAGATTGGTTAAAAACCCTAATTGGATTAGAATAAGCCTAGGGAGGACGAAAATGACCTAAATGTTCAACCAATGACACAAAATGACACAAAATCACATATTGGATGCACAAGATTGGTTAAAAACCCTAATTGGATTAGAATAAGCCTAGGGAGGACGAAAATAACTTAAATGTTCAACCAATGACACAAAATCACATATTGGATGCACAAGATTGGTTAAAAACCCTAATTGGATTAGAATAAGCCTAGGGAGGACGAAAATGACCTAAATGTTCAACCAATGACACAAAATCACTTATTGGATGCACAAGATTGGTTAAAAACCCTAATTAAATTAGAATAAGCCTAGGGAGGACAAAAATGACCTAAATGTTTAACCAATGACACAAAATCACTTATTGGATGCACAAGATTGGTTAACAACCCTAATTTGATTAGAATAAGCCTAGGGAGGACGAAAATGACCTAAATGTTTAACTAATGACACAAAATCACTTATTGGATGCACAAGATTGTTTAAAAACCCTAATTTGATTAGAATAAGCCTAGGGAGGACAAAAATGACCTAAATGTTCAACCAATGACACAAAATCACTTATTGGATTCACAAGATTGTTTAAAAACCCTAATTTGATTAGAATAAATCTAGGGAGGAAGAAAATGACATAAGTGTTCATTCAATGACACAAAATCACTTACTGGATGCACAAGATTGGTTAAAAACCCTAATTTGATTAGAATAAGTCTAGGGAGGACGAAAATGACGTAAATGTTCAACCAATGACACAAAATCACTTATTGGATGCACAACATTGTTTAAAAACCCTAATTTGATTAGAATAAGCCTAGGGAGGACGAAAATGACCTAAATGTTCAACCAATGACACAAAATCAATTATAGGATGCACAAGATTGGTTAAAAACCCTAATTAAATTTGAATATGCGTAAGGAGGACGAAAATGACCTAAATGCTCAACCAATGACACAAAATCACTTATTGGATGCACAAGATTGTTTAAAAATCCTAATTTGATTAGAATAAGTCTAGGGAGGAAGAAAATGACATAAGTGTTCATTCAATGACACAAAATCGCTTATTGGATGCACAAGATTGGTTAAAAACCCTAATTGGATTAGAATAAGCCTATGGAGGACGAAAATGACATAAATGTTCAACCAATGACACAAAATCATTCATTGGATGCACAAGATTGGTTAAAAACCCTAATTGGATTAGAATAATCCTATGGAGGACGAAAATGACCTAAATGTTAAACCAATGACATAAAATCACTTATTGCATGCACAAGATTAGTTAGAAACCCTAATTGGACTAAAATAAGCCTAGGGAGGACGAAAATGACCTAAATGTTCAACCAACGACACAAAATCACTTATTGAATGCACAAGATTGGGTAGAAACCCTAATTGGATTAGAATAAGCCTGTGGAGGACGAAAATGACATAAATAATCAACCAATGACACAAAATCACTTATTGGATGCACAAGATTGGTTAAAAATCCTAATTGGATTAGAATAAGCCGAAGGATGACGAAAATAACCAAAATGTTCTACCAACGACACAAAATGACTTATTGTATGCACAAGATTTGTTAAAAACCCTATTTGGACTAGAATAAGCCTAGGGAGGACATAAATGACCTAAATGTTCAAACAATGACACAAAATCACTTATTGAATGCACAAGATTGGTTAAAAACCCTAATTGGATTAGAATAAAACCTAGGGAGGACGAAAATGACCTAAATGTTCAACCAATGACACAAAATCACTTATTGGATGCACAAGATTGGTTAAAAACCCTAATTAAATTAGAATAAGCCTAGGGAAGACGAAAATGAGCTAATTGTTCAACCAATGACACATAATCACTTACTGGATGCACAAGATTAGTTAAAAACCCTAATTAAATTAGAATAAGCCTAGGGAGGACAAAAATGACCTAAATGTTTAACCAATGACACAAAATCACTTATTGGATGCACAAGATTGGTTAACAACCCTAATTGGATTAGAATAAGCCTAGGGAGGACGAAAATCACCTAAATGTTTAACTAATGACACAAAATCACTTATTGGATGCACAAGATTGTTTAAAAACCCTAATTTGATTAGAATAAGCCTAGGGAGGACAAAAATGACCTAAATGTTCAACCAATGACACAAAATCACTTATTGGATTCACAAGATTGTTTAAAAACCCTAATTTGATTAGAATCAATCTAGGGAGGAAGAAAATGACATAAGTGTTCATTCAATGACACAAAATCACTTACTGGATGCACAAGATTGGTTAAAAACCCTAATTTGATTAGAATAAGTCTAGGGAGGACGAAAATGACGTAAATGTTCAACCAATGACACAAAATCACTTATTGGATGCACAACATTGTTTAAAAACCCTAATTTGATTAGAATAAGCCTAGGGAGGACGAAAATGACCTAAATGTTCAACCAATGACACAAAATCACTTATTGGATGCACAAGATTGGTTAAAAATCCTAATT
>JBBPBQ010020321.1:31305839-31326959 GCA_037974755.1 Cicer yamashitae
TGACATAAGTGTTCATTCAATGACACAAAATCACTTACTGGATGCACAAGATTTGTTAAAAACCCTAATTTGATTAGATTAAGTCTAGGGAGTACGAAAATGACGTAAATGTTCAACCAATGACACAAAATCACTTATTGGATGCACAAGATTGGTTAAAAACCCTAATTAAAATAGAATATACCTAGGGAGGACGAAAATGACCTAAATGTTCAAACAATGACACAAAATAACTTATTGGATGCACAAGATTGGTTAAAAACCCTAATTGGATTAGAATAAGCCTAGGGAGGACGAAAATGACCTAAATGTTCAACCAATGACACAAAATCACTTATTGGATGCACAAGATTGGTTAAAAACCCTAATTAAATTAGAATAAGCCAAGGGAAGACGAAAATGACCTAAATGTTCAACCAATGACACAAAATCACTTACTGGATGCACAAGATTGGTTAAAAACCCTAATTAAAATAGAATATGCCTAGGGAGGACGAAAATGACCTAAATGTTCAACCAATGACATAAAATCACTTATTGGATGCACAAGATTGGTTAAAAACCCTAATTGGATTAGAATAAGCCTAGGGAGGACGAAAATGACCTAAATGTTCAACCAATGACACAAAATCACTTATTGGATGCACAAGATTGATTAAAAACCCTAATTGGATTAGAATAAGCCTAGGGAGGACGAAAATGACCTAAATGTTCAACCAATGACACAAAATCACTTATTGGATGCACAAGATTGGTTAAAAACCCTAATTGGATTAGAATAAGCCGAAGGATGACGAAAATGACCAAAATGTTCAACCAACGACACAAAATGACTTATTGTATGCACAAGATTGGTTAAAAACCCTAATTGGACTAGAATAAGCCTAAGGAGGACGAAAATGACCTAAATGTTCAAACAATGACACAAAATCACTTATTGGATGCACAAGATTGTTTAAAAACCCTAATTTGATTAGAATAAGCCTAGGGAGAACAAAAATGACCTAAGTGTTCAACCAATGACACAAAATCACTTATTGGATGCACAAGATTGGTTAAAAACCCTAATTAAATTATAATATGTCTAGGGAGGATTAAAATGACCTAAATGTTCAACCAATGACACAAAATCACTTATTGGATGCACAAGATTGGTTAACAACCCTAATTGGATTAGAATTAGCATAGGGAGGACGAAAATGACCTAAATGTTAAACCAATGACATAAAATCATTTATTGCATGCACAAGATTGGTTAGAAACCCTAATTGGACTAAAATAAGCCTAGGGAGGACGAAAATGACCTAAATGTTCAACCAACGACACAAAATCACTTATTGAATGCACAAGATTGGTTAGAAACCCTAATTGGATTAGAATAAGCCTGTGGAGGACGAAAATGACATAAATGTTCAACCAATGACACAAAATCACTTATTGGATGCACATGATTGGTTAAAAACCCTAAATAAATTAGAATAAGCCAAGGGAAGACGAAAATGACCTAAATGTTCAACCAATGACACAAAATCACTTATTGGATGCACAAGATTGGTTAACAACCCTACTTGGATTAGAATTAGCATAGGGAGGACAAAAATGACCTAAATGTTAAACCAATGACATAAAATCATTTATTGTATGCACAAGATTGGTTAGAAACCCTAATTGGACTAAAATAAGCCTAGGGAGGACGAAAATGACCTAAATGTTCAACCAACGACACAAAATCACTTATTGAATGCACAAGATTGGTTAGAAACCCTAATTGGATTAGAATAAGCCTGTGGAGGACGAAAATGACATAAATGTTCAACCAATGACCCAAAATCACTTATTGGATGCACAAGATTGGTTAAAAACCCTAATTGGATTAGAATAAGCCGAAGGATGACGAAAATAACCAAAATGTTCAACCAACGACACAAAATGACTTATTGTATGCACAAGATTGGTTAAAAACCCTATTTGGATGCACAAGATTGGTTAAAAACCCTAATTAAATTTGAATATGCCTAGGGAGGACGAAAATGACCTAAATGCTCAACCAATGACACAAAATCACTTATTGGATGCACAAGATTGGTTAAAAATCCTAATTTGATTAGAATAAGTCTAGGGAGGACGAAAATGACCTAAACGTTCAACCAATGACACAAAATCACTTATTCGATGCACAAGATTGTTTAAAATCCCTAATTTAATTAGAATAAGCCTATGGAGGACAAAAATGTCCTAAATGTTCAACCAATGACACAAAATCACTTATTGGATGTACAAGATTGTTTAAAAACCCTAATTTGATTAGAATAAGTCTTGGGAGGAAGAAAATGACATAAATGTTCATTCAATGACACAAAATATCTTACTGGATGCACAAGATTGGTTAAAAACCCTAATTTGATTAGAATAAGTCTAGGGAGGACGAAAATGACGTAAATGTTCAACCAATGACATAAAATCACTTATCGGATGCACAACATTGTTTAAAAAACCTAATTTGATTAGAATAAGCCTAGGGAGGACGAAAATGACCTAAATGTTTTACCAATAACACAAAATCACTTATTGGATGCACAAGATTGGTTAACAACCCTAATTGGATTAGAATAAGCCTAGGGAGGACGAAAATGACCTAAATGTTTAACCAATGACACAAAATCACTTATTGGATGCACAAGATTGGTTAAAAACCCTAATTGGATTAGAATAAGCCTAGGGAGGACGAAAATGACCTAAATGTTCAACCAATGACACAAAATCACTTATTGGATGCACAAGATTGGTTAAAAACCCTAATTGGATGATAATAATCCTAGGGAGGACGAAAATGACCTAAATGTTCAACCACTGACACAAAATCACTTATTGGATGCACAAGATTGGTTAAAAACCCTAATTGGATTGGAATAATCCTAGGGAGGACGAATATGACCTAAATGTTCAACAATTGACACAAAATCACTTATTGGATGCACAAGATTGGTTAAAAACCCTAATTGGATTAGAATAAGCCTAGGGAGGACGAAAATGACCTAAATGTTCAACCAATGACACAAAATCACTTATTGGATGCACAAGATTGGTTAAAAACCCTAATTAAATTAGAATAAGGCTAGGGAGGACGAAAATGACCTAAATGTTCAACCAATTACACAAAATCACTTACTGGATGCACAAAATTGGTTAAAAACCCTAATTAAATTAGAATATGCCTAGGGAGGACGAAAATGACCTAAATGTTCAACCAATGACATAAAATCACTTATTGGATGCACAAGATTGGTTAAAAACCCTAATTGGATTAGAATAAGCCTAGGGAGGACGAAAATGACCTAAATGTTCAACCAATGACACAAAATCACTTATTGGATGCACAAGATTGTTTAACAACCCTAATTGGATTAGAATAAGCCTAGGGAGGACGAAAATGACCTAAATGTTCAACCAATGACACAAAATCACTTATTGGATGCACAAGATTGTTTAAAATCCCTAATTTGATTAGAATAAGCCTATGGAGGACAAAAATGACCTAAATGTTCAACCAATGACACAAAATCACTTATTGGATGCACAAGATTGTTTAAAAACCCTAATTTGATTAGAATAAGTCTTGGGAGGAAGAAAATGACATAAATGTTCATTCAATGACACAAAATCACTTATTGGATGCACAAGATTGGTTAAAAAAACTAATTTGATTAGAATAAATCTAGCGAGGATGAAAATGACGTAAATGTTCAACCAAGGACACAAAATCACTTATTGGATGCACAAAATTGTTTAAATACCCTAATTTGATTAGAATAAGCCTAGGGAGGACGAAAATGATCTAAATGTTCAACCAATGACATAAAATCACTTATTGGATGCACAAGATTGTTAAAAAACCCTAATTGGATTAGAATAAGCCTAGGGAGGACGAAAATAACCTAAATGTTCAACCAATGACACAAAATCACTTATTGGATGCACAAAATTGGTTAAAAACCCTAATTAAATTAGAATAAGCCTAGGGAGGACGAAAATGACCTAAATGTTCAACCAATGACATAAAATCACTTATTGCATGCACAAGATTGGTTAAAAACACTAATTTGATTAGAATAAATTCAGGGAGGATGAAAATGACGTAAATGTTCAACCAATGACACAAAATCACTTATTGGATGCACAACACTGTTTAAAAACCCTAATTTGATTAGAATAAGCCTAGGGAGGACGAAAATGACCTAAATGTTCAACCAATGACACAAAATCACTTATTGGATGCACAAGATTGGTTAAAAACCCTAATTAAATTAGAATATGTGTAGGGAGGACGAAAATGACCTAAATGTTCAACCAACGACACAAAATCACTTATTGGATGCACAAGATTGGTTAGAAACCCTCTTTGCATTAGAATAAGCCTATGGAGGACGAAAATGACATAAATGTTCAACCAATGACACAAAATCACTTATTGGTTGCACAACATTGGTTAAAAACCCTAATTGGATTAGAATAAGCCGAAGGATGACGAAAATGTCCTAAATGTTCAACCAACGACACAAAATGACTTATTGTATGCACAAGATTGTTTAAAAACCCTAATCGGACTAGAATAAGCCTAGGGAGGACGAAAATGACCTAAATGTTCAAACAATGACACAAAATCACTTATTGGATGCACAAGATTGGTTAAAAACCCTAATTGGATTAGAATAAGCCTAGGGAGGACGAAAATGACCTAAATGTTCAACCAATGACACAAAATCACTTATTGGATGCACAAGATTGGTTAAAAACCCTAATTAAATTAGAATAAGCCAAGGGAAGATGAAAATGACCTAAATGTTCAACCAATGACACAAAATCACTTACTGGATGCACAAAATTGGTTAAAAACCCTAATTAAAATAGAATATGCCTAGGGAGGACGAAAATGACCTAAATGTTCAACCAATGACATAAAATCACTTATTGGATGCACAAGATTGGTTAAAAACCCTAATTGGATTAGAATAAGCCTAGGGAGGACGAAAATGACCTAAATGTTCAACCAATGACACAAAATCACTTATTGGATGCACAAGATTGGTTAAAAACCCTAATTGGATTAGAATAAGCCGAAGGATGACGAAATTGACCGAAATGTTCAACCAACGACACAAAATGACTTATTGTATGCACAAGATTGGTTAAAAACCCTAATTGGACTAGAATAAGCCTAAGGAGGACGAAAATGACCTAAATGTTCAAACAATGACACAAAATCACTTATTGGATGCACACGATTGGTTAAAAACCCTAATTGGATTAGAATAAGCCTAGGGAGGACGAAAATGACCTAAATGTTCCACCAATGACACAAAATCACTTATTGGATGCACAAGATTGGTTAAAAACCCTAATTAAATTTGAATAAGCCTAGGGAAGACAAAAATGACCTAAATGTTCAACCAATGACACAAAATCACTTATTGGATGCACAAGATTGGTTAACAACCCTAATTGGATTAGAATAAGCCTAGGGAGGACGAAAATGACCTAAATGTTTAACCAATGACACAAAATCACTTATTGGATGCACAAGATTGTTTAAAAACCCTAATTTGATTAGAATAAGCCTAGGGAGGACAAAAATGACCTAAATGTTCAACCAATGACACAAAATCAGTTATTGGATTCACAAGATTGTTTAAAAACCCTAATTTGATTAGAATAAGTCTAGGCAGGAAGAAAATGACATAAGTGTTCATTCAATGACACAAAATCACTTACTAGATGCACAAGATTGGTTAAAAACCCTAATTTGATTAGAATAAGTCTAGGGAGGACGAAAATGACGTAAATGTTCAACCAATGACACAAAATCACTTATTGGATGCACAACATTGTTTAAAAACCCTAATTTGATTAGAATAAGCCTAGGGAGGACGAAAATGACCTAAATGTTCAACCAATGACACAAAATCACTTATTGGATGCACAAGATTGGTTAAAAATCCTAATTTGATTAGAATAAGTCTAGGGAGTAAGAAAATGACACAAGTGTTCATTCAATGACACAAAATCACTTATTGGATCACAAGATTGGTTAAAAACCCTAATTGGATTAGAATAAGCCTATGGAGGACGAAAATGACATTAATGTTCAACCAATGACACAAAATCACTTATTGGATGCAAAAGATTGGTTAAAAACCCAAATTGGATTAGAATAAGCCTATGGAGGACGAAAATGACATTAATGTTCAACCAATGACACAAAATCACTTATTGGATGCACAAGATTGGTTAAAAACCCTAACTGGATTAGAATAATCCTATGGAGGACGAAAATGACATAGATGTTCAACCAATGACACAAAATCACTTATTGGATGCACAAGATTGGTTAAAAACCCTAATTAAAATAGAATATGCCTAGGGAGGATGAAAATGACCTAAATGTTCAACCAATGACACAAAATCACTTATTTGATGCACAAGATTGGTTAAAAACCCTAATTAAATTAGAATAAGCCCAGGGAGGACGAAAATGACCTAAATGTTCAACCAATGACACAAAATCACTTATTGGATGCACAAGATTGGTTAAAAACCCTAATTGGATTAGAATAAGCCTAGGGAGGACGAAAATGACCTAAATGTTCAACCAATGACACAAAATCACTTATTGGATGCACAAGATTGGTTAAAAACCCTAATTGGATTAGAATAAGCCGAAGGATGACGAAATTGACCGAAATGTTCAACCAACGACACAAAATGACTTATTGTATGCACAAGATTGGTTAAAAACCCTAATTGGACTAGAATAAGCCTAAGGAGGACGAAAATGACCTAAATGTTCAAACAATGACACAAAATCACTTATTGGATGCACAAGATTGGTTAAAAACCCTAATTGGATTAGAATAAGCCTAGGGAGGACGAAAATGACCTAAATGTTCAACCAATGACACAAAATCACTTATTGGATGCACATGATTGGTTAAAAACCCTAATTAAATTAGAATAAGCCTAGGGAGGACGAAAATGACCTAAATGTTTAACTAATGACACAAAATCACTTATTGGATGCACAAGATTGTTTAAAAACCCTAATTTGATTAGAATAAGCCTAGGGAGGACAAAAATGACCTAAATGTTCAACCAATGACACAAAATCACTTATTGGATTCACAAGATTGTTTAAAAACCCTAATTTGATTAGAATCAATCTAGGGAGGAAGAAAATGACATAAGTGTTCATTCAATGACACAAAATCACTTACTGGATGCACAAGATTGGTTAAAAACCCTAATTTGATTAGAATAAGTCTAGGGAGGACGAAAATGACGTAAATGTTCAACCAATGACACAAAATCACTTATTGGATGCACAACATTGTTTAAAAACCCTAATTTGATTAGAATAAGCCTAGGGAGGACGAAAATGACCTAAATGTTCAACCAATGACACAAAATCACTTATTGGATGCACAAGATTGGTTAAAAACCCTAATTAAATTTGAATATGCCTAGGGAGGACGAAAATGACCTAAATGCTCAACCAATGACACAAAATCACTTATTGGATGCACAAGATTGGTTAAAAATCCTAATTTGATTAGAATAAGTCTAGGGAGGAAGAAAATGACATAAGTGTTCATTCAATGACACAAAATCACTTATTGGATGCACAAGATTGGTTAAAAACCCTAATTGGATTAGAATAAGCCTTTGGAGGACGAAAATGACATAAGCTTCAACCAATGACACAAAATCACTTATTGGATGCACAAGATTGGTTAACAACCCTAATTGGATTAGAATAAGCCTAGGGAGGACGAAAATGACCTAAATGTTTAACTAATGACACAAAATCACTTATTGGATGCACAAGATTGTTTAAAAACCCTAATTTGATTAGAATAAGCCTAGGGAGGACGAAAATGACCTAAATGTTCAACCAATGACACAAAATCACTTATTGGATGCACAAGATTGGTTAAAAACCCTAATTAAATTAGAATATGTCTAGGGAGGACGAAAATGACCTAAATGTTCAACCAATGACACAAAATCACTTATTGGATGCACAAGATTGGTTAACAACCCTAATTGCATTAGAATTGGCATAGGGAGGACGAAAATGACCTAAATGTTCAACCAATGACATAAAATCACTTATTGCATGCACAAGATTTGTTAAAAACCCTAATTTGATTAGAATAAATTCAGGGAGGATGAAAATGACATAAATGTTCAACCAATGACACAAAATCACTTATTGGATGCACAACACTGTTTAAAAACCCTAATTTGATTAGAATAAGCCTAGGGAGGACGAAAATGACCTAAATGTTCAACCAATGACACAAAATCACTTATTGGATGCACAAGATTGGTTAAAAACCCTAATTAAATTAGAATATGTGTAGGGAGGACGAAAATGACCTAAATGTTCAACCAACGACACAAAATCACTTATTGGATGCACAAGATTGGTTAGAAACCCTCTTTGCATTAGAATAAGCCTATGGAGGACGAAAATGACATAAATGTTCAACCAATGACACAAAATCACTTATTGGTTGCACAACATTGGTTAAAAACCCTAATTGGATTAGAATAAGCCGAAGGATGACGAAAATGTCCTAAATGTTCAACCAACGACACAAAATGACTTATTGTATGCACAAGATTGTTTAAAAACCCTAATCGGACTAGAATAAGCCTAGGGAGGACGAAAATGACCTAAATGTTCAAACAATGACACAAAATCACTTATTGGATGCACAAGATTGGTTAAAAACCCTAATTGGATTAGAATAAGCCTAGGGAGGACGAAAATGACCTAAATGTTCAACCAATGACACAAAATCACTTATTGGATGCACAAGATTGGTTAAAAACCCTAATTAAATTAGAATAAGCCAAGGGAAGACGAAAATGACCTAAATGTTCAACCAATGACACAAAATCACTTACTGGATGCACAAAATTGGTTAAAAACCCTAATTAAAATAGAATATGCCTAGGGAGGACGAAAATGACCTAAATGTTCAACCAATGACATAAAATCACTTATTGGATGCACAAGATTGGTTAAAAACCCTAATTGGATTAGAATAAGCCTAGGGAGGACGAAAATGACCTAAATGTTCAACCAATGACACAAAATCACTTATTGGATGCACAAGATTGGTTAAAAACCCTAATTGGATTAGAATAAGCCGAAGGATGACGAAATTGACCGAAATGTTCAACCAACGACACAAAATGACTTATTGTATGCACAAGATTGGTTAAAAACCCTAATTGGACTAGAATAAGCCTAAGGAGGACGAAAATGACCTAAATGTTCAAACAATGACACAAAATCACTTATTGGATGCACACGATTGGTTAAAAACCCTAATTGGATTAGAATAAGCCTAGGGAGGACGAAAATGACCTAAATGTTCAACCAATGACACAAAATCACTTATTGGATGCACAAGATTGGTTAAAAACCCTAATTAAATTTGAATAAGCCTAGGGAAGACAAAAATGACCTAAATGTTCAACCAATGACACAAAATCACTTATTGGATGCACAAGATTGGTTAACAACCCTAATTGGATTAGAATAAGCCTAGGGAGGACGAAAATGACCTAAATGTTTAACCAATGACACAAAATCACTTATTGGATGCACAAGATTGTTTAAAAACCCTAATTTTATTAGAATAAGCCTAGGGAGGACAAAAATGACCTAAATGTTCAACCAATGACACAAAATCAGTTATTGGATTCACAAGATTGTTTAAAAACCCTAATTTGATTAGAATAAGTCTAGGGAGGAAGAAAATGACATAAGTGTTCATTCAATGACACAAAATCACTTACTAGATGCACAAGATTGGTTAAAAACCCTAATTTGATTAGAATAAGTCTAGGGAGGACGAAAATGACGTAAATGTTCAACCAATGACACAAAATCACTTATTGGATGCACAACATTGTTTAAAAACCCTAATTTGATTAGAATAAGCCTAGGGAGGACGAAAATGACCTAAATGTTCAACCAATGACACAAAATCACTTATTGGATGCACAAGATTGGTTAAAAATCCTAATTTGATTAGAATAAGTCTAGGGAGGAAGAAAATGACACAAGTGTTCATTCAATGACACAAAATCACTTATTGGATCACAAGATTGGTTAAAAACCCTAATTGGATTAGAATAAGCCTATGGAGGACGAAAATGACATTAATGTTCAACCAATGACACAAAATCAATTATTGGATGCAAAAGATTGGTTAAAAACCCAAATTGGATTAGAATAAGCCTATGGAGGACGAAAATGACATAAATGATCAACAAATGACACAAAATCACTTATTGGATGCACAAGATTGGTTAAAAACCCTAATTGGATTAGAATAATCCTATGGAGGACGAAAATGACATAAATGTTCAACCAATGACACAAAATCACTTATTGGATGCACAAGATTGGTTAAAAACCCTAATTAAAATAGAATATGCCTAGGGAGGATGAAAATGACCTAAATGTTCAACCAATGACACAAAATCACTTATTGGATGCACAAGATTGGTTAACAACCCTAATTGGATTAGAATTAGCATAGGGAGGACTAAAATGACCTAAATGTTCAACCAATGACATAAAATCACTTATTGCATGCACAAGATTGGTTAAAAACCCTAATTTGATTAGAATAAATTCAGGGAGGATGAAAATGACGTAAATGTTCAACCAATGACACAAAATCACTTATTGGATACACAACACTGTTTAAAAACCCTAATTTGATTAGAATAAGCCTAGGGAGGACGAAAATGACCTAAATGTTCAACCAATGACACAAAATCACTTATTGGATGCACAAGATTGGTTAAAAACCCTAATTAAATTAGAATATGTGTAGGGAGGACGAAAATGACTTAAATGTTCAACCAACGACACAAAATCACTTATTGGATGCACAAGATTGGTTAGAAACCCTCTTTGCATTAGAATAAGCCTATGGAGGACGAAAATGACATAAATGTTCAACCAATGACACAAAATCACTTATTGGTTGCACAACATTGGTTAAAAACCCTAATTGGATTAGAATAAGCCGAAGGATGACGAAAATGTCCTAAATGTTCAACCAACGACACAAAATGACTTATTGTATGCACAAGATTGTTTAAAAACCCTAATCGGACTAGAATAAGCCTAGGGAGGACGAAAATGACCTAAATGTTCAAACAATGACACAAAATCACTTATTGGATGCACAAGATTGGTTAAAAACCCTAATTGGATTAGAATAAGCCTAGGGAGGACGAAAATGACCTAAATGTTCAACCAATGACACAAAATCACTTATTGGATGCACAAGATTGGTTAAAAACCCTAATTAAATTAGAATAAGCCAAGGGAAGACGAAAATGACCTAAATGTTCAACCAATGACACAAAATCACTTACTGGATGCACAAAATTGGTTAAAAACCCTAATTAAAATAGAATATGCCTAGGGAGGACGAAAATGACCTAAATGTTCAACCAATGACATAAAATCACTTATTGGATGCACAAGATTGGTTAAAAACCCTAATTGGATTAGAATAAGCCTAGGGAGGACGAAAATGACCTAAATGTTCAACCAATGACACAAAATCACTTATTGGATGCACAAGATTGGTTAAAAACCCTAATTGGATTAGAATAAGCCGAAGGATGACGAAATTGACCGAAATGTTCAACCAACGACACAAAATGACTTATTGTATGCACAAGATTGGTTAAAAACCCTAATTGGACTAGAATAAGCCTAAGGAGGACGAAAATGACCTAAATGTTCAAACAATGACACAAAATCACTTATTGGATGCACACGATTGGTTAAAAACCCTAATTGGATTAGAATAAGCCTAGGGAGGACGAAAATGACCTAAATGTTCAACCAATGACACAAAATCACTTATTGGATGCACAAGATTGGTTAAAAACCCTAATTAAATTTGAATAAGCCTAGGGAAGACAAAAATGACCTAAATGTTCAACCAATGACACAAAATCACTTATTGGATGCACAAGATTGGTTAACAACCCTAATTGGATTAGAATAAGCCTAGGGAGGACGAAAATGACCTAAATGTTTAACCAATGACACAAAATCACTTATTGGATGCACAAGATTGTTTAAAAACCCTAATTTTATTAGAATAAGCCTAGGGAGGACAAAAATGACCTAAATGTTCAACCAATGACACAAAATCAGTTATTGGATTCACAAGATTGTTTAAAAACCCTAATTTGATTAGAATAAGTCTAGGGAGGAAGAAAATGACATAAGTGTTCATTCAATGACACAAAATCACTTACTAGATGCACAAGATTGGTTAAAAACCCTAATTTGATTAGAATAAGTCTAGGGAGGACGAAAATGACGTAAATGTTCAACCAATGACACAAAATCACTTATTGGATGCACAACATTGTTTAAAAACCCTAATTTGATTAGAATAAGCCTAGGGAGGACGAAAATGACCTAAATGTTCAACCAATGACACAAAATCACTTATTGGATGCACAAGATTGGTTAAAAACCCTAATTAAATTTGAATATGCCTAGGGAGGACGAAAATGACCTAAATGCTCAACCAATGACACAAAATCACTTATTGGATGCACAAGATTGGTTAAAAATCCTAATTTGATTAGAATAAGTCTAGGGAGGACGAAAATGACCTAAACGTTCAACCAATGACACAAAATCACTTATTGGATGCACAAGATTGTTTAAAATCCCTAATTTAATTAGAATAAGCCTATGGAGGACAAAAAATGTCCTAAATGTTCAACCAATGACACAAAATCACTTATTGGATGTACAAGATTGTTTAAAAACCCTAATTTGATTAGAATAAGTCTTGGGAGGAAGAAAATGACATAAATGTTCATTCAATGACACAAAATATCTTACTGGATGCACAAGATTGGTTAAAAACCCTAATTTGATTAGAATAAGTCTAGGGAGGACGAAAATGACGTAAATGTTCAACCAATGACATAAAATCACTTATCGGATGCACAACATTGTTTAAAAAACCTAATTTGATTAGAATAAGCCTAGGGAGGACGAAAATGACCTAAATGTTTTACCAATAACACAAAATCACTTATTGGATGCACAAGATTGGTTAACAACCCTAATTGGATTAGAATAAGCCTAGGGAGGACGAAAATGACCTAAATGTTTAACCAATGACACAAAATCACTTATTGGATGCACAAGATTGTTTAAAAACCCTAATTTGATTAGAATAAGCATAGGGAGGACGAAAATGACCTAAATGTTCAACCAATGACACAAAATCACTTATTGGATGCACAAGATTGGTTAAAAACCCTAATTAAATTAGAATATGTCTAGGGAGGACGAAAATGACCTAAATGTTCAACCAATGACACAAAATCACTTATTGGATGCACAAGATTGGTTAAAAACCCTAATTGGATTAGAATAAGCCTAGGGAGGACGAAAATGACCTAAATGTTCAAACAATGACACAAAATCACTTATTGGATGCACAAGATTGGTTTAAAACCCTAATTGGATTAGAATAAGCCTAGGGAGGACGAAAATGACCTAAATGTTCAACCAATGACACAAAATCACTTATTGGATGCACAAGATTGGTTAAAAACCCTAATTAAATTAGAATAAGCCTAGGGAAGACGAAAATGACCTAAATGTTCAACCAATGACACAAAATCACTTACTGGATGCATAAGATTGGTTAAAAACCCTAATTAAATTAGAATAAGCCTAGGGAGGACAAAAATGACCTAAATGTTTAACCAATGACACAAAATCACTTATTGGATGCACAAGATTGGTTAACAACCCTAATTGGATTAGAATAAGCCTAGGGAGGACGAAAATGACCTAAATGTTTAACTAATGACACAAAATCACTTATTGGATGCACAAGATTGTTTAAAAACCCTAATTTGATTAGAATAAGCCTAGGGAGGACAAAAATGACCTAAATGTTCAACCAATGACACAAAATCACTTATTGGATTCACAAGATTCGTTAAAAACCCTAATTTGATTAGAATAAGTCTAGGGAGGACGAAAATGACGTAAATGTTCAACCAATGACATAAAATCACTTATTGGATGCACAAGATTGGTTAAAAACCCTAATTGGATTAGAATAAGCCGAAGGATGACGAAAATGACCTAAATGTTCAACCAACGACACAAAATGACTTATTGGATGCACAACACTATTTAAAAACCCTAATTTGATTAGGATAAGCCTAGGGAGGACGAAAATGACCTAAATAATCAACCAATGACACAAAATCAATTATTTGATGCACAAGATTGGTTAAAAACCCTAATTAAATTAGAATATGTCTAGGGAGGACGAAAATGACCTAAATGTTCAACCAACGACACAAAATCACTTATTGGATGCACAAGATTGGTTAGAAACCCTCTTGGGACTAGAATAAGCCTATGGAGGACGAAAATGACATAAATGTTCAACCAATGACACAAAATCACTTATTGGTTGCACAAGATTGGTTAAAAACCCTAATTGGATTAGAATAAGCCGAAGGATGACAAAAATAACCTAAATGTTCAACCAACGACACAAAATGACTTATTGTATGCACAAGATTGGTTAAAAACCCTAATTGGACTAGAATAAGCCTAGGGAGGACATAAATGACCTAAATGTTCAAACAATGACACAAAATCACTTATTGGATGCACAAGATTGGTTAAAAACCCTAATTGGATTAGAATAAGCCTAGGGAGGACGAAAATGACCTAAATGTTCAACCAATGACACAAATCACTTATTGGATGCACAAGATTGGTTAAATACCCTAATTAAATTAGAATAAGCCTAGGGAAGACGAAAATGACCTAAATGTTCAACCAATGACACAAAATCACTTACTGGATGCACAAGATTGGTTAAAAACCCTAATTAAATTAGAATAAGCCTAGGGAGGACAAAAATGACCTAAATGTTTAACCAATGACACAAAATCACTTATTGGATGCACAAGATTGGTTAACAACCCTAATTGGATTAGAATAAGCCTAGGGAGGACGAAAATCACCTAAATGTTTAACTAATGACACAAAATCACTTATTGGATGCACAAGATTGTTTAAAAACCCTAATTTGATTAGAATAAGCCTAGGGAGGACAAAAATGACCTAAATGTTCAACCAATGAAACAAAATCACTTATTGGATTCACAAGATTGTTTAAAAACCATAATTTGATTAGAATAAGTCTAGGGAGGAAGAAAACGACATAAGTGTTTATTCAATGACACAAAATCACTTACTGGATGCACAAGATTGGTTAAAAACCCTAATTGTATTAGAATAAGCCTAGGGAGGACGAAAATGACCTAAATTTTCAACCAATGACACAAAATCACTTATTGGATCCACAAGATTGTTTAAAAACCCTAATTTGATTAGAATAAGTCTAGGGAGGACGAAAATGACGTAAATGTTCAACCAATGACACAAAATCACTTATTGGATGCACAACATTGTTTAAAAACCCTAATTTGATTAGAATAAGCCTATGGAGGACGAAAATGACCTAAATGTTCAACCAATGACACAAAATCACTTATTAGATGCACAAGATTGGTTAAAAACCCTATTTGTATGCACAAGATTGGTTAAAAACCCTAATTAAATTTGAATATGCCTAGGGAGGACGAAAATGACCTAAATGCTCAACCAATGACACAAAATCTTGTGCATCCAAATAGGATGCACAACATTCAATGACACAATGACACAAAATCACTTACTGGATGCACAAGATTGGTTAAAAACCCTAATTAAATTAGAATAAGCCTAGGGAGGACAAAAATGACCTAAATGTTTAACCAATGACACAAAATCACTTATTGGATGCACAAGATTGGTTAACAACCCTAATTGGATTAGAATAAGCCTAGGGAGGATGAAAATGACCTAAATGTTTAACTAATGACACAAAATCACTTATTGGATGCACAAGATTGTTTAAAAACCCTAATTTGATTAGAATAAGCCTAGGGAGGACAAAAATGACCTAAATGTTCAACCAATGACACAAAATCACTTATTGGATGCACAAGATTGGTTAAAAACCCTAATTAAATTAGAATATGCCTAGGGAGGACGAAAATGACCTAAATGTTCAACCAATGACACAAAATCACTTATTGGATCCACAAGATTGGTTAACAACCTTAATTGGATTAGAATAAGCATAGGGAGGACGAAAATGACCTAAATGTTAAACCAATGACATAAAATCACTTATTGCATGCACAATATTGGTTAGAAACCCTAATTGGATTAGAATAAGCCTGTGGAGGACGAAAATGACATAAATGTTCAACCAATGACACAAAATCACTTATTGGATGCACAAGATTGGTTAAAAACCCTAATTGGATTAGAATAAGCCTAGGGAGGACGAAAATGACCTAAATGTTCAACCAATGACACAAAATCACTTATTGGATGCACAAGATTGGTTAAAAACCCTAATTAAATTAGAATAAGCCTAGGGAGGACGGAAATGACCTAAATGTTCAACCAATGACACAAAATCACTTATTGGATGCACAAGATTGGTTAACAACCCTAATTAAATTAGAATAAGCCTAGGGAAGACAAAAATGACCTAAATGTTCAACCAATGACACAAAATCACTTATTGGATGCACAAGATTGGTTAACAACCCTAATTGGATTAGAATAAGCCTAGGGAGGACGAAAATGACCTAAATGTTTAACCAATGACACAAAATCACTTATTGGATGCACAAGATTGTTTAAAAACCCTAATTTGATTAGAATAAGCCTAGGGCGGACAAAAATGACCTTAATGTTCAACCAATGACACAAAATCAGTTATTGGATTCACAAGATTGTTTAAAAACCCTAATTTGATTAGAATAAGTCTAGCGACGAAGAAAATGACATAAGTGTTCATTCAATGACACAAAATCACTTACTGGATGCACAAGATTGGTTAAAAACCCTAATTTGATTAGAATAAGTCTAGGGAGGACGAAAATGACGTAAATGTTCAACCAATGACACAAAATCACTTATTGGATGCACAACATTGTTTAAAAACCCTAATTTGATTAGAATAAGCCTAGGGAGGACGAAAATGACCTAAATGTTCAACCAATGACACAAAATCACTTATTGGATGCACAAGATTGGTTAAAAACCCTAATTAAATTTGAATATGCCTAGGGAGGACGAAAATGACCTAAATGTTCAACCAATGACACAAAATCAGTTATTGGATTCACAAGATTGTTTAAAAACCCTAATTTGATTAGAATAAGTCTAGGGAGGAAAAAAATGACATAAGTGTTCATTCAATGACACAAAATCACTTACTGGATGCACAAGATTTGTTAAAAACCCTAATTTGATTAGATTAAGTCTAGGGAGTACGAAAATGACGTAAATGTTCAACCAATGACACAAAATCACTTATTGGATGCACAAGATTGGTTAAAAACCCTAATTAAAATAGAATATGCCTAGGGAGGACGAAAATGACCTAAATGTTCAAACAATGACACAAAATCACTTATTGGATGCACAAGATTGGTTAAAAACCCTAATTGGATTAGAATAAGCCTAGGGAGGACGAAAATGACCTAAATGTTCAACCAATGACACAAAATCACTTATTGGATGCACAAGATTGGTTAAAAACCCTAATTAAATTAGAATAAGCCAAGGGAAGACGAAAATGACCTAAATGTTCAACCAATGACACAAAATCACTTACTGGATGCACAAAATTGGTTAAAAACCCTAATTAAAATAGAATATGCCTAGGGAGGACGAAAATGACCTAAATGTTCAACCAATGACATAAAATCACTTATTGGATGCACAAGATTGGTTAAAAACCCTAATTGGATTAGAATAAGCCTAGGGAGGACGAAAATGACCTAAATGTTCAACCAATGACACAAAATCACTTATTGGATGCACAAGATTGGTTAAAAACCCTAATTGGATTAGAATAAGCCGAAGGATGACGAAATTGACCGAAATGTTCAACCAACGACACAAAATGACTTATTGTATGCACAAGATTGGTTAAAAACCCTAATTGGACTAGAATAAGCCTAAGGAGGACGAAAATGACCTAAATGTTCAAACAATGACACAAAATCACTTATTGGATGCACAAGATTGGTTAAAAACCCTAATTGGATTAGAATAAGCCTAGGGAGGACGAAAATGACCTAAATGTTCAACCAATGACACAAAATCACTTATTGGATGCACAACATTGTTTAAAAACCCTAATTTGATTAGAATAAGCCTAGGGAGGACGAAAATGACCTAAATGTTCAACCAATGACACAAAATCACTTATTGGATGCACAAGATTGGTTAACAACCCTAATTGGATTAGAATAAGCCTAGGGAGGACGAAAATGACCTAAATGTTCAACGAATGACACAAAATCACTTATTGGATGCACAAGATTGTTTAAAATCCCTAATTTGATTAGATTAAGCCTATGGAGGACAAAAATGACCTAAATGTTCAACCAATGACACAAAATCACTTATTGGATGCACAAGATTGTTTAAAAACCCTAATTTGATTAGAATAAGTCTTGGGAGGAAGAAAATGACATAAATGTTCATTCAATGACACAAAATCCCTCATTGGATGCACAAGATTGGTTAAAAATCCTAATTTGATTAGAATAAATTCAGGGAGGATGAAAATGACGTAAATGTTCAACCAAGGACACAAAATCACTTATTGGATGCACAACATTGTTTAAAAACCCTAATTTGATTAGAATAAGCCTAGGGAGGAAGAAAATGACCTAAATGTTCAACCAATGACATAAAATCACTTATTGGATGCACAAGATTGGTTAAAAACCCTAATTGGATTAGAATAAGCCTAGGGAGGACGAAAATGACCTAAATGTTCAACCAATGACACAAAATCACTTATTGGATGCACAAGATTGGTTAAAAACCCTAATTAAATTAGAATAAGCCTAGGGAAGACGAAAATGACCTAAATGTTCAACCAATGACACAAAATCACTTACTGGATGCATAAGATTGGTTAAAAACCCTAATTAAATTAGAATAAGCCTAGGGAGGACAAAAATGACCTAAATGTTTAACCAATGACACAAAATCACTTATTGGATGCACAAGATTGGTTAACAACCCTAATTGGATTAGAATAAGCCTAGGGAGGACGAAAATGACCTAAATGTTTAACTAATGACACAAAATCACTTATTGGATGCACAAGATTGTTTAAAAACCCTAATTTGATTAGAATAAGCCTAGGGAGGACAAAAATGACCTAAATGTTCAACCAATGACACAAAATCACTTATTGGATTCACAAGATTCGTTAAAAACCCTAATTTGATTAGAATAAGTCTAGGGAGGACGAAAATGACGTAAATGTTCAACCAATGACATAAAATCACTTATTGGATGCACAAGATTGGTTAAAAACCCTAATTGGATTAGAATAAGCCGAAGGATGACGAAAATGACCTAAATGTTCAACCAACGACACAAAATGACTTATTGGATGCACAACACTATTTAAAAACCCTAATTTGATTAGGATAAGCCTAGGGAGGACGAAAATGACCTAAATAATCAACCAATGACACAAAATCAATTATTTGATGCACAAGATTGGTTAAAAACCCTAATTAAATTAGAATATGTCTAGGGAGGACGAAAATGACCTAAATGTTCAACCAACGACACAAAATCACTTATTGGATGCACAAGATTGGTTAGAAACCCTCTTGGGACTAGAATAAGCCTATGGAGGACGAAAATGACATAAATGTTCAACCAATGACACAAAATCACTTATTGGTTGCACAAGATTGGTTAAAAACCCTAATTGGATTAGAATAAGCCGAAGGATGACAAAAATAACCTAAATGTTCAACCAACGACACAAAATGACTTATTGTATGCACAAGATTGGTTAAAAACCCTAATTGGACTAGAATAAGCCTAGGGAGGACATAAATGACCTAAATGTTCAAACAATGACACAAAATCACTTATTGGATGCACAAGATTGGTTAAAAACCCTAATTGGATTAGAATAAGCCTAGGGAGGACGAAAATGACCTAAATGTTCAACCAATGACACAAATCACTTATTGGATGCACAAGATTGGTTAAATACCCTAATTAAATTAGAATAAGCCTAGGGAAGACGAAAATGACCTAAATGTTCAACCAATGACACAAAATCACTTACTGGATGCACAAGATTGGTTAAAAACCCTAATTAAATTAGAATAAGCCTAGGGAGGACAAAAATGACCTAAATGTTTAACCAATGACACAAAATCACTTATTGGATGCACAAGATTGGTTAACAACCCTAATTGGATTAGAATAAGCCTAGGGAGGACGAAAATCACCTAAATGTTTAACTAATGACACAAAATCACTTATTGGATGCACAAGATTGTTTAAAAACCCTAATTTGATTAGAATAAGCCTAGGGAGGACAAAAATGACCTAAATGTTCAACCAATGAAACAAAATCACTTATTGGATTCACAAGATTGTTTAAAAACCATAATTTGATTAGAATAAGTCTAGGGAGGAAGAAAACGACATAAGTGTTTATTCAATGACACAAAATCACTTACTGGATGCACAAGATTGGTTAAAAACCCTAATTGTATTAGAATAAGCCTAGGGAGGACGAAAATGACCTAAATTTTCAACCAATGACACAAAATCACTTATTGGATCCACAAGATTGTTTAAAAACCCTAATTTGATTAGAATATGCCTAGGGAGAACAAAAATGACCTAAGTGTTCAACCAATGACACAAAATCAATTATTGGATGCACAAGATTGGCTAAAAACCCTAATTAAATTATAATATGTCTAGGGAGGATGAAAATGACGTAAATGTTCAACCAATGACACTAAATCACTTATTGGATGCACAACATTGTTTAAAAACCCTAATTTGATTAGAATAAGCCTAGGGAGGACGAAAATGACCTAAAT
>JBBPBQ010020321.1:31329654-31354405 GCA_037974755.1 Cicer yamashitae
AAATGACCTAAATGTTCAACCAACGACACAAAATCACTTATTGAATGCACAAGATTGGTTAGAAACCCTAATTGGATTAGAATAAGCCTGTGGAGGACGAAAATGACATAAATGTTCAACCAATGACACAAAATCACTTATTGGATGCACAAGATTGGTTAAAAACCCTAATTGGATTAGAATAAGCCGAAGGATGACGAAAATAACCAAAATGTTCAACCAACGACACAAAATGACTTATTGTATGCACAAGATTGGTTAAAAACCCTATTTGGATGCACAAGATTGGTTAAAAACCCTAATTAAACTTGAATATGCCTAGGGAGGACGAAAATGACCTAAATGCTCAACCAATGACACAAAATCACTTATTGGATGCACAAGATTGGTTAAAAATCCTAATTTGATTAGAATAAGTCTAGGGAGGACGAAAATGACCTAAACGTTCAACCAATGACACAAAATCACTTATTGGATGCACAAGATTGTTTAAAATCCCTAATTTAATTAGAATAAGCCTATGGAGGACAAAAAATGTCCTAAATGTTCAACCAATGACACAAAATCACTTATTGGATGTACAAGATTGTTTAAAAACCCTAATTTGATTAGAATAAGTCTTGGGAGGAAGAAAATGACATAAATGTTCATTCAATGACACAAAATATCTTACTGGATGCACAAGATTGGTTAAAAACCCTAATTTGATTAGAATAAGTCTAGGGAGGACGAAAATGACGTAAATGTTCAACCAATGACATAAAATCACTTATCGGATGCAGAACATTGTTTAAAAAACCTAATTTGATTAGAATAAGCCTAGGGAGGATGAAAATGACGTAAATGTTCAACCAATGACACTAAATCACTTATTGGATGCACAACATTGTTTAAAAACCCTAATTTGATTAGAATAAGCCTAGGGAGGACGAAAATGACCTAAATTTTCAACCAATGACACAAAATCGCTTATTGGATGCACAAGATTGGTTAAAAACCCTAATTGGATTAGAATAAGCCTATGGAGGACGAAAATGACATAAGTGTTCAACCAATGACACAAAATCATTTATTGGATGCACAAGATTGGTTAAAAACCCTAATTGGATTAGAATAATCCTATGGAGGACGAAAATGACCTATATGTTAAACCAACGACATAAAATCACTTATTGCATGCACAAGATTGGTTAGAAACCCTAATTGGACTAAAATAAGCCTAGGGAGGACGAAAATGACCTAAATGTTCAACCAACGACACAAAATCACTTATTGAATGCACAAGATTGGTTAGAAACCCTAATTGGATTAGAATAAGCCTGGGGAGGACGAAAATGACATAAATGTTCAACCAATGACACAAAATCACTTATTGGATGCACAAGATTGGTTAAAAACCCTAATTGGATTAGAATAAGCCGAAGGATGACGAAAATGACCTAAATGTTCAACCAATGACACAAAATGACTTATTGTATGCACAAGATTGTTTAAAAACCCTAATTTGATTAGAATAAGCCTAGGGAGGACAAAAATGACCTAAATGTTCAACCAATGAGACAAAATCACTTATTGGATGCACAAGATTGTTTAAAAACCTTAATTTGATTAGAATAAGTCTAGGGAGGAAGAAAATGACATAAGTGTTCATTCAATGACACAAAATCACTTATTGGATGCACAAGATTGGTTAAAAACCCTAATTGTATTAGAATAAGCATAGGGAGGACGAAAATGACCTAAATGTTCAACCAATGACATAAAATTACTTATTGCATGCACAAGATTGGTTAAAAACCCTAATTGGACTAAATTAAGCCTAGGGAGGACGAAAATGACCTAAATGTTCAACCAACGACACAAAATCACTTATTGGATGCACAAGATTGGTTAAAAACCCTAATTGGATTAGAATAAGCCTAGGGAGGACGAAAATGACATAAATGTTCAACCAATGACACAAAATCACTTATTGGATGCACAAGATTGGTTAAAAACCCTAATTAAATTAGAATATGCCTAGGGAGGACGAAAATGACCTAAATGTTCAACCAATGACACAAAATCACTTATTGGATCCACAAGATTGGTTAACAACCTTAATTGGATTAGAATAAGCATAGGGAGGACGAAAATGACCTAAATGTTAAACCAATGACATAAAATCACTTATTGCATGCACAATATTGGTTAGAAACCCTAATTGGATTAGAATAAGCCTGTGGAGGACGAAAATGACATAAATGTTCAACCAATGACACAAAATCACTTATTGGATGCACAAGATTGGTTAAAAACCCTAATTGGATTAGAATAAGCCGAAGGATGACGAAAATAACCAAAATGTTCAACCAACGACACAAAATGACTTATTGTATGCACAAGATTGGTTAAAAACCCTATTTGGATGCACAAGATTGGTTAAAAACCCTAATTAAATTTGAATATGCCTAGGGAGGACGAAAATGACCTAAATGTTAAACCAATGACATAAAATCACTTATTGCATGCACAAGATTGGTTAGAAACCCTAATTGGACTAAAATAAGCCTAGGGAGGACGAAAATGACCTAAATGTTCAACCAACGACACAAAATCACTTATTGAATGCACAAGATTGGTTAGAAACCCTAATTGGATTAGAATAAGCCTGTGGAGGACGAAAATGACATAAATGTTCAACCAATGACACAAAATCACTTATTGGATGCACAAGATTGGTTAAAAACCCTATTTGGATGCACAAGATTGGTTAAAAACCCTAATTAAATTTGAATATGCCTAGGGAGGACGAAAATGACCTAAATGCTCAACCAATGACACAAAATCACTTATTGGATGCACAAGATTGGTTAAAAATCCTAATTTGATTAGAATAAGTCTAGGGAGGACGAAAATGACATAAAAGTTCAACCAATGATACAAAATCACTTATTGGATGCACAAGATTGGTTAAAAACCCTAATTGTATTAGAATAAAACCTAGGGAGGACGAAAATGACCTAAATGTTCAACCAATGACACAAAATCACTTATTGGATGCACAAGATTGGTTAAAAACCCTAATTAAATTAGAATAAGCCTAGGGAAGACGAAAATGAGCTAAATGTTCAACCAATGACACAAAATCACTTACTGGATGCACAAGATTGGTTAAAAACCCTAATTAAATTAGAATAAGCCTAGGGAGGACAAAAATGACCTAAATGTTTAACCAATGACACAAAATCACTTATTGGATGCACAAGATTGGTTAACAACCCTAATTGGATTAGAATAAGCCTAGGGAGGACGAAAATTACCTAAATGTTTAACTAATGACACAAAATCACTTATTGGATGCACAAGATTGTTTAAAAACCCTAATTTGATTAGAATAAGCCTAGGGAGGACAAAAATGACCTAAATGTTCAACCAATGACACAAAATCACTTATTGGATTCACAAGATTGTTTAAAAACCCTAATTTGATTAGAATAAATCTAGGGAGGAAGAAAATGACATAAGTGTTCATTCAATGACACAAAATCACTTACTGGATGCACAAGATTGGTTAAAAACCCTAATTTGATTAGAATAAGTCTAGGGAGGACGAAAATGACGTAAATGTTCAACCAATGACACAAAATCACTTATTGGATGCACAACATTGTTTAAAAACCCTAATTTGATTAGAATAAGCCTAGGGAGGACGAAAATGACCTAAATGTTCAACCAATGACACAAAATCACTTATAGGATGCACAAGATTGGTTAAAAACCCTAATTAAATTTGAATATGCCTAGGGAGGGCGAAAATGACCTAAATGCTCAACCAATGACACAAAATCACTTATTGGATGCACAAGATTGTTTAAAAATCCTAATTTGATTAGAATAAGTCTAGGGAGGAAGAAAATGACATAAGTGTTCATTCAATGACACAAAATCGCTTATTGGATGCACAAGATTGGTTAAAAACCCTAATTGGATTAGAATAAGCCTATGGAGGACGAAAATGACATAAATGTTCAACCAATGACACAAAATCATTTATTGGATGCACAAGATTGGTTAAAAACCCTAATTGGATTAGAATAATCCTATGGAGGACGAAAATGACCTATATGTTAAACCAATGACATAAAATCACTTATTGCGTGCACAAGATTGGTTAGAAACCCTAATTGGACTAAAATAAGCCTAGGGAGGACGAAAATGACCTAAATGTTCAACCAACGACACAAAATCACTCATTGAATGCACAAGATTGGTTAGAAACCCTAATTGGATTAGAATAAGCTTGTGGAGGACGAAAATGACATAAATGTGCAACCAATGACACAAAATCACTTATTGGATGCACAAGATTGGTTAAAAACCCTATTTGGATGCACAAGATTGGTTAAAAACCCTAATTAAATTTGAATATGCCTAGGGAGGACGAAAATGACCTAAATGCTCAACCAATGACACAAAATCACTTATTGGATGCACAAGATTGGTTAAAAATCCTAATTTGATTAGAATAAGTCTAGGGAGGACGAAAATGACCTAAACGTTCAACCAATGACACAAAATCACTTATTGGATGCACAAGATTGTTTAAAATCCCTAATTTGATTAGAATAAGCCTATGGAGGACAAAAATGTCCTAAATGTTCAACCAATGACACAAAATCACTTATTGGATGTACAAGATTGTTTAAAAACCCTAATTTGATTAGAATAAGTCTTGGGAGGAAGAAAATGACATAAATGTTCATTCAATGACACAAAATATCTTACTGGATGCACAAGATTGGTTAAAAACCCTAATTTGATTAGAATAAGTCTAGGGAGGACGAAAATGACGTAAATGTTCAACCAATGACATAAAATCACTTATCGGATGCACAACATTGTTTAAAAAACCTAATTTGATTAGAATAAGCCTAGGGAGGATGAAAATGACGTAAATGTTCAACCAATGACACTAAATCACTTATTGGATGCACAACATTGTTTAAAAACCCTAATTTGATTAGAATAAGCCTAGGGAGGACGAAAATGACCTAAATTTTCAACCAATGACACAAAATCGCTTATTGGATGCACAAGATTGGTTAAAAACCCTAATTGGATTAGAATAAGCCTATGGAGGACGAAAATGACATAAGTGTTCAACCAATGACACAAAATCATTTATTGGATGCACAAGATTGGTTAAAAACCCTAATTGGATTAGAATAATCCTATGGAGGACGAAAATGACCTATATGTTAAACCAATGACATAAAATCACTTATTGCATGCACAAGATTGGTTAGAAACCCTAATTGGACTAAAATAAGCCTAGGGAGGACGAAAATGACCTAAATGTTCAACCAACGACACAAAATCACTTATTGAATGCACAAGATTGGTTAGAAACCCTAATTGGATTAGAATAAGCCTGTGGAGGACGAAAATGACATAAATGTTCAACCAATGACACAAAATCACTTATTGGATGCACAAGATTGGTTAAAAACCCTAATTGGATTAGAATAAGCCGAAGGATGACGAAAATAACCAAAATGTTCAACCAACGACACAAAATGACTTATTGTATGCACAAGATTGGTTAAAAACCCTATTTGGATGCACAAGATTGGTTAAAAACCCTAATTAAATTTGAATATGCCTAGGGAGGACGAAAATGACCTAAATGCTCAACCAATGACACAAAATCACTTATTGGATGCACAAGATTGGTTAAAAATCCTAATTTGATTAGAATAAGTCTAGGGAGGACGAAAATGACCTAAACGTTCAACCAATGACACAAAATCACTTATTGGATGCACAAGATTGTTTAAAATCCCTAATTTAATTACAATAAGCCTATGGAGGACAAAAAATGTCCTAAATGTTCAACCAATGACACAAAATCACTTATTGGATGTACAAGATTGTTTAAAAACCCTAATTTGATTAGAATAAGTCTTGGGAGGAAGAAAATGACATAAATGTTCATTCAATGACACAAAATATCTTACTGGATGCACAAGATTGGTTAAAAACCCTAATTTGATTAGAATAAGTCTAGGGAGGACGAAAATGACGTAAATGTTCAACCAATGACATAAAATCACTTATCGGATGCACAACATTGTTTAAAAAACCTAATTTGATTAGAATAAGCCTAGGGAGGACGAAAATGACCTAAATGTTTAACCAATAACACAAAATCACTTATTGGATGCACAAGATTGGTTAACAACCCTAATTGGATTAGAATAAGCCTAGGGAGGACGAAAATGACCTAAATGTTTAACCAATGACACAAAATCACTTATTGGATGCACAAGATTGTTTAAAAACCCTAATTTGATTAGAATAAGCATAGGGAGGACGAAAATGACCTAAATGTTCAACCAATGACACAAAATCACTTATTGGATGCACAAGATTGGTTAAAAACCCTAATTAAATTAGAATAAGCCTAGGGAAGACGAAAATGAGCTAAATGTTCAACCAATGACACAAAATCACTTACTGGATGCACAAGATTGGTAAAAAACCCTAATTAAATTAGAATAAGCCTAGGGAGGACAAAAATGACCTAAATGTTTAACCAATGACACAAAATCACTTAATGGATGCACAAGATTGGTTAACAACCCTAATTGGATTAGAATAAGCCTAGGGAGGACGAAAATGACCTAAATGTTTAACTAATGACACAAAATCACTTATTGGATGCACAAGATTGTTTAAAAACCCTAATTTGATTAGAATAAGCCTAGGGAGGACAAAAATGACCTAAATGTTCAACCATTGACACAAAATCACTTATTGGATGCACAAGATTGTTTAAAAACCCTAATTTGATTAGAATAAATCTAGGGAGGAAGAAAATGACATAAGTGTTCATTCAATGACACAAAATCACTTACTGGATGCACAAGATTGGTTAAAAACCCTAATTTGATTAGAATAAGTCTAGGGAGGACGAAAATGACGTAAATGTTCAACCAATGACACAAAATCACTTATTGGATGCACAACATTGTTTAAAAACCCTAATTTGATTAGAATAAGCCTAGGGAGGACGAAAATGACCTAAATGTTCAACCAATGACACAAAATCACTTATAGGATGCACAAGATTGGTTAAAAACCCTAATTAAATTTGAATATGCCTAGGGAGGGCGAAAATGACCTAAATGCTCAACCAATGACACAAAATCACTTATTGGATGCACAAGATTGTTTAAAAATCCTAATTTGATTAGAATAAGTCTAGGGAGGAAGAAAATGACATAAGTGTTCATTCAATGACACAAAATCGCTTATTGGATGCACAAGATTGGTTAAAAACCCTAATTGGATTAGAATAAGCCTATGGAGGACGAAAATGACATAAATGTTCAACCAATGACACAAAATCATTTATTGGATGCACAAGATTGGTTAAAAACCCTAATTGGATTAGAATAATCCTATGGAGGACGAAAATGACCTATATGTTAAACCAATGACATAAAATCACTTATTGCGTGCACAAGATTGGTTAGAAACCCTAATTGGACTAAAATAAGCCTAGGGAGGACGAAAATGACCTAAATGTTCAACCAACGACACAAAATCACTCATTGAATGCACAAGATTGGTTAGAAACCCTAATTGGATTAGAATAAGCTTGTGGAGGACGAAAATGACATAAATGTGCAACCAATGACACAAAATCACTTATTGGATGCACAAGATTGGTTAAAAACCCTATTTGGATGCACAAGATTGGTTAAAAACCCTAATTAAATTTGAATATGCCTAGGGAGGACGAAAATGACCTAAATGCTCAACCAATGACACAAAATCACTTATTGGATGCACAAGATTGGTTAAAAATCCTAATTTGATTAGAATAAGTCTAGGGAGGACGAAAATGACCTAAACGTTCAACCAATGACACAAAATCACTTATTGGATGCACAAGATTGTTTAAAATCCCTAATTTGATTAGAATAAGCCTATGGAGGACAAAAATGTCCTAAATGTTCAACCAATGACACAAAATCACTTATTGGATGTACAAGATTGTTTAAAAACCCTAATTTGATTAGAATAAGTCTTGGGAGGAAGAAAATGACATAAATGTTCATTCAATGACACAAAATCACTTACTGGATGCACAAGATTGGTTAAAAACCCTAATTTGATTAGAATAAGTCTAGGGAGGACGAAAATGACGTAAATGTTCAACCAATGACATAAAATCACTTATTGGATGCACAAGATTGGTTAAAAACCCTAATTGGATTAGAATAAGCCTAGGGAGGACGAAAATGACCTAAATGTTCAACCAATGACACAAAATCACTTATTGGATGCACAAGATTGGTTAAAAACCCTAATTAATTTAGAATATGTCTAGGGAAGACGAAAATGACCTAAACGTTCAACCAACGACACAAAATCACTTATTGGATACACAAGATTGCTTAGAAACCCTCTTGGGATTAGAATAAGACTATGGAGGACGAAAATGACATAAATGTTCAACCAATGACACAAAATCACTTATTTGTTGCACAAGATTGGTTAAAAACCCTAATTGGATTAGAATAAGCCGAAGGATGACAAAAATGACCTAAATGTTCAACCAACGACACAAAATGACTTATTGTATGCACAAGATTGGTTAAAAACCTTAATTGGACTAGAATAAGCCTAGGGAGGACATAAATGACCTAAATGTTCAAACAATGACACAAAATCACTTATTGGATGCACAAGATTGGTTAAAAACCCTAATTGGATTAGAATAAAACCTAGGGAGGACGAAAATGACCTAAATGTTCAACCAATGACACAAAATCACTTATTGGATGCACAAGATTGGTTAACAACCCTAATTGGATTAGAATAAGCCTAGGGAGGACGAAAATCACCTAAATGTTTAACTAATGACACAAAATCACTTATTGGATGCACAAGATTGTTTAAAAACCCTAATTTGATTAGAATAAGCCTAGGGAGGACAAAAATGACCTAAATGTTCAACCAATGAAACAAAATCACTTATTGGATTCACAAGATTGTTTAAAAACCATAATTTGATTAGAATAAGTCTAGGGAGGAAGAAAACGACATAAGTGTTCATTCAATGACACAAAATCACTTACTGGATGCACAAGAATGGTTAAAAACCCTAATTGTATTAGAATAAGCCTAGGGAGGACGAAAATGACCTAAATGTTCAACCAATGACACAAAATCACTTATTGGATCCACAAGATTGTTTAAAAACCCTAATTTGATTAGAATAAGCCTAGGGAGAACAAAAATGACCTAAGTGTTCAACCAATGACACAAAATCAATTATTGGATGCACAAGATTGGCTAAAAACCCTAACTAAATTATAATATGTCTAGGGAGGATGAAAATGACGTAAATGTTCAACCAATGACACAAAATCACTTATTGGATGCACAAGATTGGTTAACAACCTTAATTGGATTAGAATAAGCATAGGGAGGACGAAAATGACCTAAATGTTAAACCAATGACATAAAATCACTTATTGGATGCACAAGATTGGTTAAAAACCCTAATTAAATTTGAATATGCCTAGGGAGGACGAAAATGACCTAAATGCTACACCAATGACACAAAATCACTTATTGGATGCACAAGATTGGTTAAAAATCCTAATTTGATTAGAATAAGTCTAGGGAGGAAGAAAATGACATAAGTGTTCATTCAATGACACAAAATCACTTATTGGATGCACAAGATTGGTTAAAAACCCTAATTGGATTAGAATAAGCCTATGGAGGACGAAAATGACCTAAATGTTAAACCAATGACATAAAATCACTTATTGCATGCACAAGATTGGTTAGAAACCCTAATTGGACTAAAATAAGCCTAGGGAGGACGAAAATGACCTAAATGTTCAACCAACGACACAAAATCACTTATTGAATGCACAAGATTGGTTAGAAACCCTAATTGGATTAGAATAAGCCTATGGAGGACGAAAATGACATAAATGTTCAACCAATGACACAAAATCACTTATTGGATGCACAAGATTGGTTAAAAACCCTAATTGGATTAGAATAAGCCGAAGGATGACGAAAATAACCAAAATGTTCAACCAACGACACAAAATGACTTATTGTATGCACAAGATTGGTTAAAAACCCTATTTGGATGCACAAGATTGGTTAAAAACCCTAATTAAATTTGAATATGCCTAGGGAGGACGAAAATGACCTAAATGCTCAACCAATGACACAAAATCACTTATTGGATGCACAAGATTGGTTAAAAATCCTAATTTGATCAGAATAAGTCTAGGGAGGAAGAAAATGACATAAGTGTTCATTCAAAGACACAAAATCACTTATTGGATGCACAAGATTGGTTAAAAATCCTAATTGGATTGGAATAAGCCTAAGGAGGACGAAAATGACCTAAATGTTCAAACAATGACACAAAATCACTTATTGGATGCACAAGATTGGTTTAAAACCCTAATTGGACTAAAATAAGCCTAGGGAGGACGAAAATGACCTAAATGTTCAACCAACGACACAAAATCACTTATTGAATGCACAAGATTGGTTAGAAACCCTAATTGGATTAGAATAAGCCTGTGGAGGACGAAAATGACATAAATGTTCAACCAATGACACAAAATCACTTATTGGATGCACAAGATTGGTTAAAAACCCTAATTGGATTAGAATAAGCCAAAGGATGACGAAAATAACCAAAATGTTCAACCAACGACACAAAATGACTTATTGTATGCACAAGATTGGTTAAAAACCCTATTTGGATGCACAAGATTGGTTAAAAACCCTAATTAAATTTGAATATGCCTAGGGAGGACGAAAATGACCTAAATGCTCAACCAATGACACAAAATCACTTATTGGATGCACAAGATTGGTTAAAAACCCTAATTGGATTAGAATAAGCCTAGGGAGGACGAAAATGACCTAAATGTTCAACCAATGACACAAAATCACTTATTGGATGCACAAGATTGGTTAAAAATCCTAATTGGATTAGAATAAGGCGAAGGATGTCGAAAATGACCTAAATGTTCAACCAATGACACAAAATGACTTATTGTATGCACAAGATTGTTTAAAAACCCTAATTTGATTAGAATAAGCCTAGGGAGGACGAAAATGACCAAAATGTTCAACCAATGACACAAAATCACTTATTGGATGCACAAGATTGGTTAAAAACCCTAATTGGATTAGAATAAGCCTAGGGAGGATGAAAATGACCTAAATGTTCAACCAATGACACAAAATCACTAATTGGATGCACAAGATTGGTTAAAAATTCTAATTAAATTAGAATATGCCTAGGGAGGACGAAAATGATCTAAATGTTCAACCAATGACACAAAATCACTTATTGGATGCATAAGATTGTTTAAAAACCCTAATTTGATTAGAATAAGCCTAGGGAGGACAAAAATGACCTAAATGTTCAACCAATGACACAAAATCACTTATTGGATTCACAAGATTGTTTAAAAACCCTAATTTGATTAGAATAAGTCTAGGGAGGAAGAAAATGACATAACTGTTCATTCAATGATACAAAATCACTTACTGGATGCACAAGATTGTTTAAAAACCCTAATTTGATTAGAATAAGCCTAGGGAGGACGAAAATGACCTAAATGTTCAACCAATGACACAAAATCACTTATTGGATGCAAAAGATTGGTTAAAAACCCTAATCCAATTTGAATATGCCTAGCGAGGACGAAAATGACCTAAATGCTCAACCAATGACACAAAATCACTTATTGGATGCACAAGATTGGTTAAAAATCCTAATTTGATTAGAATAAGTCTAGGGAGGAAGAAAATGACATAAGTGTTCATTCAATGACACAAAATCACTTATTGGATGCACAAGATTGGTTAAAAACCCTAATTGGATTAGAATAAGCCTTTGGAGGACGAAAATGACATAAGCTTCAACCAATGACACAAAATCACTTATTGGATGCACAAGATTGGTTAACAACCCTAATTGGATTAGAATAAGCCTAGGGAGGACGAAAATGACCTAAATGTTTAACTAATGACACAAAATCACTTATTGGATGCACAAGATTGTTTAAAAACCCTAATTTGATTAGAATAAGCCTAGGGAGGACAAAAATGACCTAAATGTTCAACCAATGACACAAAATCACTTATTGGATTCACAAGATTCGTTAAAAACCCTAATTTGATTAGAATAAGTCTAGGGAGGACGAAAATGACGTAAATGTTCAACCAATGACATAAAATCACTTATTGGATGCACAAGATTGGTTAAAAACCCTAATTGGATTAGAATAAGCCGAAGGATGACGAAAATGACCTAAATGTTCAACCAACGACACAAAATGACTTATTGGATGCACAACACTATTTAAAAACCCTAATTTGATTAGGATAAGCCTAGGGAGGACGAAAATGACCTAAATAATCAACCAATGACACAAAATCAATTATTTGATGCACAAGATTGGTTAAAAACCCTAATTAAATTAGAATATGTCTAGGGAGGACGAAAATGACCTAAATGTTCAACCAACGACACAAAATCACTTATTGGATGCACAAGATTGGTTAGAAACCCTCTTGGGATTAGAATAAGCCTATGGAGGACGAAAATGACATAAAAGTTCAACCAATGATACAAAATCACTTATTGGATGCACAAGATTGGTTAAAAACCCTAATTGGATTAGAATAAAACCTAGGGAGGACGAAAATGACCTAAATGTTCAACCAATGACACAAAATCACTTATTGGATGCACAAGATTGGTTAAAAACCCTAATTAAATTAGAATAAGCCTAGGGAAGACGAAAATGAGCTAAATGTTCAACCAATGACACAAAATCACTTACTGGATGCACAAGATTGGTTAAAAACCCTAATTAAATTAGAATAAGCCTAGGGAGGACAAAAATGACCTAAATGTTCAACCAATGACACAAAATCACTTATTGGATGCACAACATTGTTTAAAAACCCTAATTTGATTAGAATAAGCCTAGGGAGGACGAAAATGACCTAAATGTTCAACCAATGACACAAAATCACTTATTGGATGCACAAGATTGGTTAAAAACCCTAATTGGATTAGAATAAGCCTATGGAGGACGAAAATGACATAAATGTTCAACCAATGACACAAAATCACTTATTGGATGCACAAGATTGGTTAAAAACCCTAATTGGATTAGAATAAGCCGAAGGATGACGAAAATGACCAAAATGTTCAACCAACGACACAAAATGACTTATTGTATGCACAAGATTGGTTAAAAACCCTAATTGGACTAGAATAAGCCTAAGGAGGACGAAAATGACCTAAATGTTCAAACAATGACACAAAATCACTTATTGGATGCACAAGATTGTTTAAAAACCCTAATTTGATTAGAATAAGCCTAGGGAGAACAAAAATGACCTAAGTGTTCAACCAATGACACAAAATCACTTATTGGATGCACAAGATTGGTTAAAAACCCTAATTAAATTATAATATGTATAGGGAGGATTAAAATGACCTAAATGTTCAACCAATGACACAAAATCACTTATTGGATGCACAAGATTGGTTAACAACCCTAATTGGATTAGAATTAGCATAGGGAGGACGAAAATGACCTAAATGTTAAACCAATGACATAAAATCATTTATTGCATGCACAAGATTGGTTAGAAACCCTAATTGGACTAAAATAAGCCTAGGGAGGACGAAAATGACCTAAATGTTCAACCAACGACACAAAATCACTTATTGAATGCACAAGATTGGTTAGAAACCCTAATTGGATTAGAATAAGCCTGTGGAGGACGAAAATGACATAAATGTTCAACCAATGACACAAAATCACTTATTGGATGCACATGATTGGTTAAAAACCCTAAATAAATTAGAATAAGCCAAGGGAAGACGAAAATGACCTAAATGTTCAACCAATGACACAAAATCACTTATTGGATGCACAAGATTGGTTAACAACCCTACTTGGATTAGAATTAGCATAGGGAGGACAAAAATGACCTAAATGTTAAACCAATGACATAAAATCATTTATTGTATGCACAAGATTGGTTAGAAACCCTAATTGGACTAAAATAAGCCTAGGGAGGACGAAAATGACCTAAATGTTCAACCAACGACACAAAATCACTTATTGAATGCACAAGATTGGTTAGAAACCCTAATTGGATTAGAATAAGCCTGTGGAGGACGAAAATGACATAAATGTTCAACCAATGACACAAAATCACTTATTGGATGCACAAGATTGGTTAAAAACCCTAATTAAATTAGAATATGTCTAGGGAGGACAAAAATGACCTAAATGTTCAACCAATGACACAAAATCACTTATTGGATGCACAAGATTGGTTAACAACCCTAATTGCATTAGAATTGGCATAGGGAGGACGAAAATGACCTAAATGTTTAACTAATGACACAAAATCACTTATTGGATGCACAAGATTGTTTAAAAACCCTAATTTGATTAGAATAAGCCTAGGGAGGACAAAAATGACCTAAATGTTCAACCAATGACACAAAATCACTTATTGGATTCACAAGATTGTTTAAAAACCCTAATTTGATTAGAATCAATCTAGGGAGGAAGAAAATGACATAAGTGTTCATTCAATGACACAAAATCACTTACTGGATGCACAAGATTGGTTAAAAACCCTAATTTGATTAGAATAAGTCTAGGGAGGACGAAAATGACGTAAATGTTCAACCAATGACACAAAATCACTTATTGGATGCACAACATTGTTTAAAAACCCTAATTTGATTAGAATAAGCCTAGGGAGGACGAAAATGACCTAAATGTTCAACCAATGACACAAAATCACTTATAGGATGCACAAGATTGGTTAAAAACCCTAATTAAATTTGAATATGCCTAGGGAGGACGAAAATTACCTAAATGCTCAACCAATGACACAAAATCACTTATTGGATGCACAAGATTGTTTAAAAATCCTAATTTGATTAGAATAAGTCTAGGGAGGAAGAAAATGACATAAGTGTTCATTCAATGACACAAAATCGCTTATTGGATGCACAAGATTGGTTAAAAACCCTAATTGGATTAGAATAAGCCTATGGAGGACGAAAATGACATAAATGTTCAACCAATGACACAAAATCATTCATTGGATGCACAAGATTGGTTAAAAACCCTAATTGGATTAGAATAATCCTATGGAGGACGAAAATGACCTAAATGTTAAACCAATGACATAAAATCACTTATTGCATGCACAAGATTAGTTAGAAACCCTAATTGGACTAAAATAAGCCTAGGGAGGACGAAAATGACCTAAATGTTCAACCAACGACACAAAATCACTTATTGAATGCACAAGATTGGGTAGAAACCCTAATTGGATTAGAATAAGCCTGTGGAGGACGAAAATGACATAAATAATCAACCAATGACACAAAATCACTTATTGGATGCACAAGATTGGTTAAAAATCCTAATTGGATTAGAATAAGCCGAAGGATGACGAAAATAACCAAAATGTTCTACCAACGACACAAAATGACTTATTGTATGCACAAGATTTGTTAAAAACCCTATTTGGACTAGAATAAGCCTAGGGAGGACATAAATGACCTAAATGTTCAAACAATGACACAAAATCACTTATTGAATGCACAAGATTGGTTAAAAACCCTAATTGGATTAGAATAAAACCTAGGGAGGACGAAAATGACCTAAATGTTCAACCAATGACACAAAATCACTTATTGGATGCACAAGATTGGTTAAAAACCCTAATTAAATTAGAATAAGCCTAGGGAAGACGAAAATGAGCTAATTGTTCAACCAATGACACATAATCACTTACTGGATGCACAAGATTAGTTAAAAACCCTAATTAAATTAGAATAAGCCTAGGGAGGACAAAAATGACCTAAATGTTTAACCAATGACACAAAATCACTTATTGGATGCACAAGATTGGTTAACAACCCTAATTGGATTAGAATAAGCCTAGGGAGGACGAAAATCACCTAAATGTTTAACTAATGACACAAAATCACTTATTGGATGCACAAGATTGTTTAAAAACCCTAATTTGATTAGAATAAGCCTAGGGAGGACAAAAATGACCTAAATGTTCAACCAATGAAACAAAATCACTTATTGGATTCACAAGATTGTTTAAAAACCATAATTTGATTAGAATAAGTCTAGGGAGGAAGAAAACGACATAAGTGTTCATTCAATGACACAAAATCACTTACTGGATGCACAAGAATGGTTAAAAACCCTAATTGTATTAGAATAAGCCTAGGGAGGACGAAAATGACCTAAATGTTCAACCAATGACACAAAATCACTTATTGGATCCACAAGATTGTTTAAAAACCCTAATTTGATTAGAATAAGCCTAGGGAGAACAAAAATGACCTAAGTGTTCAACCAATGACACAAAATCAATTATTGGATGCACAAGATTGGCTAAAAACCCTAATTAAATTATAATATGTCTAGGGAGGATGAAAATGACGTAAATGTTCAACCAATGACACTAAATCACTTATTGGATGCACAACATTGTTTAAAAACCCTAATTTGATTAGAATAAGCCTAGGGAGGACGAAAATGACCTAAATTTTCAACCAATGACACAAAATCGCTTATTGGATGCACAAGATTGGTTAAAAACCCTAATTGGATTAGAATAAGCCTATGGAGGACGAAAATGACATAAGTGTTCAACCAATGACACAAAATCATTTATTGGATGCACAAGATTGGTTAAAAACCCTAATTGGATTAGAATAATCCTATGGAGGACGAAAATGACCTATATGTTAAACCAATGACATAAAATCACTTATTGCATGCACAAGATTGGTTAGAAACCCTAATTGGACTAAAATAAGCCTAGGGAGGACGAAAATGACCTAAATGTTCAACCAACGACACAAAATCACTTATTGAATGCACAAGATTGGTTAGAAACCCTAATTGGATTAGAATAAGCCTGTGGAGGACGAAAATGACATAAATGTTCAACCAATGACACAAAATCACTTATTGGATGCACAAGATTGGTTAAAAACCCTAATTAAATTAGAATATGTCTAGGGAGGACAAAAATGACCTAAATGTTCAACCAATGACACAAAATCACTTATTGGATGCACAAGATTGGTTAACAACCCTAATTGCATTAGAATTGGCATAGGGAGGACGAAAATGACCTAAATGTTTAACTAATGACACAAAATCACTTATTGGATGCACAAGATTGTTTAAAAACCCTAATTTGATTAGAATAAGCCTAGGGAGGACAAAAATGACCTAAATGTTCAACCAATGAAACAAAATCACTTATTGGATTCACAAGATTGTTTAAAAACCATAATTTGATTAGAATAAGTCTAGGGAGGAAGAAAACGACATAAGTGTTCATTCAATGACACAAAATCACTTACTGGATGCACAAGAATGGTTAAAAACCCTAATTGTATTAGAATAAGCCTAGGGAGGACGAAAATGACCTAAATGTTCAACCAATGACACAAAATCACTTATTGGATCCACAAGATTGTTTAAAAACCCTAATTTGATTAGAATAAGCCTAGGGAGAACAAAAATGACCTAAGTGTTCAACCAATGACACAAAATCAATTATTGGATGCACAAGATTGGCTAAAAACCCTAACTAAATTATAATATGTCTAGGGAGGATGAAAATGACGTAAATGTTCAACCAATGACACAAAATCACTTATTGGATGCACAAGATTGGTTAACAACCTTAATTGGATTAGAATAAGCATAGGGAGGACGAAAATGACCTAAATGTTAAACCAATGACATAAAATCACTTATTGGATGCACAACATTGGTTAAAAACCCTAATTAAATTTGAATATGCCTAGGGAGGACAAAAATGACCTAAATGCTCAACCAATGACACAAAATCACTTATTGGATGCACAAGATTGGTTAAAAATCCTAATTTGATTAGAATAAGTCTAGGGAGGAAGAAAATGACATAAGTGTTCATTCAATGACACAAAATCACTTATTGGATGCACAAGATTGGTTAAAAACCCTAATTGGATTAGAATAAGCCTATGGAGGACGAAAATGACCTAAATGTTAAACCAATGACATAAAATCACTTATTGCATGCACAAGATTGGTTAGAAACCCTAATTGGACTAAAATAAGCCTAGGGAGGACGAAAATGACCTAAATGTTCAACCAACGACACAAAATCACTTATTGAATGCACAAGATTGGTTAGAAACCCTAATTGGATTAGAATAAGCCTATGGAGGACGAAAATGACATAAATGTTCAACCAATGACACAAAATCACTTATTGGATGCACAAGATTGGTTAAAAACCCTAATTGGATTAGAATAAGCCGAAGGATGACGAAAATAACCAAAATGTTCAACCAACGACACAAAATGACTTATTGTATGCACAAGATTGGTTAAAAACCCTATTTGGATGCACAAGATTGGTTAAAAACCCTAATTAAATTTGAATATGCCTAGGGAGGACGAAAATGACCTAAATGCTCAACCAATGACACAAAATCACTTATTGGATGCACAAGATTGGTTAAAAATCCTAATTTGATCAGAATAAGTCTAGGGAGGAAGAAAATGACATAAGTGTTCATTCAAAGACACAAAATCACTTATTGGATGCACAAGATTGGTTAAAAATCCTAATTGGATTGGAATAAGCCTAAGGAGGACGAAAATGACCTAAATGTTCAAACAATGACACAAAATCACTTATTGGATGCACAAGATTGGTTTAAAACCCTAATTGGACTAAAATAAGCCTAGGGAGGACGAAAATGACCTAAATGTTCAACCAACGACACAAAATCACTTATTGAATGCACAAGATTGGTTAGAAACCCTAATTGGATTAGAATAAGCCTGTGGAGGACGAAAATGACATAAATGTTCAACCAATGACACAAAATCACTTATTGGATGCACAAGATTGGTTAAAAACCCTAATTGGATTAGAATAAGCCAAAGGATGACGAAAATAACCAAAATGTTCAACCAACGACACAAAATGACTTATTGTATGCATAAGATTGGTTAAAAACCCTATTTGGATGCACAAGATTGGTTAAAAACCCTAATTAAATTTGAATATGCCTAGGGAGGACGAAAATGACCTAAATGCTCAACCAATGACACAAAATCACTTATTGGATGCACAAGATTGGTTAAAAATCCTAATTTGATTAGAATAAGTCTAGGGAGGAAGAAAATGACATAAGTGTTCATTCAATGACACAAAATCACTTATTGGATGCACAAGATTGGTTAAAAACCCTAATTGGATTAGAATAAGCCTATGGAGGACGAAAATGACATAAATGTTCAACCAATGACACAAAATCATTTATTGGATGCACAAGATTGGTTAAAAACCCTAATTGGATTAGAATAATCCTATGGAGGACGAAAATGACCTAAATGTTAAACCAATGACATAAATCACTTATTGCATGCACAAGATTGGTTAGAAACCCTAATTGGACTAAAATAAGCCTAGGGAGGACGAAAATGACCTAAATGTTCAACCAACGACACAAAATCACTTATTGAATGCACAAGATTGGTTAGAAACCCTAATTGGATTAGAATAAGCCTGTGGAGGACGAAAATGACATAAATGTTCAACCAATGACACAAAATCACTTATTGGATGCACAAGATTGGTTAAAAACCCTAATTGGATTAGAATAAGCCAAAGGATGACGAAAATAACCAAAATGTTCAACCAACGACACAAAATGACTTATTGTATGCACAAGATTGGTTAAAAACCCTATTTGGATGCACAAGATTGGTTAAAAACCCTAATTAAATTTGAATATGCCTAGGGAGGACGAAAATGACCTAAATGCTCAACCAATGACACAAAATCACTTATTGGATGCACAAGATTGGTTAAAAATCCTAATTTGATTAGAATAAGTCTAGGGAGGAAGAAAATGACATAAGTGTTCATTCAATGACACAAAATCACTTATTGGATGCACAAGATTGGTTAAAAACCCTAATTGGATTAGAATAAGCCTAGGGAGGACGAAAATGACCTAAATATTCAACCAATGACACAAAATCACTTATTGAATGCACAAGATTGGTTAAAAACCCTAATTAAATTAGAATAAGCCTAGGGAGGACGATTACGACCTAAATGTTCAACCAATGACACAAAATCACTTATTGGATGCACAAGATTGGTTAACAACCCTAATTGGATTAGAATAAGCCTAGGGAGGACGAAAATGACCTAAATGTTCAACCAATGACACAAAATCACTTATTGGATTCACAAGATTGTTTAAAAACCCTAATTTGATTAGAATAAGTCAAGGGAGGAAGAAAATGACATAAGTGTTCATTCAATGACACAAAATCACTTACTGGATGCACAAGATTGTTTAATAACCCTAATTTGATTAGAATAAGCCTAGGGAGGACGAAAATGACCTAAATGTTCAACCAATGACACAAAATCACTTATTGGATGCACAAGATTGGTTAAAAACCCTAATTAAATTAGAATAAGCCTAGGGAGGACGGAAATGACCTAAATGTTCAACCAATGACACAAAATCACTTATTGGATGCACAAGATTGGTTAACAACCCTAATTAAATTAGAATAAGCCTAGGGAAGACAAAAATGACCTAAATGTTCAACCAATGACACAAAATCACTTATTGGATGCACAAGATTGGTTAACAACCCTAATTGGATTAGAATAAGCCTAGGGAGGACGAAAATGACCTAAATGTTTAACCAATGACACAAAATCACTTATTGGATGCACAAGATTGTTTAAAAACCCTAATTTGATTAGAATAAGCATAGGGAGGACGAAAATGACCTAAATGTTCAACCAATGACACAAAATCACTTATTGGATGCACAAGATTGGTTAAAAACCCTAATTAAATTAGAATAAGCCTAGGGAAGACGAAAATGAGCTAAATGTTCAACCAATGACACAAAATCACTTACTGGATGCACAAGATTGGTAAAAAACCCTAATTAAATTAGAATAAGCCTAGGGAGGACAAAAATGACCTAAATGTTTAACCAATGACACAAAATCACTTAATGGATGCACAAGATTGGTTAACAACCCTAATTGGATTAGAATAAGCCTAGGGAGGACGAAAATGACCTAAATGTTTAACTAATGACACAAAATCACTTATTGGATGCACAAGATTGTTTAAAAACCCTAATTTGATTAGAATAAGCCTAGGGAGGACAAAAATGACCTAAATGTTCAACCATTGACACAAAATCACTTATTGGATGCACAAGATTGTTTAAAAACCCTAATTTGATTAGAATAAATCTAGGGAGGAAGAAAATGACATAAGTGTTCATTCAATGACACAAAATCACTTACTGGATGCACAAGATTGGTTAAAAACCCTAATTTGATTAGAATAAGTCTAGGGAGGACGAAAATGACGTAAATGTTCAACCAATGACACAAAATCACTTATTGGATGCACAAGATTGTTTAAAAACCCTAATTTGATTAGAATAAGCCTAGGGAGGACGAAAATGACCTAAATGTTCAACCAATGACACAAAATCACTTATAGGATGCACAAGATTGGTTAAAAACCCTAATTAAATTTGAATATGCCTAGGGAGGACGAAAATGACCTAAATGCTCAACCAATGACACAAAATCAGTTATTGGATGCACAAGATTGTTTAAAAATCCTAATTTGATTAGAATAAGTCTAGGGAGGAAGAAAATGACATAAGTGTTCATTCAATGACACAAAATCGCTTATTGGATGCACAAGATTGGTTAAAAACCCTAATTGGATTAGAATAAGCCTATGGAGGACGAAAATGACATAAATGTTCAACCAATGACACAAAATCATTCATTGGATGCACAAGATTGGTTAAAAACCCTAATTGGATTAGAATAATCCTATGGAGGACGAAAATGACCTAAATGTTAAACCAATGACATAAAATCACTTATTGCATGCACAAGATTAGTTAGAAACCCTAATTGGACTAAAATAAGCCTAGGGAGGACGAAAATGACCTAAATGTTCAACCAACGACACAAAATCACTTATTGAATGCACAAGATTGGGTAGAAACCCTAATTGGATTAGAATAAGCCTGTGGAGGACGAAAATGACATAAATAATCAACCAATGACACAAAATCACTTATTGGATGCACAAGATTGGTTAAAAATCCTAATTGGATTAGAATAAGCCGAAGGATGACGAAAATAACCAAAATGTTCTACCAACGACACAAAATGACTTATTGTATGCACAAGATTTGTTAAAAACCCTATTTGGACTAGAATAAGCCTAGGGAGGACATAAATGACCTAAATGTTCAAACAATGACACAAAATCACTTATTGAATGCACAAGATTGGTTAAAAACCCTAATTGGATTAGAATAAAACCTAGGGAGGACGAAAATGACCTAAATGTTCAACCAATGACACAAAATCACTTATTGGATGCACAAGATTGGTTAAAAACCCTAATTAAATTAGAATAAGCCTAGGGAAGACGAAAATGAGCTAAATGTTCAACCAATGACACAAAATCACTTACTGGATGCACAAGATTGGTTAAAAACCCTAATTAAATTAGAATAAGCCTAGGGAGGACAAAAATGACCTAAATGTTCAACCAATGACACAAAATCACTTATAGGATGCACAAGATTGGTTAAAAACCCTAATTAAATTTGAATATGCCTAGGGAGGACGAAAATGACCTAAATGCTCAACCAATGACACAAAATCACTTATTGGATGCACAAGATTGTTTAAAAATCCTAATTTGATTAGAATAAGTCTAGGGAGGAAGAAAATGACATAAGTGTTCATTCAATGACACAAAATCGCTTATTGGATGCACAAGATTGGTTAAAAACCCTAATTTGATTAGAATAAGTCTAGGGAGGACGAAAATGACGTAAATGTTCAACCAATGACACAAAATCACTTATTGGATGCACAACATTGTTTAAAAACCCTAATTTGATTAGAATAAGCCTAGGGAGGACGAAAATGACCTAAATGTTCAACCAATGACACAAAATCACTTATAGGATGCACAAGATTGGTTAAAAACCCTAATTAAATTTGAATATGCCTAGGGAGGACGAAAATTACCTAAATGCTCAACCAATGACACAAAATCACTTATTGGATGCACAAGATTGTTTAAAAATCCTAATTTGATTAGAATAAGTCTAGGGAGGAAGAAAATGACATAAGTGTTCATTCAATGACACAAAATCGCTTATTGGATGCACAAGATTGGTTAAAAACCCTAATTGGATTAGAATAAGCCTATGGAGGACGAAAATGACATAAATGTTCAACCAATGACACAAAATCATTCATTGGATGCACAAGATTGGTTAAAAACCCTAATTGGATTAGAATAATCCTATGGAGGACGAAAATGACCTAAATGTTAAACCAATGACATAAAATCACTTATTGCATGCACAAGATTAGTTAGAAACCCTAATTGGACTAAAATAAGCCTAGGGAGGACGAAAATGACCTAAATGTTCAACCAACGACACAAAATCACTTATTGAATGCACAAGATTGGGTAGAAACCCTAATTGGATTAGAATAAGCCTGTGGAGGACGAAAATGACATAAATAATCAACCAATGACACAAAATCACTTATTGGATGCACAAGATTGGTTAAAAATCCTAATTGGATTAGAATAAGCCGAAGGATGACGAAAATAACCAAAATGTTCTACCAACGACACAAAATGACTTATTGTATGCACAAGATTTGTTAAAAACCCTATTTGGATGCACAAGATTGGTTAAAAACCCTAATTAAATTTTAATATGCCTAGGGAGGACGAAAATGACCTAAATGCTCAACCAATGACACAAAATCACTTATTGGATGCACAAGATTGGTTAAAAATCCTAATTTGATTAGAATAAGTCTAGGGAGGAAGAAAATGACATAAGTGTTCATTCAAAGACACAAAATCACTTATTGGATGCACAAGATTGGTTAAAAATCCTAATTGGATTAGAATAAGCCTAAGGAGGACGAAAATGACCTAAATGTTCAAACAATGACACAAAATCACTTATTGGATGCACAAGATTGGTTTAAAACCCTAATTGGATTAGAATAAGCCTAGGGAGGACGAAAATGACCTAAATGTTCAACCAATGACACAAAATCACTTATTGGATGCACAAGATTGGTTAAAAACCCTAATTAATTTAGAATATGTCTAGGGAGGACGAAAATGACCTAAATGTTCAACCAACGACACAAAATCACTTATTGGATACACAAGATTGGTTTAAAACCCTAATTGGATTAAAATAAGCCTAGGGAGGACGAAAATGACCTAAATGTTCAACCAATGACACAAAATCACTTATTGGATGCACAAGATTGGTTAAAAACCCTAATTAATTTAGAATATGTCTAGGGAGGACGAAAATGACCTAAATGTTCAACCAACGACACAAAATCACTTATTGGATACACAAGATTGGTTAGAAACCCTCTTGGGATTAGAATAAGACTATGGAGGACGAAAATGACATAATTGTTCAACCTATGACACAAAATCACTTATTTGTTGCACAAGATTGCTTAAAAACCCTAATTG
>JBBPBQ010020321.1:31354415-31378943 GCA_037974755.1 Cicer yamashitae
AAAATCACTTATTGGATGCACAAGATTGTTTAAAAACCCTAATTTGATTAGAATAAGCCTAGGGAGGACAAAAATGACCTAAATGTTCAACCAATGAAACAAAATCACTTATTGGATTCACAAGATTGTTTAAAAACCATAATTTGATTAGAATAAGTCTAGGGAGGAAGAAAACGACATAAGTGTTCATTCAATGACACAAAATCACTTACTGGATGCACAAGATTGGTTAAAAACCCTAATTGTATTAGAATAAGCCTAGGGAGGACGAAAATGACCTAAATGTTCAACCAATGACACAAAATCACTTATTGGATCCACAAGATTGTTTAAAAACCCTAATTTGATTAGAATAAGCCTAGGGAGAACAAAAATGACCTAAGTGTTCAACCAATGACACAAAATCAATTATTGGATGCACAAGATTGGCTAAAAACCCTAATTAAATTATAATATGTCTAGGGAGGATGAAAATGACGTAAATGTTCAACCAATGACACAAAATCACTTATTGGATGCACAACATTGTTTAAAAACCCTAATTTGATTAGAATAAGCCTAGGGAGGACGAAAATGACCTAAATGTTCAACCAATGACACAAAATCACTTATAGGATGCACAAGATTGGTTAAAAACCCTAATTAAATTTGAATATGCCTAGGGAGGACGAAAATTACCTAAATGCTCAACCAATGACACAAAATCACTTATTGGATGCACAAGATTGTTTAAAAATCCTAATTTGATTAGAATAAGTCTAGGGAGGAAGAAAATGACATAAGTGTTCATTCAATGACACAAAATCGCTTATTGGATGCACAAGATTGGTTAAAAACCCTAATTGGATTAGAATAAGCCTATGGAGGACGAAAATGACATAAATGTTCAACCAATGACACAAAATCATTCATTGGATGCACAAGATTGGTTAAAAACCCTAATTGGATTAGAATAATCCTATGGAGGACGAAAATGACCTAAATGTTAAACCAATGACATAAAATCACTTATTGCATGCACAAGATTAGTTAGAAACCCTAATTGGACTAAAATAAGCCTAGGGAGGACGAAAATGACCTAAATGTTCAACCAACGACACAAAATCACTTATTGAATGCACAAGATTGGGTAGAAACCCTAATTGGATTAGAATAAGCCTGTGGAGGACGAAAATGACATAAATAATCAACCAATGACACAAAATCACTTATTGGATGCACAAGATTGGTTAAAAATCCTAATTGGATTAGAATAAGCCGAAGGATGACGAAAATAACCAAAATGTTCAACCAACGACACAAAATGACTTATTGTATGCACAAGATTGGTTAAAAACCCTATTTGGATGCACAAGATTGGTTAAAAACCCTAATTAAATTTGAATATGCCTAGGGAGGACGAAAATGACCTAAATGCTCAACCAATGACACAAAATCACTTATTGGATGCACAAGATTGGTTAAAAATCCTAATTTGATCAGAATAAGTCTAGGGAGGAAGAAAATGACATAAGTGTTCATTCAAAGACACAAAATCACTTATTGGATGCACAAGATTGGTTAAAAATCCTAATTGGATTGGAATAAGCCTAAGGAGGACGAAAATGACCTAAATGTTCAAACAATGACACAAAATCACTTATTGGATGCACAAGATTGGTTTAAAACCCTAATTGGACTAAAATAAGCCTAGGGAGGACGAAAATGACCTAAATGTTCAACCAACGACACAAAATCACTTATTGAATGCACAAGATTGGTTAGAAACCCTAATTGGATTAGAATAAGCCTGTGGAGGACGAAAATGACATAAATGTTCAACCAATGACACAAAATCACTTATTGGATGCACAAGATTGGTTAAAAACCCTAATTGGATTAGAATAAGCCAAAGGATGACGAAAATAACCAAAATGTTCAACCAACGACACAAAATGACTTATTGTATGCATAAGATTGGTTAAAAACCCTATTTGGATGCACAAGATTGGTTAAAAACCCTAATTAAATTTGAATATGCCTAGGGAGGACGAAAATGACCTAAATGCTCAACCAATGACACAAAATCACTTATTGGATGCACAAGATTGGTTAAAAATCCTAATTTGATTAGAATAAGTCTAGGGAGGAAGAAAATGACATAAGTGTTCATTCAATGACACAAAATCACTTATTGGATGCACAAGATTGGTTAAAAACCCTAATTGGATTAGAATAAGCCTAGGGAGGACGAAAATGACCTAAATGTTCAAACAATGACACAAAATCACTTATTGGATGCACAAGATTGGTTTAAAACCCTAATTGGATTAGAATAAGCCTAGGGAGGACGAAAATGACCTAAATGTTCAACCAATGACACAAAATCACTTATTGGATGCACAAGATTGGTTAAAAACCCTAATTAATTTAGAATATGTCTAGGGAGGACGAAAATGACCTAAATGTTCAACCAACGACACAAAATCACTTATTGGATACACAAGATTGGTTAGAAACCCTCTTGGGATTAGAATAAGACTATGGAGGACGAAAATGACATAATTGTTCAACCTATGACACAAAATCACTTATTTGTTGCACAAGATTGCTTAAAAACCCTAATTGGATTAGAATAAGCCGAAGGATGACAAAAATGACCTAAATGTTCAACCAACGACACAAAATGACTTATTGTATGCACAAGATTGGTTAAAAACCCTAATTGGACTAGAATAAGCCTAGGGAGGAGATAAATGACCTAAATGTTCAAACAATGACACAAAATCACTTATTGGATGCACAAGATTGGTTAAAAACCCTAATTGGATTAGAATAAAACCTAGGGAGGACGAAAATGACCTAAATGTTCAACCAATGACACAAAATCACTTATTGGATGCACAAGATTGGTTAAAAACCCTAATTAAATTAGAATAAGCCTAGGGAAGACGAAAATGAGCTAAATGTTCAACCAATGACACATAATCACTTACTGGATGCACAAGATTAGTTAAAAACCCTAATTAAATTAGAATAAGCCTAGGGAGGACAAAAATGACCTAAATGTTTAACCAATGACACAAAATCACTTATTGGATGCACAAGATTGGTTAACAACCCTAATTGGATTAGAATAAGCCTAGGGAGGACGAAAATCACCTAAATGTTTAACTAATGACACAAAATCACTTATTGGATGCACAAGATTGTTTAAAAACCCTAATTTGATTAGAATAAGCCTAGGGAGGACAAAAATGACCTAAATGTTCAACCAATGAAACAAAATCACTTATTGGATTCACAAGATTGTTTAAAAACCATAATTTGATTAGAATAAGTCTAGGGAGGAAGAAAACGACATAAGTGTTCATTCAATGACACAAAATCACTTACTGGATGCACAAGAATGGTTAAAAACCCTAATTGTATTAGAATAAGCCTAGGGAGGACGAAAATGACCTAAATGTTCAACCAATGACACAAAATCACTTATTGGATCCACAAGATTGTTTAAAAACCCTAATTTGATTAGAATAAGCCTAGGGAGAACAAAAATGACCTAAGTGTTCAACCAATGACACAAAATCAATTATTGGATGCACAAGATTGGCTAAAAACCCTAATTAAATTATAATATGTCTAGGGAGGATGAAAATGACGTAAATGTTCAACCAATGACACAAAATCACTTATTGGATGCACAACATTGTTTAAAAACCCTAATTTGATTAGAATAAGCCTAGGGAGGACGAAAATGACCTAAATGTTCAACCAATGACACAAAATCACTTATAGGATGCACAAGATTGGTTAAAAACCCTAATTAAATTTGAATATGCCTAGGGAGGACGAAAATTACCTAAATGCTCAACCAATGACACAAAATCACTTATTGGATGCACAAGATTGTTTAAAAATCCTAATTTGATTAGAATAAGTCTAGGGAGGAAGAAAATGACATAAGTGTTCATTCAATGACACAAAATCGCTTATTGGATGCACAAGATTGGTTAAAAACCCTAATTGGATTAGAATAAGCCTATGGAGGACGAAAATGACATAAATGTTCAACCAATGACACAAAATCATTCATTGGATGCACAAGATTGGTTAAAAACCCTAATTGGATTAGAATAATCCTATGGAGGACGAAAATGACCTAAATGTTAAACCAATGACATAAAATCACTTATTGCATGCACAAGATTAGTTAGAAACCCTAATTGGACTAAAATAAGCCTAGGGAGGACGAAAATGACCTAAATGTTCAACCAACGACACAAAATCACTTATTGAATGCACAAGATTGGGTAGAAACCCTAATTGGATTAGAATAAGCCTGTGGAGGACGAAAATGACATAAATAATCAACCAATGACACAAAATCACTTATTGGATGCACAAGATTGGTTAAAAATCCTAATTGGATTAGAATAAGCCGAAGGATGACGAAAATAACCAAAATGTTCAACCAACGACACAAAATGACTTATTGTATGCACAAGATTGGTTAAAAACCCTATTTGGATGCACAAGATTGGTTAAAAACCCTAATTAAATTTGAATATGCCTAGGGAGGACGAAAATGACCTAAATGCTCAACCAATGACACAAAATCACTTATTGGATGCACAAGATTGGTTAAAAATCCTAATTTGATTAGAATAAGTCTAGGGAGGAAGAAAATGACATAAGTGTTCATTCAATGACACAAAATCACTTATTGGATGCACAAGATTGGTTAAAAACCCTAATTGGATTAGAATAAGCCTAGGGAGGACGAAAATGACCTAAATATTCAACCAATGACACAAAATCACTTATTGAATGCACAAGATTGGTTAAAAACCCTAATTAAATTAGAATAAGCCTAGGGAGGACGATTACGACCTAAATGTTCAACCAATGACACAAAATCACTTATTGGATGCACAAGATTGGTTAACAACCCTAATTGGATTAGAATAAGCCTAGGGAGGACGAAAATGACCTAAATGTTCAACCAATGACACAAAATCACTTATTGGATGCACAAGATTGGTTAAAAACCCTAATTAAATTAGAATAAGCCTAGGGAAGACGAAAATGAGCTAAATGTTCAACCAATGACACAAAATCACTTACTGGATGCACAAGATTGGTTAAAAACCCTAATTAAATTAGAATAAGCCTAGGGAGGACAAAAATGACCTAAATGTTTAACCAATGACACAAAATCACTTATTGGATGCACAAGATTGGTTAAAAACCCTAATTGGATTAGAATAAGCCTAGGGAGGACGAAAATGACCTAAATGTTTAACTAATGACACAAAATCACTTATTGGATGCACAAGATTGTTTAAAAACCCTAATTTGATTAGAATAAGCCTAGGGAGGACAAAAATGACCTAAATGTTCAACCAATGACACAAAATCACTTATTGGATGCACAAGATTGGTTAAAAACCCTAATTAAATCGAGGGAGGACGAAAATGACCTAAATGTTCAACCAATGACACAAAATCACTTATTGGATGCACAAGATTGGATAAAAACCCTAATTGGATTAGAATTAGCCTAGGGAGGACGAAAATGACCTAAATGTTCAACCAATGACACAAAATCACTTACTGGATGCACAAGATTGGTTAAAAACCCTAATTAAATTAGAATAAGCCTAGGGAGGACAAAAATGACCTAAATGTTTAACCAATGACACAAAATCACTTATTGGATGCACAAGATTGGTTAACAACCCTAATTGGATTAGAATAAGCCTAGGGAGGACGAAAATGACCTAAATGTTTAACCAATGACACAAAATCACTTATTGGATGCACAAGATTGTTTAAAAACCCTAATTTGATTAGAATAAGCATAGGGAGGACGAAAATGACCTAAATGTTCAACCAATGACACAAAATCACTTATTGGATGCACAAGATTGGTTAAAAACCCTAATTAAATTAGAATATGTCTAGGGAGGACGAAAATGACCTAAATGTTCAACCAATGACACAAAATAACTTATTGGATGCACAAGATTGGTTAACAACCCTAATTGCATTAGAATTGGCATAGGGAGGACGAAAATGACCTAAATGTTCAACCAATGACATAAAATCACTTATTGCATGCACAAGATTTGTTAAAAACCCTAATTTGATTAGAATAAATTCAGGGAGGATGAAAATGACATAAATGTTCAACCAATGACACAAAATCACTTATTGGATGCACAACACTGTTTAAAAACCCTAATTTGATTAGAATAAGCCTAGGGAGGACGAAAATGACCTAAATGTTCAACCAATGACACAAAATCACTTATTGGATGCACAAGATTGGTTAAAAACCCTAATTAAATCGAGGGAGGACGAAAATGACCTAAATGATCAACCAATCACATAAAACCACTTATTGCATGAACAAGATTGGTTAAAAACCCTACTTGGACTAAAATAAGCCTAGGGAGGACGAAAATGACCTAAATGTTCAACCAACGACACAAAATCACTTATTGGATGCAAGAGATTGGTTAGAAACCCTCTTTGGATTAGAATAAGCCTATGGAGGACGAAAATGACATAAATGTTCAACCAATGACACAAAATCACTTATTGGTTGCACAAGATTGGTTAAAAATTCTAATTGGATTAGAATAAGCCGAAGGATGACGAAAATGACCTAAATGTTCAACCAACGACACAAAATGACTTATTGTATGCACAAGATTGGTTAAAAACCCTAATTAAATTAGAATAAGCCTAGGAAGGACGAAAATGACCTAAATGTTCAACCAATGACACAAAGTCACTTACTGGATGCACAAGATTCGTTAAAAACCCTAATTAAATTAGAATATGCCTAGGGAGGACGAAAATGACCTAAATGTTCAACCAATGACATAAAATCACTTATTGGATGCACAAGATTGGTTAAAAACCCTAATTGGATTAGAATAAGCCTAGGGAGGACGAAAATGACCTAAATGTTCAACCAATGACACAAAATCACTTATTGGATGCACAAGATTGGTTAAAAACCCTAATTAAATTAGAATAAGCCTAGGGAGGACGAAAACGACCTAAATGTTCAACCAATGACATAAAATCACTTGTTGGATGCACAAGATTGGTTAAAAACCCTAATTGGATTAGAATAAGCCTAGGGAGGACGAACATGACCTAAATGTTCAACCAATGACACAAAATCAATTATTGGATGCACAAGATTGGTTAAAAACCCAAATTAAATTAGAATAAGCCTAGGGAGGACGAATACGACCTAAATGTTCAACCAATGACACAAAATCACTTATTGGATGCACAAGATTGGTTAATAACCCTAATTGGATTAGAATAAGCCTAGGGAGGACGAAAATGACCTAAGTGTTCAACCAATAACACAAAATCACTTATTGGATGCACAAGATTGTTTAAAATCCCTAATTTGATTAGAATAAGCCTATGGAGGACAAAAATATCCTAAATGTTCAACCAATGACATAAAATCACTTATTGGATGCACAAGATTGTTTAAAAACCCTAATTTGATTAGAATAAGCCTATGGAGGACAAAAATGTCCAAAATGTTCAACCAATGACACAAAATCACTTATTGGATGCACAAGATTGTTTAAAAACCCTAATTTGATTAGAATAAGTCTTGGGAGGAAGAAAATGACATAAATGTTCATTCAATGACACAAAATCACTTACTAGATGCACAAGATTGGTTAAAAACCCTAATTTGATTAGAATAAGTCTAGGGAGGACGAAAATGACGAAAATGTTCAACCAATGACACAAAATCACTTATTGGATGCACAACATTGTTTAAAAACCCTAATTTGATTAGAATAAGTTTAGGGAGGACGAAAATGACCTAAATGTTTAACCAATGACACAAAATAACTTATTGGATGCACAAGATTGGTTAACAACCCTAATTGGATTAGAATAAGCCTAGGGAGGACGAAAATGACCTAAATGTTTAACCAATGACACAAAATCACTTATTGGATGCACAAGATTGTTTAAAAACCCTAATTTGATTAGAATAAGAATAGGGAGGACGAAAATGACCTAAATGTTCAACCAATGACACAAAATCACTTATTGGATGCACAAGATTGGTTAAAAACCCTAATTAAATTAGAATATGTCTAGGGAGGACGAAAATGACCTAAATGTTCAACCAATGACACAAAATCACTTATTGGATGCACAAGATTGGTTAACAACCCTAATTGCATTAGAATTGGCATAGGGAGGACGAAAATGACCTAAATGTTCAACCAATGACATAAAATCACTTATTGCATGCACAAGATTTGTTAAAAACCCTAATTTGATTAGAATAAATTCAGGGAGGATGAAAATGACATAAATGTTCAACCAATGACACAAAATCACTTATTGGATGCACAACACTGTTCAAAAACCCTAATTTGATTAGAATAAGCCTAGGGAGGACGAAAATGACCTAAATGTTCAACCAATGACAAAAATCACTTATTGGATGCACAAGATTGGTTAAAAACCCTAATTAAATAAGAATATGTCTAGGGAGGACGAAAATGACCTAAATGTTCAACCAATGACACAAAATCACTTATTGGATGCACAAGATTGGTTAGAAACCCTCTTGGGATTAGAATAAGCCTATGGAGGACGAAAATGACATAAAAGTTCAACCAATGATACAAAATCACTTATTGGATGCACAAGATTGGTTAAAAACCCTAATTGGATTAGAATAAAACCTAGGGAGGACGAAAATGACCTAAATGTTCAACCAATGACACAAAATCACTTATTGGATGCACAAGATTGGTTAAAAACCCTAATTAAATTAGAATAAGCCTAGGGAAGACGAAAATGAGCTAAATGTTCAACCAATGACACAAAATCACTTACTGGATGCACAAGATTGGTTAAAAACCCTAATTAAATTAGAATAAGCCTAGGGAGGACAAAAATGACCTAAATGTTCAACCAATGACACAAAATCACTTATAGGATGCACAAGATTGGTTAAAAACCCTAATTAAATTTGAATATGCCTAGGGAGGACGAAAATGACCTAAATGCTCAACCAATGACACAAAATCACTTATTGGATGCACAAGATTGTTTAAAAATCCTAATTTGATTAGAATAAGTCTAGGGAGGAAGAAAATGACATAAGTGTTCATTCAATGACACAAAATCGCTTATTGGATGCACAAGATTGGTTAAAAACCCTAATTGGATTAGAATAAGCCTATGGAGGACGAAAATGACATAAATGTTCAACCAATGACACAAAATCATTTATTGGATGCACAATATTGGTTAAAAACCCTAATTGGATTAGAATAATCCTATGTAGGACGAAAATGACCTATATGTTAAACCAATGACATAAAATCACTTATTGCATGCACAAGATTGGTTAGAAACCCTAATTGGACTAAAATAAGCCTAGGGAGAACGAAAATGACCTAAATGTTCAACCAACGACACAAAATCACTTATTGAATGCACAAGATTGGTTAGAAACCCTAATTGGATTAGAATAAGCCTGTGGAGGACGAAAATGACATAAATGTTCAACCAATGACAAAAAATCACTTATTGGATGCACAAGATTGGTTAAAAACCCTAATTGGATTAGAATAAGCCGAAGGATGACGAAAATAACCAAAATGTTCAACCAACGACACAAAATGACTTATTGTATGCACAAGATTGGTTAAAAACCCTATTTGGATGCACAAGATTGGTTAAAAACCCTAATTAAATTTGAATATGCCTAGGGAGGACGAAAATGACCTAAATGCTCAACCAATGACACAAAATCACTTATTGGATGCACAAGATTGGTTAAAAATCTTAATTTGATTAGAATAAGTCTAGGGAGGACGAAAATGACCTAAACGTTCAACCAATGACACAAAATCACTTATTGGATGCACAAGATTGTTTAAAATCCCTAATTTAATTAGAATAAGCCTATGGAGGACAAAAATGTCCTAAATGTTCAACCAATGACACAAAATCACTTATTGGATGTACAAGATTTTTTAAAAACCCTAATTTGATTAGAATAAGTCTTGGGAGGAAGTTTATGACATAAATGTTCATTCAATGACACAAAATCACTTACTGGATGCACAAGATTGGTTAAAAACCCTAATTTGATTAGAATAAGTCTAGGGAGGACGAAAATGACGTAAATGTTCAACCAATGACATAAAATCACTTATCGGATGCACAACATTGTTTAAAAAACCTAATTTGATTAGAATAAGCCTAGGGAGGACGAAAATGACCTAAATGTTTAACCAATAACACAAAATCACTTATTGGATGCACAAGATTGGTTAACAACCCTAATTGGATTAGAATAAGCCTAGGGAGGACGAAAATGACCTAAATGTTCAACCAATGACACAAAATCACTTATTGGATGCACAAGATTGTTTAAAAACCCTAATTTGATTAGAATAAGTCTAGGGAGGAAGAAAATGACATAAATGTTCATTCAATGACACAAAATCACTTACTGGATGCACAAGATTGGTTAAAAACCCTAATTTGATTAGAATAAGTCTAGGGAGGACGAAAATGACGTAAATGTTCAACCAATGACATAAAATCACTTATTGGATGCACAACATTGTTTAAAAAACCTAATTTGATTAGAATAAGCCTAGGGAGGACGAAAATGACCTAAATGTTTAACCAACGACACAAAATCACTTATTGGATGCACAAGATTGGTTAACAACCCGAATTGGATTAGAATAAGCCTAGGGAGGACGAAAATGACCTAAATGTTCAACATATGACACAAAATCACTTATTGGATGCACAAGATTGTTTAAAATCCCTAATTTGATTAGAATAAGCCTATGGAGGACAAAAATGTCCTAAATGTTCAACCAATGACACAAAATCACTTATTGGATGCACAAGATTGTTTAAAAACCCTAATTTGATTAGAATAAGTCTTGGGAGGAAGAAAATGACATAAATGTTCATTCAATGACACAAAATCACTTACTGGATGCACAAGATTGGTTAAAAACCCTAATTTGATTAGAATAAGTCTAGGGAGGAAGAAAATGACGTAAGTGTTCATTCAATGACACAAAATCACTTATTGGATGCACAAGATTGGTTAAAAACCCTAATTGGATTAGAATAAGCCTAGGGAGGACGAAAATGACCTAAATGTTCATCCAATGACACAAAATCACTTATTGGATGCACAAGATTGGTTAAAAACCCTAATTAAATTAGAATAAGCCTAGGGAGGACGAAAACGACCTAAATGTTCAACCAATGACACAAAATCACTTATTGGATGCACAAGATTGGTTAACAACCCTAATTGGATTAGAATAAGCCTAGGGAGGACGAAAATGACCTAAATGTTCAACATATGACACAAAATCACTTATTGGATGCACAAGATTGTTTAAAATCCCTAATTTGATTAGAATAAGCCTATGGAGGACAAAAATGTCCTAAATGTTCAACCAATGACACAAAATCACTTATTGGATGCACAAGATTGTTTAAAAACCCTAATTTGATTAGAATAAGTCTTGGGAGGAAGAAAATGACATAAGTGTTCATTCAACGACACAAAATCACTTATTGGATGCACAAGATTGGTGAAAAACCCTAATTGGATTAGAATAAGCCTAGGGAGGACGAAAATGACCTAAATGTTCAACCAATGACACAAAATCACTTATTGGATCCACAAGATTGTTTAAAAACCCTAATTTGATTAGAATAAGCCTAGGGAGAACAAAAATGACCTAAGTGTTCAACCAATGACACAAAATCAATTATTGGATGCACAAGATTGGCTAAAAACCCTAATTAAATTATAATATGTCTAGGGAGGATGAAAATGACGTAAATGTTCAACCAATGACACAAAATCACTTATTGGATGCACAAGATTGGTTAACAACCTTAATTGGATTAGAATAAGCATAGGGAGGACGAAAATGACCTAAATGTTAAACCAATGACATAAAATCACTTATTGGATGCACAAGATTGGTTAAAAACCCTAATTAAATTTGAATATGCCTAGGGAGGACGAAAATGACCTAAATGCTACACCAATGACACAAAATCACTTATTGGATGCACAAGATTGGTTAAAAATCCTAATTTGATTAGAATAAGTCTAGGGAGGAAGAAAATGACATAAGTGTTCATTCAATGACACAAAATCACTTATTGGATGCACAAGATTGGTTAAAAACCCTAATTGGATTAGAATAAGCCTATGGAGGACGAAAATGACATAAATGTTCAACCAATGACACAAAATCATTCATTGGATGCACAAGATTGGTTAAAAACCCTAATTGGATTAGAATAATCCTATGGAGGACGAAAATGACCTAAATGTTAAACCAATGACATAAAATCACTAATTGCGTGCACAAGATTGGTTAGAAACCCTAATTGGACTAAAATAAGCCTAGGGAGAACGAAAATGACCTAAATGTTCAACCAACGACACAAAATCACTTATTGAATGCACAAGATTGGGTAGAAACCCTAATTGGATTAGAATAAGCCTGTGGAGGACGAAAATGACATAAATAATCAACCAATGACACAAAATCACTTATTGGATGCACAAGATTGGTTAAAAATCCTAATTGGATTAGAATAAGCCGAAGGATGACGAAAATAACCAAAATGTTCAACCAACGACACAAAATGACTTATTGTATGCACAAGATTGGTTAAAAACCCTATTTGGATGCACAAGATTGGTTAAAAACCCTAATTAAATTTGAATATGCCTAGGGAGGACGAAAATGACCTAAATGCTCAACCAATGACACAAAATCACTTATTGGATGCACAAGATTGGTTAAAAATCCTAATTTGATCAGAATAAGTCTAGGGAGGAAGAAAATGACATAAGTGTTCATTCAAAGACACAAAATCACTTATTGGATGCACAAGATTGGTTAAAAATCCTAATTGGATTGGAATAAGCCTAAGGAGGACGAAAATGACCTAAATGTTCAAACAATGACACAAAATCACTTATTGGAAGCACAAGATTGGTTTAAAACCCTAATTGGATTAGAATAAGCCTAGGGAGGACGAAAATGACCTAAATGTTCAACCAATGACACAAAATCACTTATTGGATGCACAAGATTGGTTAAAAACCCTAATTAATTTAGAATATGTCTAGGGAGGACGAAAATGACCTAAATGTTCAACCAACGACACAAAATCACTTATTGGATACACAAGATTGGTTAGAAACCCTCTTGGGATTAGAATAAGACTATGGAGGACGAAAATGACATAATTGTTCAACCTATGACACAAAATCACTTATTTGTTGCACAAGATTGCTTAAAAACCCTAATTGGATTAGAATAAGCCGAAGGATGACAAAAATGACCTAAATGTTCAACCAACGACACAAAATGACTTATTGTATGCACAAGATTGGTTAAAAACCCTAATTGGACTAGAATAAGCCTAGGGAGGACATAAATGACCTAAATGTTCAAACAATGACACAAAATCACTTATTGGATGCACAAGATTGGTTAAAAACCCTAATTGGATTAGAATAAGCTTAGGGAGGACGAAAATGACCTAAATGTTCAACCAATGACACAAAATCACTTATTGGATGCACAAGATTGGTTAACAACCCTAATTGGATTAGAATAAGCCTAGGGAGGACGAAAATGACCTAAATGTTCAACCAATGACACAAAATCACTTATTGGATGCACAAGATTGGTTAAAAACCCTAATTGGATTAGAATAAGCCGAAGGATGACGAAATTGACCGAAATGTTCAACCAACGACACAAAATGACTTATTGTATGCACAAGATTGGTTAAAAACCCTAATTGGACTAGAATAAGCCTAAGGAGGACGAAAATGACCTAAATGTTCAAACAATGACACAAAATCACTTATTGGATGCACAAGATTGGTTAAAAACCCTAATTGGATTAGAATAAGCCTAGGGAGGACGAAAATGACATAAATGTTCAACCAATGACACAAAATCACTTATTGGATGCACAAGATTGGTTAAAAACCCTAATTAAATTAGAATAAGCCAAGGGAAGACGAAAATGACCTAAAAGTTCAACCAATGACACAAAATCACTTATTGGATGCACAAGATTGGTTAACAACCCTACTTGGATTAGAATTAGCATAGGGAGGACAAAAATGACCTAAATGTTAAACCAATGACATAAAATCATTTATTGTATGCACAAGATTGGTTAGAAACCCTAATTGGACTAAAATAAGCCTAGGGAGGACGAAAATGACCTAAATGTTCAACCAACGACACAAAATCACTTATTGAATGCACAAGATTGGTTAGAAACCCTAATTGGATTAGAATAAGCCTGTGGAGGACGAAAATGACATAAATGTTCAACCAATGACCCAAAATCACTTATTGGATGCACAAGATTGGTTAAAAACCCTAATTGGATTAGAATAAGCCGAAGGATGACGAAAATAACCAAAATGTTCAACCAACGACACAAAATGACTTATTGTATGCACAAGATTGGTTAAAAACCCTATTTGGATGCACAAGATTGGTTAAAAACCCTAATTAAATTTGAATATGCCTAGGGAGGACGAAAATGACCTAAATGCTCAACCAATGACACAAAATCACTTATTGGATGCACAAGATTGGTTAAAAATCCTAATTTGATTAGAATAAATCTAGGGAGGACGAAAATGACCTAAACGTTCAACCAATGACACAAAATCACTTATTGGATGCACAAGATTGTTTAAAATCCCTAATATGATTAGAATAAGCCTATGGAGGACAAAAATGTCCTAAATGTTCAACCAATGACACAAAATCACTTATTGGATGTACAAGATTGTTTAAAAACCCTAATTTGATTAGAATAAGTCTTGGGAGGAAGAAAATGACATAAATGTTCATTCAATGATACAAAATCACTTATTGGATGCACAAGATTGGTTAAAAACCCTAATTGGATTAGAATAAAACCTAGGGAGGACGAAAATGACCTAAATGTTCAACCAATGACACAAAATCACTTATTGGATGCACAAGATTGGTTAAAAACCCTAATTAAATTAGAATAAGCCTAGGGAAGACGAAAATGAGCTAAATGTTCAACCAATGACACAAAATCACTTACTGGATGCACAAGATTGGTTAAAAACCCTAATTAAATTAGAATAAGCCTAGGGAGGACAAAAATGACCTAAATGTTTAACCAATGACACAAAATCACTTATTGGATGCACAAGATTGGTTAACAACCCTAATTGGATTAGAATAAGCCTAGGGAGGACAAAAATCACCTAAATGTTTAACTAATGACACAAAATCACTTATTGGATGCACAAGATTGTTTAAAAACCCTAATTTGATTAGAATAAGCCTAGGGAGGACAAAAATGACCTAAATGTTCAACCAATGAAACAAAATCACTTATTGGATTCACAAGATTGTTTAAAAACCATAATTTGATTAGAATAAGTCTAGGGAGGAAGAAAACGACATAAGTGTTCATTCAATGACACAAAATCACTTACTGGATGCACAAGATTGGTTAATAACCCTAATTTGATTAGAATAAGTCTAGGGAGGACGAAAATGACGTAAATGTTCAACCAATGACACAAAATCACTTACTGGATGCACAAGATTGGTTAAAAACCCTAATTTGATTAGAATAAGTCTAGGGAGGACGAAAATGACGTAAATGTTCAACCAATGACTTAAAATCACTTATTGGATGCACAACATTGTTTAAAAAACCTAATTTGATTAGAATAAGCCTAGGGAGGACGAAAATGACCTAAATGTTCAACCAATGACACAAAATCACTTATTGGATGCACAAGATTGGTTAACAACCCTAATTGGATTAGAATAAGCCTAGGGAGGACGAAAATGACCTAAATGTTCAACGAATGACACAAAATCACTTATTGGATGCACAAGATTGTTTAAAATCCCTAATTTGATTAGATTAAGCCTATGGAGGACAAAAATGACCTAAATGTTCAACCAATGACACAAAATCACTTATTGGATGCACAAGATTGTTTAAAAACCCTAATTTGATTAGAATAAGTCTTGGGAGGAAGAAAATGACATAAATGTTCATTCAATGACACAAAATCACTTACTGGATGCACAAGATTGGTTAAAAACCCTAATTTGATTAGAATAAGTCTAGGGAGGAAGAAAATGACGTAAGTGTTCATTCAATGACACAAAATCACTTATTGGATGCACAAGATTGGTTAAAAACCCTAATTGGATTAGAATAAGCCTAGGGAGGACGAAAATGACCTAAATGTTCATCCAATGACACAAAATCACTTATTGGATGCACAAGATTGGTTAAAAACCCTAATTAAATTAGAATAAGCCTAGGGAGGACGAAAACGACCTAAATGTTCAACCAATGACACAAAATCACTTATTGGATGCACAAGATTGGTTAACAACCCTAATTGGATTAGAATAACCCTAGGGAGGACGAAAATGACCTAAATGTTCAACATATGACACAAAATAACTTATTGGATGCACAAGATTGTTTAAAATCCCTAATTTGATTAGAATAAGCCTATGGAGGTCAAAAATGTCCTAAATATTCAACCAATGACACAAAATCACTTATTGGATGCACAAGATTGTTTAAAAACCCTAATTTGATTAGAATAAGTCTAGGGAGGAAGAAAATGACATAAGTGTTCATTCAACGACACAAAATCACTTATTGGATGCACAAGATTGGTTAACAACCCTAATTGGATTAGAATAAGCCTAGGGAGGACGAAAATGACCTAAATGTTCAACCAATGACACAAAATCACTTATTGGATGCACAAGATTGGTTAAAAACCCTAATTGGATTAGAATAAGCCAAAGGATGACGAAAATAACCAAAATGTTCAACCAACGACACAAAATGACTTATTGTATGCACAAGATTGGTTAAAAACCCTATTTGGATGCACAAGATTGGTTAAAAACCCTAATTAAATTTGAATATGCCTAGGGAGGACGAAAATGACCTAAATGCTCAACCAATGACACAAAATCACTTATTGGATGCACAAGATTGGTTAAAAATCCTAATTTGATTAGAATAAGTCTAGGGAGGAAGAAAATGACATAAGTGTTCATTCAATGACACAAAATCACTTATTGGATGCACAAGATTGGTTAAAAACCCTAATTGGATTAGAATAAGCCTATGGAGGACGAAAATGACATAAATGTTCAACCAATGACACAAAATCATTTATTGGATGCACAAGATTGGTTAAAAACCCTAATTGGATTAGAATAATCCTATGGAGGACGAAAATGACCTAAATGTTAAACCAATGACATAAATCACTTATTGCATGCACAAGATTGGTTAGAAACCCTAATTGGACTAAAATAAGCCTAGGGAGGACGAAAATGACCTAAATGTTCAACCAACGACACAAAATCACTTATTGAATGCACAAGATTGGTTAGAAACCCTAATTGGATTAGAATAAGCCTGTGGAGGACGAAAATGACATAAATGTTCAACCAATGACACAAAATCACTTATTGGATGCACAAGATTGGTTAAAAACCCTAATTGGATTAGAATAAGCCAAAGGATGACGAAAATAACCAAAATGTTCAACCAACGACACAAAATGACTTATTGTATGCACAAGATTGGTTAAAAACCCTATTTGGATGCACAAGATTGGTTAAAAACCCTAATTAAATTTGAATATGCCTAGGGAGGACGAAAATGACCTAAATGCTCAACCAATGACACAAAATCACTTATTGGATGCACAAGACTGGTTAAAAATCCTAATTTGATTAGAATAAGTCTAGGGAGGAAGAAAATGACATAAGTGTTCATTCAATGACACAAAATCACTTATTGGATGCACAAGATTGGTTAAAAACCCTAATTGGATTAGAATAAGCCTAGGGAGGACGAAAATGACCTAAATGTTCAACCAATGACACAAAATCACTTATTGAATGCACAAGATTGGTTAAAAACCCTAATTAAATTAGAATAAGCCTAGGGAGGACGATTACGACCTAAATGTTCAACCAATGACACAAAATCACTTATTGGATGCACAAGATTGGTTAACAACCCTAATTGGATTAGAATAAGCCTAGGGAGGACGAAAATGACCTAAATGTTCAACCAATGACACAAAATCACTTATTGGATGCACAAGATTGTTTAAAATCCCTAATTTGATTAGAATAAGCCTATGGAGGACAAAAATGTCCTAAATGTTCAACCAATGACACAAAATCACTTATTGGATGCACAAGATTGTTTAAAAACCCTAATTTGATTAGAATAAGCCTATGGAGGACAAAAATGTCCAAAATGTTCAACCAATGACACAAAATCACTTATTGGATGCACAAGATTGTTTAAAAACCCTAATTTGATTAGAATAAATCTTGGGAGGAAGAAAATGACATAAATGTTCATTCAATGACACAAAATCACTTACTAGATGCACAAGATTGGTTAAAAACCCTAATTTGATTAGAATAAGTCTAGGGAGGACGAAAATGACATAAATGTTCAACCAATGACATAAAATCACTTGTTGGATGCACAAGATTGGTTAAAAACCCTAATTGGATTAGAATAAGCCTAGGGAGGACGAAAATGACCTAAATGTTCAACCAATGACACAAAATCAATTATTGGATGCACAAGATTGGTTAAAAACCCTAATTAAATTAGAATAAGCCTAGGGAGGACGAATACGACCTAAATGTTCAACCAATGACACAAAATCACTTATTGGATGCACAAGATTGGTTAATAACCCTAATTGGATTAGAATAAGCCTAGGGAGGACGAAAATGACCTAAGTGTTCAACCAATAACACAAAATCACTTATTGGATGCACAAGATTGTTTAAAATCCCTAATTTGATTAGAATAAGCCTATGGAGGACAAAAATATCCTAAATGTTCAACCAATGACATAAAATCACTTATTGGATGCACAAGATTGTTTAAAAACCCTAATTTGATTAGAATAAGCCTATGGAGGACAAAAATGTCCAAAATGTTCAACCAATGACACAAAATCACTTATTGGATGCACAAGATTGTTTAAAAACCCTAATTTGATTAGAATAAGTCTTGGGAGGAAGAAAATGACATAAATGTTCATTCAATGACACAAAATCACTTACTAGATGCACAAGATTGGTTAAAAACCCTAATTTGATTAGAATAAGTCTAGGGAGGACGAAAATGACGAAAATGTTCAACCAATGACACAAAATCACTTATTGGATGCACAACATTGTTTAAAAACCCTAATTTGATTAGAATAAGTTTAGGGAGGACGAAAATGACCTAAATGTTTAACCAATGACACAAAATAACTTATTGGATGCACAAGATTGGTTAACAACCCTAATTGGATTAGAATAAGCCTAGGGAGGACGAAAATGACCTAAATGTTTAACCAATGACACAAAATCACTTATTGGATGCACAAGATTGTTTAAAAACCCTAATTTGATTAGAATAAGAATAGGGAGGACGAAAATGACCTAAATGTTCAACCAATGACACAAAATCACTTATTGGATGCACAAGATTGGTTAAAAACCCTAATTAAATTAGAATATGTCTAGGGAGGACGAAAATGACCTAAATGTTCAACCAACGACACAAAATCACTTATTGGATGCACAAGATTGGTTAAAAACCCTAATTGGATTAGAATAAGCCTAGGGAGGACGAAAATGACATAAATGTTCAACCAATGACACAAAATCACTTATTGGATGCACAAGATTGGTTAAAAACCCTAATTAAATTAGAATAAGCCTAGGGAAGACGAAAATGACCGAAATGTTCAACCAATGATACAAAATCACTTACTGGATGCACAAGATTGGTTAAAAACCCTAATTAAATTAGAATATGCCTAGGGAGGACGAAAATGACCTAAATGTTCAACCAATGACATAAAATCACTTATTGGATGCACAAGATTGGTTAAAAACCCTAATTGGATTAGAATAAGACTAGGGAGGACGAAAATGACCTAAATGTTCAACCAATGACACAAAATCACTTATTGGATGCACAAGATTGGTTAACAACCCTAATTGGATTAGAATAAGCCTAGGGAGGACGAAAATGACCTAAATGTTCAACCAATGACACAAAATCACTTATTGGATGCACAAGATTGGTTAAAATCCCTAATTTGATTAGAATAAGCCTATGGAGGACAAAAATGACCTAAATGTTCAACCAATGACACAAAATCACTTATTGGATGCACAAGATTGTTTAAAAACCCTAATTTGATTAGAATAAGTCTTGGGAGGAAGAAAATGACATAAATGTTCATTCAATGACACAAAATCACTTACTGGATGCACAAGATTGGTTAAAAACCCTAATTTGATTAGAATAAGTCTAGGGAGGAAGAAAATGACGTAAGTGTTCATTCAATGACACAAAATCACTTATTGGATGCACAAGATTGGTTAAAAACCCTAATTGGATTAGAATAAGCCTAGGGAGGACGAAAATGACCTAAATGTTCATCCAATGACACAAAATCACTTATTGGATGCACAAGATTGGTTAAAAACCCTAATTAAATTAGAATAAGCCTAGGGAGGACGAAAACGACCTAAATGTTCAACCAATGACACAAAATCACTTATTGGATGCACAAGATTGGTTAACAACCCTAATTGGATTAGAATAAGCCTAGGGAGGACGAAAATGACCTAAATGTTCAACATATGACACAAAATCACTTATTGGATGCACAAGATTGTTTAAAATCCCTAATTTGATTAGAATAAGCCTATGGAGGACAAAAATGTCCTAAATGTTCAACCAATGACACAAAATCACTTATTGGATGCACAAGATTGTTTAAAAACCCTAATTTGATTAGAATAAGTCTAGGGAGGAAGAAAATGACATAAATGTTCATTCAATGACACAAAATCACTTACTGGATGCACAAGATTGGTTAAAAACCCTAATTTGATTAGAATAAGTCTAGGGAGGACGAAAATGACGTAAATGTTCAACCAATGACATAAAATCACTTATTGGATGCACAAGATTGGTTAAAAACCCTAATTGGATTAGAATAAGCCTAGGGAGGACGAAAATGACCTAAATGTTCAACCAATGACACAAAATCACTTATTGAATGCACAAGATTGGTTAAAAACCCTAATTGGATTAGAATAAGCCTAGGGAGGACGAAAATGACCTAAATGTTCAACCAATGACACAAAATCACATATTGGATGCACAAGATTGGTTAAAAACCCTAATTGGATTATAAGCCTAGGGAGGACGAAAATGACCTAAATGTTCAACCAATGACACAAAATCACATATTGGATGCACAAGATTGGTTAAAAACCCTAATTGGATTAGAATAAGCCTAGGGAGGACGAAAATGACCTAAATGCTCAACCAATGACACAAAATCACATATTGGATGCACAAGATTGGTTAAAAACCCTAATTGGATTAGAATAAGCCTAGGGAGGACGAAAATGACCTAAATGTTCAACAAATGACACAAAATGACACAAAATCACATATTGGATGCACAAGATTGATTAAAGACCCTAATTGGATTAGAATAAGCCTATGGAGGACGAAAATGACCTAAATGCTCAACCAATGACACAAAATCACATATTGGATGCACAAGATTGGTTAAAAACCCTAATTGGATTAGAATAAGCCTAGGGAGGACGAAAATGACCTAAATGTTCAACCAATGACACAAAATGACACAAAATCACATATTGGATGCACAAGATTGGTTAAAAACCCTAATTGGATTAGAATAAGCCTAGGGAGGACAAAAATGACCTAAATATTCAACCAATGACACAAAATCACTTATTGGATGCACAAGATTGGTTAAAAACCCTAATTGGATTAGAATAAGCCTAGGGAGGACGAAAATGACCTAAATGTTCAACCAATGACACAAAATCACTTATTGGATGCACAAGATTGGTTAAAAACCCTAATTAAATTAGAATAAGTCTAGGGAGGACGAAAATGACCTAAATGTTCAACCAATGACACAAAATCACTTATTGGTTGCACAAGATTGGTTAACAACCCTAATTGGATTAGAATAAGCCTAGGGAGGACGAAAATGACCTAAATGTTCAACCAATGACACAAAATCACTTATTGGATGCACAAGATTGTTTAAAAACCCTAATTTGATTAGAATAAGTCTAGGGAGGAAGAAAATGACATAAGTGTTCATTCAATGACACAAAACCACTTACTGGATGCACAAGATTGGTTAAAAACCCTAATTTGATTAAAATAAGTCTAGGGAGGACGAAAATGACGTAAATGTTCAACCAATGACACAAAATCACTTATTGGATGCACAACATTGTTTAAAAACTCTAATTTGATTAGAATAAGCCTAGGGAGGACAAAAATGACATAAATGTTCAACCAATGACACAAAATCACTTATTGGTTGCACAAGATTGGTTAAAAACCCTAATTGGATTAGAATAAGCCGAAGGATGACGAAAATGACATAAATGTTCAACCAACGGCACAAAATGACTTATTGTATGCACAAGATTGGTTAAAAACCCTAATTGGACTAGAATAAGCCTGGGGAGGACGAAAATGACCTAAATGTTCAAACAATGACACAAAATCACTTATTGGATGCACAAGATTGGTTAAAAACCCTAATTGGATTAGAATAAGCCTAGGGAGGACGAAAATGACCTAAATGTTCAACCAATGACACAAAATCACTTATTGGATGCACAAGATTGGTTAAAAACCCTAATTAAATTAGAATAAGCCAAGGGAAGACGAAAATGACCTAAATGTTCAACCAATGACACAAAATCACTTACTGGATGCACAAGATTGGTTAAAAACCCTAATTAAAATAGAATATGCCTAGGGAGGACGAAAATGACCTAAATGTTCAACCAATGACATAAAATCACTTATTGGATGCACAAGATTGGTTAAAAACCCTAATTGGATTAGAATAAGCCTAGGGAGGACGAAAATGACCTAAATGTTCAACCAATGACACAAAATCACTTATTGGATGCACAAGATTGGTTAAAAACCCTAATTAAATTAGAATAAGCCTAGGGAGGACGAAAACGACCTAAATGTTCAACCAATGACATAAAATCACTTGTTGGATGCACAAGATTGGTTAAAAACCCTAATTGGATTAGAATAAGCCTAGGGAGGACGAACATGACCTAAATGTTCAACCAATGACACAAAATCACTTATTGGATGCACAAGATTGGTTAAAAACCCTAATTAAATTAGAATGAGCCTAGGGAGGACGAATACGACCTAAATGTTCAACCAATGACACAAAATCACTTATTGGATGCACAAGATTGGTTAACAACCCTAATTGGATTAGAATAAGCCTAGGGAGGACGAAAATGACCTAAATGTTCAACCAATAACACAAAATCACTTATTGGATGCACAAGATTGGTTAGAAACCCTCTTTGGATTAGAATAAGCCTATGGAGGACGAAAATGGCATAAATGTTCAACCAATGACACAAAATCACTTATTGGTTGCACAAGATTGGTTAAAAACCCTAATTGGATTAGAATAAGCCGAAGGATGACGAAAATGACCTAAATGTTCAACCAACGACACAAAATGACTTATTGGATGCACAACACTGTTTAAAAACCCTAATTTGATTAGAATAAGCCTAGGGAGGACGAAAATGACCTAAATGTTCAACCAATGACACAAAATCACTTATTTGATGCACAAGATTGATTAAAAACCCTAATTAAATAAGAATATGTCTAGGGAGGACGAAAATGACCTAAATGTTCAACCAATGACACAAAATCACTTATTGGATGCACAAGGTTGGTTAACAACCCTAATTGAGAATTAGCATAGGGAGGACGAAAATGACCTAAATGTTCAACCAATGACATAAAACCACTTATTGCATGCACAACATTGGTTAAAAACCCTAATTGGACTAAAATAAGCCTAGGGAGCACGAAAATGACCTAAATGTTCAACCAACGACACAAAATGACTTATTGTATGCACAAGATTGGTTAAAAACCCTAATTGGATTAGAATAAGCCTAGGGAGGACGAAAATGACCTAAATGTTCAACCAATGACACAAAATCACTTATTGGATGCACAAGATTGGTTAAAAACCCTAATTAAATTAGAATAAGCCTAGGGAAGACGAAAATGACCTAAATGTTCAACCAATGACACAAAATCACTTACTGGATGCACAAGATTGGTTAAAAACCCTAATTAAATTAGAATAAGCCTAGGGAGGACAAAAATGACCTAAATGTTTACCAATGACACAAAATCACTTATTGGATGCACAAGATTGGTTAACAACCCTAATTGGATTAGAATAAGCCTAGGCAGGACGAAAATGACCTAAATGTT
>JBBPBQ010020321.1:31396717-31494830 GCA_037974755.1 Cicer yamashitae
GAAACCCTAATTGGACTAAAATAAGCCTATGGAGGACAAAAATGTCCAAAATGTTCAACCAATGACACAAAATCAGTTATTGGATGCACAAGATTGTTTAAAAACCCTAATTTGATTAGAATAAGTCTTGGGAGGAAGAAAATGACATAAATGTTCATTCAATGACACAAAATCACTTACTAGATGCACAAGATTGGTTAAAAACCCTAATTTGATTAGAATAAGTCTAGGGAGGATGAAAATGACGTAAATGTTCAACCAATGACATAAAATCACTTGTTGGATGCACAAGATTGGTTAAAAACCCTAATTGGATTAGAATAAGCCTAGGGAGGACGAAAATGACCTAAATGTTCAACCAATGACACAAAATCACTTATTGGATGCACAAGATTGGTTAAAAACCCTAATTAAATTAGAATAAGCCTAGGGAGGACGAATACGACCTAAATGTTCAACCAATGACACAAAATCACTTATTGGATGCACAAGATTGGTTAACAACCCTAATTGGATTAGAATAAGCCTAGGGAGGACGAAAATGACCTAAATGTTCAACCAATAACACAAAATCACTTATTGGATGCACAAGATTGTTTAAAATCCCTAATTTGATTAGAATAAGCCTATGGAGGACCAAAATATCCTAAATGTTCAACCAATGACACAAAATCACTTATTGGATGCACAAGATTGTTTAAAAACCCTAATTTGATTAGAATAAGCCTAGGGAGGACAAAAATGACCTAAATGTTCAACCAATGACACAAAATCACTTATTGGATTCACAAGATTGTTTAAAAACCCTAATTTGATTAGAATAAGTCTAGGGAGGAAGAAAATGACATAAGTGTTCATTCAATGACACAAAATCACTTACTGGATGCACAAGATTGTTTAAAAACCCTAATTTGATTAGAATAAATTCAGGGAGGACGAAAATGACGTAAATGTTCAACCAATGACACAAAATCACTTATTGGATGCACAACATTGTTTAAAAACACTAATTTGATTAGAATAAGCCTAGGGAGGACGAAAATGACCTAAATGTTCAACCAATGACACAAAATCACTTATTGGATGCACAAGATTGGTTAAAAACCCTAATTAAATTAGAATATGTCTAGGGAGGACGAAAATGACCTAAATGTTCAACCAACGACACAAAATCACTTATTGGATGCACAAGATTTGTTAGAAACCCTGTTGGGATTAGAATAAGCCTATGGAGGACGAAAATGACATAAATGTTCAACCAATGACACAAAATCACTTATTGGTTGCACAAGATTGGTTAAAAACCCTAATTGGATTAGAATAAGCCGAAGGATGACAAAAATGACCTAAATGTTCAACCAACGACACAAAATGACTTATTGTATGCACAAGATTGGTTAAAAACCCTAATTGGACTAGAATAAGCCTAGGGAGGACATAAATGACCTAAATGTTCAAACAATGACACAAAATCACTTATTGGATGCACAAGATTGGTTAAAAACCCTAATTGGATTAGAATAAGCCTAGGGAGGACGAAAATGACCTAAATGTTCAACCAATGACACAAAATCACTTATTGGATGCACAAGGTTGGTTAACAACCCTAATTGAGAATTAGCATAGGGAGGACGAAAATGACCTAAATGTTCAACCAATGACATAAAACCACTTATTGCATGCACAAGATTGGTTAAAAACCCTAATTGGACTAAAATAAGCCTAGGGAGCACGAAAATGACCTAAATGTTCAACCAACGACACAAAATGACTTATTGTATGCACAAGATTCGTTAAAAACCCTAATTGGACTAGAATAAGCCTAGGGAGGACATAAATGACCTAAATGTTCAAACAATGACACAAAATCACTTATTGGATGCACAAGATTGGTTAAAAACCCTAATTGGATTAGAATAAGCCTAGGGAGGACGAAAATGACCTAAATGTTCAACCAATGACACAAAATCACTTATTGGATGCACAAGATTGGTTAAAAACCCTAATTAAATTAGAATAAGCCTAGGGAGGATGACAATGACCTAAATGTTAAACAAATGACACAAAATCACTTATTGGATGCACAAGATTGGTTAACAACCCTAATTGGATTAGAATAAGCCTAGGGAGGACGAAAATGACCTAAATGTTCAACCAATGACACAAAATCACTTATTGGATGCACAAGATTGTTTAAAAACCCTAATTTGATTAGAATAAGCCTAGGGAGGACAAAAATGACATAAATGTTCAACCAATGACACAAAATCACTTATTGGATGCACAAGATTGGTTAAAAACCCTAATTGGATTAGAATAAGCCTAGGGAGGACGAAAATGACCTAAATGTTCAACCAATGACACAAAATCACTTATTGGATGCACAAGATTGGTTAAAAACCCTAATTAAATTAGAATAAGCCTAGGGAGGACGAAAACGACCTAAATGTTCAACCAATGACACAAAATCACTTATTGGATGCACAAGATTGGTTAACAACCCTAATTGGATTAGAATAAGCCTAGGGAGGAAGAAAATGACCTAAATGTTTAACCAATGACTCAAAATCACTTATTGGTTGCACAAGATTCGTTAAAAACCCTAATTGGATTAGAATAAGCCGAAGGATGACGAAAATGACCTAAATGTTCAACCAACGACACAAAATGACTTATTGTATGCACAAGATTGGTTAAAAACCCTAATTGGACTAGAATAAGCCTAGGGAGGACGAAAATGACCTAAATGTTCAAACAATGACACAAAATCACTTATTGGATGCACAAGATTGGTTAAAAACCCTAATTGAATTAGAATAAGCCTAGGGAGGACGAAAATGACCTAAATGTTCAAACAATGACACAAAATCACTTATTGGATGCACAAGATTGGTTAAAAACCCTAATTGGATTAGAATAAGCCTAGGGAGGACGAAAATGACCTAAATGTTCAACCAATGACACAAAATCACTTATTGGATGCACAAGATTGGTTAAAAACCCTAATTGGATTAGAATAAGCCTAGGGAGGACGAAAATGACGTAAATGTTCAACCAATGACACAAAATCACTTATTGGATGCCCAAGATTGGTTAAAAACCCTAATTGGATTAGAATAAGTTGAAGGATGACGAAAATGACCTAAATGTTCGACCAATGACACAAAATCACATATTGGATGCACAAGATTGGGTAAAAACCCTAATTGGATTAGAATAAGCCTAGGGAGGACGAAAATGACCTAAATGTTCAACCAATGGTACAAACGCACTTTTTGGATGCACAGGATTGGTTAAAAACCCTAATTGGATTAGAATAAGCCAAGGGAGGACGAAAATGACCTAAATGTTCAACCAATGATACAAAATTACCTATTGGATGCACAAGCTTGGTTAAAAACCCTAATTGGATTAGAATAAGCCTAGGGAGGACGAAAAATGACATAAATGTTCAACCAATGACACAAAATCACTTATTGGATGCACAAGATTGGTTACAAACCCTAATTGGATTAGAATAAGCCAAGGGAGGACGAAAATGACCTAAATGTTCAACCAATGACACAAAATCACTTATTGGATGCACAAGATTGGTTAAAAACCCTAATTGGATTAGAATAAGCCTAGGGAGGACGAAAATGACCTAAATGTTCAACCAATGACACAAAATGACACAAAATCACATATTGGATGCACAAGATTGGTTAAAAACCCTAATTGGATTAGAATAAGCCTAGGGAGGACAAAAATGACCTAAATGTTCAACCAATGTCACAAAATCACATATTAGATGCACAAGATTGGTTAAAAACCCTAATTGGATTAGAATAAGCCTAGGGAGGACGAAAATGACCTAAATGTTCAACCAATGACACAAAATGATACAAAATCACATATTGGATGCACAAGATTGGTTAAAAATCCTAATTGGATTAGAATAAGCCTAGGGAGAACAAAAATGACCTAAATGTTCAACCAATGACACAAAATCACATATTGGATGCACAAGATTGGTTAAAAACCCTAATTGGATTAGAATAAGCCTAGGGAGGACGAAAATGACCTAAATGCTCAACCAATGACACAAAATCACATATTGGATGCACAAGATTGGTTAAAAACCCTAATTGGATTAGAATAAGCCTAGGGAGGACGAAAATGACCTAAATGTTCAACTAATGACACAAAATGACACAAAATCACATATTGGATGCACTAGATTGGTTAAAAACCCTAATTGGATTAGAATAAGCCTAGGGAGGACGAAAATGACCTAAATGTTCAACCAATGACACAAAATGACACAAAATCACATATTGGATGCACAAGATTGGTTAAAAACCCTAATTGGATTAGAATAAGCCTAGGGAGGATGAAAGTGACCTAAATGTTCAACCAATGACACAAAGTGAAACAAAATCACATATTGGATGCACTAGATTGGTTAAAAACCCTAATTGGATTAGAATAAGCCTAGGGAGGACAAAAATGACCTAAATGTTCAATCAATGACACAAAATCACACAAAATGACACAAAATCACATATTGGATGCACAAGTTTGGTTAAAAACCCTAATTGGATTAGAATAAGCCGAGGGAGGACGAAAATGACCTAAATGTTAAACCAATGACACAAAATGACACAAAATCACGTATTGGATGCACTAGATTGGTTAAAAACCCTAATTGGATTAGAATAAGCCTAGGGAGGACGAAAATGACCTAAATGTTCAACCAATGACACAAAATGACACAAAATCACATATTGGATGCACAAGATTGGTTAAAAACCCTAATTGGATTAGAATAAGCCGAGGGAGGACGAAAATGACCCAAATGTTCAACCAATGACACAAAATGACACAAAATCACATATTGGATGCACAAGATTGGTTAAAAACCCTAATTGGATTAGAATAAGCCTAGGGAGGACGAAAATGACCTAAATGTTCAACCAATGACACAAAATGACACAAAATCACATATTGGATGCACAAGATTGGTTAAAAACCCTAATTGGATTAGAATAAGCCTAGCGAGGACGAAAATGACCTAATTGGATTACCAATGACACAAAATCACTTATTATATTCACAAGATTGGTTAAAAACCCTAATTGGATTAGAATAAGCCTAGGTAGGACGAAAATGACCTAAATGTTCAACCAATGACACAAAATCACATATTGGATGCACAAGATTGGTTAAAAACCCTAAATGGATTAGAATATGCCTAGGGAGGACAAAAATGACCTAAATGTTCAACCAATGACACAAAATCACATATTGGATGCCCAAGATTGGTTAAAAACCCTAATTGGATTAGAATAAGCCTAGGGAGGACGAAAATGACCTAAATGTTTAACCAATGACACAAAATGACATAAAATCACATATTGGATGCACAAGATTGGTTAAAACCCCTAATTGGATTAGAATAAGCCTAGGGAGGACGAAAATGACCTAAATGTTATACCAATGACACAAAATGACACAAAATCACATATTGGATGCACAAGATTGGTTAAAAACCCTAATTGGATTAGAATAAGCCTAGGGAGGACGAAAATGACCTAAATGTTCAACCAACGACACAAAATGACACAAAATCACATATTGGATGCACAAGATTGATTAAAAACCCTAATTGGATTAGAATAACCCTAGGGATGTTGAAAAGGACCTAAATGTTCAACCAATGACACAAAATAACACAAAATCACATATTGGATGCACAAGATTGGTTAAAACCCTAATTGGATTAGAATAAGCCTAGGGAGGACGAAAATGACCTAAATGTTCAACCAATGACACAAAATCACTTATTGGATGCACAAGATTGGTTAAAAACCCTAATTGGATTAGAATAAGCCTAGGGAGGACGAAAATGACCTAAATGTTTAACCAATGACACAAAATCACTTATTGGATGCACAAGATTGGTTAAAAACCCTAATTAAATTAGAATAAGCCTAGGGAAGACGAAAATGACCTAAATGTTCAACCAATGACACAAAATCACTTACTGGATGCACAAGATTGGTTAAAGACCCTAATTAAATTAGAATAAGCCTAGGGAGGACAAAAATGACCTAAATGTTTAACCAATGACACACATTCACTTGTTGGATGCACAAGATTGGTTAACAACCCTAATTGGATTAGAATAAGCCTAGGGAGGACGAAAATGACCTAAATGTTCAACCAATGACACAAAATCACTTATTGGATGCACAAGATTGGTTAAAAATCCTAATTTGATTAGAATAAGTCTTGGGAGGAAGAAAATGACATAAGTGTTCATTCAGTGACACAAAAACACTTATTGGATGCACAAGATTGGTTAAAAACCCTAATTGGATTAGAATAAGCCTATGGAGGACGAAAATGACATAAATGTTCAACCAATGACACAAAATCATTTATTGGATGCACAAGCTTGGTTAAAAACCCTAATTGGATTAGAATAATCCTATGGAGGACGAAAATGACCTAAATGTTAAACCAATGACATAAAATCACTTATTGCATGCACAAGATTGGTTAGAAACCCTAATTGGACTAAAATAAGCCTATGGAGGACAAAAATGTCCAAAATGTTCAACCAATGACACAAAATCAGTTATTGGATGCACAAGATTGTTTAAAAACCCTAATTTGATTAGAATAAGTCTTGGGAGGAAGAAAATGACATAAATGTTCATTCAATGACACAAAATCACTTACTAGATGCACAAGATTGGTTAAAAACCCTAATTTGTTTAGAATAAGTCTAGGGAGGACGAAAATGACGTAAATGTTCAACCAATGACATAAAATCACTTGTTGGATGCACAAGATTGGTTAAAAACCCTAATTGGATTAGAATAAGCCTAGGGAGGACGAAAATGACCTAAATGTTCAACCAATGACACAAAATCACTTATTGGATGCACAAGATTGGTTAAAAACCCTAATTAAATTAGAATAAGCCTAGGGAGGACGAATACGACCTAAATGTTCAACCAATGACACAAAATCACTTATTGGATGCACAAGATTGGTTAACAACCCTAATTGGATTAGAATAAGCCTAGGGAGGACGAAAATGACCTAAATGTTCAACCAATAACACAAAATCACTTATTGGATGCACAAGATTGTTTAAAATCCCTAATTTGATTAGAATAAGCCTATGGAGGACCAAAATATCCTAAATGTTCAACCAATGACACAAAATCACTTATTGGATGCACAAGATTGTTTAAAAACCCTAATTTGATTAGAATAAGCCTATGGAGGACAAAAATGTCCAAAATGTTCAACCAATGACACAAAATCACTTATTGGATGCACAAAATTGTTTAAAAACCCTAATTTGATTAGAATAAGTCTTGGGAGGAAGAAAATGACATAAATGTTCATTTAATGACACAAAATCACTTACTAGATGCACAAGATTGGTTAAAAACCCTAATTTGATTAGAATAAGTCTAGGGAGGACGAAAATGACGAAAATGTTCAACCAATGACATAAAATCACTTATTGGATGCACAAGATTGGCTAAAAACCCTAATTGGATTAGAATAAGCCTAGGGAGGACGAAAATGACCTAAATGTTCATCCAATGACACAAAATCACTTATTGGATGCACAAGATTTGTTAAAAACCCTAATTAAATTATAATAAGCATAGGGAGGACGAAAACGACCTAAATGTTCAACCAATGACACAAAATCACTTATTGGATGCACAAGATTGGTTAACAACCCTAATTGGATTAGAATAAGTCTAGGGAGGACGAAAATGACCTAAATGTTCAACCAATGACACAAAATCACTTATTGGATGCACAAGATTGTTAAAATACCTAATTTGATTAGAATAAGCCTATGGAGGACAAAAATGTCCTAAATGTTCAACCAATGACACAAAATCACTTATTGGATGCACAAGATTGTTTAAAAACTCTAATTTGATTAGAATAAGTCTTGGGAGGAAGAAAATGACATAAATGTTCATTCAATGACACAAAATCACTTACTGGATGCACAAGATTGGTTAAAAACCCTAATTTGACTAGAATAAGTCTAGGGAGGACGAAAATGACGTAAATGTTCAACCAATGACATAAGATCACTTATTGGATGCACAACATTGTTTAAAAAACCTATTTTGATTGGAATAAGCCTAGGGAGGACGAAAATGACCTAAATGTTTAACCAATGACACAAAATCACTTATTGGATGCACAAGATTGGTTAACAACCCTAATTGGATTAGAATAAGCCTAGGGAGGACGAAAATGACCTAAATGTTTAACCAATGACACAAAATCACTTATTGGATGCACAAAATTGTTTAAAAACCCTAATTTGATTAGAATAAGCATAGGCAGGACGAAAATGACCTAAATGTTCAACCAATGACACAAAATCACTTATCGGATGCACAAGATTGGTTAAAAACCCTAATTAAATTAGAATATGTCTAGGGAGGACGAAAATGACCTAAATGTTCAACCAATGACACAAAATCACTTATTGGATGCACAAGATTGGTTAACAACCCTAATTGCATTAGAATTAGCATAGGGAGGACGAAAATGACCTAAATGTTCAACCAATGACATAAAATCACTTATTGCATGCACAAGATTGGTTAAAAACCCTAATTTGATTAGAATAAATTCAGGGAGGATGAAAATGACGTAAATGTTCAACCAATGACACAAAATCACTTATTGGATGCACAACACTGTTTAAAAACCCTAATTTGATTAGAATAAGCCTAGGGAGGACGAAAATAACCTAAATGTTCAACCAATGACACAAAATCACTTATTGGATGCACAAGATTGGTTAAAAACCCTAATTAAATTAGAATATGTCTAGGGAGGACGAAAATGACCTAAATGTTCAACCAACGACACAAAATCACTTATTGGATGCACAAGATTGGTTAGAAACCCTCTTGGGATTAGAATAAGCCTATGGAGGACGAAAATGACATAAATGTTCAACCAATGACACAAAATCACTTATTGGTTGCACAAGATTGGTTAAAAACCCTAATTGGATTAGAATAAGCCGAAGGATGACAAAAATGACCTAAATGTTCAACCAACGACACAAAATGACTTATTGTATGCACAAGATTGGTTAAAAACCCTAATTGGACTAGAATAAGCCTAGGGAGGACATAAATGACCTAAATGTTCAAACAATGACACAAAATCACTTATTGGATGCACAAGATTGGTTAAAAACCCTAATTGGATTAGAATAAGCTTAGGGAGGACGAAAATGACCTAAATGTTCAACCAATGACACAAAATCACTTATTGGATGCACAAGATTGGTTAAAAACCCTAATTAAATTAGAATAAGCCTAGGGAAGACGAAAATGACCTAAATGTTCAACCAATGACACAAAATCACTTACTGGATGCACAAGATTGGTTAAAGACCCTAATTAAATTAGAATAAGCCTAGGGAGGACAAAAATGACCTAAATGTTTAACCAATGACACACATTCACTTGTTGGATGCACAAGATTGGTTAACAACCCTAATTGGATTAGAATAAGCCTAGGGAGGACGAAAATGACCTAAATGTTTAACCAATGACACAAAATCACTTATTGGATGCACAAGATTGGTTAAAAACCCTAATTAAATTAGAATAAGCCTAGGGAAGACGAAAATGACCTAAATGTTCAACCAATGACACAAAATCACTTACTGGATGCACAAGATTGGTTAAAAACCCTAATTAAATTAGAATAAGCCTAGGGAGGACAAAAATGACCTAAATGTTTAACCAATGACACAAAATCACTTATTGGATGCACAAGATTGGTTAACAACGCTAATTGGATTAGAATAAGCCTAGGGAGGACGAAAATGACCTAAACGTTTAACTAATGACACAAAATCACTTATTGGATGCACAAGATTGTTTAAAAACCCTAATTTGATTAGAATAAGCCTAGGGAGGACAAAAATGACCTAAATGTTCAACCAATGACACAAAATCACTTATTGGATTCACAAGATTGTTTAAAAACCCTAATTTGATTAGAATCAATCTAGGGAGGAAGAAAATGACATAAGTGTTCATTCAATGACACAAAATCACTTACTGGATGCACAAGATTGGTTAAAAACCCTAATTTGATTAGAATAAGTCTAGGGAGGACGAAAATGACGTAAATGTTCAACCAATGACACAAAATCACTTATTGGATGCACAACATTGTTTAAAAACCCTAATTTGATTAGAATAAGCCTAGGGAGGACGAAAATGACCTAAATGTTCAACCAATGACACAAAATCACTTATTGGATGCACAAGATTGGTTAAAAATCCTAATTTGATTAGAATAAGTCTAGGGAGTAAGAAAATGACACAAGTGTTCATTCAATGACACAAAATCACTTATTGGATCACAAGATTGGTTAAAAACCCTAATTGGATTAGAATAAGCCTATGGAGGACGAAAATGACATTAATGTTCAACCAATGACACAAAATCACTTATTGGATGCAAAAGATTGGTTAAAAACCCAAATTGGATTAGAATAAGCCTATGGAGGACGAAAATGACATTAATGTTCAACCAATGACACAAAATCACTTATTGGATGCACAAGATTGGTTAAAAACCCTAACTGGATTAGAATAATCCTATGGAGGACGAAAATGACATAGATGTTCAACCAATGACACAAAATCACTTATTGGATGCACAAGATTGGTTAAAAACCCTAATTAAAATAGAATATGCCTAGGGAGGATGAAAATGACCTAAATGTTCAACCAATGACACAAAATCACTTATTTGATGCACAAGATTGGTTAAAAACCCTAATTAAATTAGAATAAGCCCAGGGAGGACGAAAATGACCTAAATGTTCAACCAATGACACAAAATCACTTATTGGATGCACAAGATTGGTTAAAAACCCTAATTGGATTAGAATAAGCCTAGGGAGGACGAAAATGACCTAAATGTTCAACCAATGACACAAAATCACTTATTGGATGCACAAGATTGGTTAAAAACCCTAATTGGATTAGAATAAGCCTAGGGAGGACGAAAATGACCTAAATATTCAACCAATGACACAAAATCACTTATTGGATGCACAAGATTGGTTAAAAACCCTAATTAATCTAGAATAACCCTAGGGAGGACGAAAATGACCTAAATGTTCAACCAATGATACAAAATCACTTATTGGATGCACAAGATTGGTTAACAACCCTAATAGGATTAGAATAAGCCAAGGGAGGACGAAAATGACCTAAATGTTCAACCAATGACACAAAATCACTTACTGGATGCACAATATTGTTTAAAAACCCTAATTTGATTAGAATAAGCCTAGGGAGGATGAAAATGACCAAAATGTTCAACCAATGACACAAACTCATTTATTAGATGCACAGGATTGGTTAAAAATCCTAATTTGATTAGAATAAATTCAGGGAGGATGAAAATGACGTAAATGTTCAACCAAGGACACAAAATCACTTATTGGATGCACAAAATTGTTTAAAAACCCTAATTTGATTAGAATAAGCCTAGGGAGGACGAGAATGACCTAAATGTTCAACCAATGACACAAAATCACTTATTGGATGCACAAGATTGGTTAAAAACCCTAATTAAATTAGAATATGTCTAGGGAGGACGAAAATGACCTAAATGTTCAACCAATGACACAAAATCACTTATTGGATGCACAAGATTGGTTAAAAACCCTAATTGGATTAGAATTAGCATAGGGAGGACGAAAATGACCTAAATGTTCAACCAATGACATAAAATCACTTATTGCATGCACAAGATTGGTTAAAAACCCTAATTTCATTAGAATAAATTCAGGGAGGATGAAAATGACGTAAATGTTCAACCAATGACACAAAATCACTTATTGGATGCACAACACTGTTTAAAAACCCTAATTTGATTAGAATAAGCCTAGGGAGGACGAAAATGACCTAAATGTTCAACCAATGACACAAAATCACTTATTGGATGCACAAGATTGGTTAAAAACCATAATTAAATCGAGGGAGGACGAAAATGACCTAAATGTTCAACCAATGACACAAAATCACTTATTGGATGCACAAGATTGGTTAACAACCCTAATTGGATTAGAATTAGCATAAGGAGGACGAAAATGACCTAAATGTTCAACCAATGACATAAAACCACTTATTGCATGCACAAGATTGGTTAAAAACCCTAATTTGACTAAAATAAGCCTAGGGAGGACGAAAATGACCTAAATGTTCAACCAAATACACAAAATCACTTATTGGATGCACAAGATTGGTTAGAAACCCTCTTTGGATTAGAATAAGCCTATGGAGGACGAAAATGGCATAAATGTTCAACCAATGACACAAAATCACTTATTGGTTGCACAAGATTGGTTAAAAACCCTAATTGGATTAGAATAAGCCGAAGGATGACAAAAATGACCTAAATGTTCAACCAACGACACAAAATGACTTATTGTATGCACAAGATTGGTTAAAAACCCTAATTGGACTAGAATAAGCCTAGGGAGGACATAAATGACCTAAATGTTCAAACAATGACACAAAATCACTTATTGGATGCACAAGATTGGTTAAAAACCCTAATTAAATTAGAATATGTCTAGGGAGGACGAAAATGACCTAAATGTTCAACCAACGACACAAAATCACTTATTGGATGCACAAGATTGGTTAGAAACCCTCTTGGGATTAGAATAAGCCTATGGAGGACGAAAATGACATAAATGTTCAACCAATGACACAAAATCACTTATTGGTTGCACAAGATTGGTTAAAAACCCTAATTGGATTAGAATAAGCCGAAGCATGACAAAAATGACCTAAATGTTCAACCAACGACACAAAATTACTTATTGTATGCACAAGATTGGTTAAAAACCTTAATTGGACTAGAATAAGCCTAGGGAGGACATAAATGACCTAAATGTTCAAACAATGACACAAAATCACTTATTGGATGCACAAGATTGGTTAAAAACCCTAATTGGATTAGAATAAGCCTAGGGAGGACGAAAATGACCTAAATGTTCAACCAATGACACAAAATCACTTATTGGATGCACAAGATTGGTTAAAAACCCTAATTAAATTAGAATATGTCTAGGGAGGACGAAAATGACCTAAATGTTCAACCAACGACACAAAATCACTTATTGGATGCACAAGATTGGTTAGAAACCCTGTTGGGATTAGAATAAGCCTATGGAGGACGAAAATGACATAAATGTTCAACCAATGACACAAAATCACTTATTGGTTGCACAAGATTGGTTAAAAACCCTAATTGGATTAGAATAAGCCGAAGGATGACAAAAATGACCTAAATGTTCAACCAACGACACAAAATGACTTATTGTATGCACAAGATTGGTTAAAAACCCTAATTGGACTAGAATAAGCCTAGGGAGGACATAAATGACCTAAATGTTCAAACAATGACACAAAATCACTTATTGGATGCACAAGATTGGTTAAAAACCCTAATTGGATTAGAATAAGCCTAGGGAGGACGAAAATGACCTAAATGTTCAACCAATGACACAAAATCACTTATTGGATGCACAAGATTGGTTAAAAACCCTAATTAAATTAGAATAAGCCTAGGGAGGATGACAATGACCTAAATGTTAAACAAATGACACAAAATCACTTATTGGATGCACAAGATTGGTTAACAACCCTAATTGGATTAGAATAAGCCTAGGGAGGACGAAAATGACCTAAATGTTCAACCAATGACACAAAATCACTTATTGGATGCACAAGATTGTTTAAAAACCCTAATTTGATTAGAATAAGCCTAGGGAGGACAAAAATGACATAAATGTTCAACCAATGACACAAAATCACTTATTGGATGCACAAGATTGGTTAAAAACCCTAATTGGATTAGAATAAGCCTAGGGAGGACGAAAATGACCTAAATGTTCAACCAATGACACAAAATCACTTATTGGATGCACAAGATTGGTTAAAAACCCTAATTGGATTAGAATAAGCCGAAGGATGACGAAATTGACCGAAATGTTCAACCAACGACACAAAATGACTTATTGTATGCACAAGATTGGTTAAAAACCCTAATTGGACTAGAATAAGCCTAAGGAGGACGAAAATGACCTAAATGTTCAAACAATGACACAAAATCACTTATTGGATGCACAAGATTGGTTAAAAACCCTAATTGGATTAGAATAAGCCTAGGGAGGACGAAAATGACCTAAATGTTCAATCAATGACACAAAATCACTTATTGGATGCACAAGATTGGTTAAAAACCCTAATTAAATTTGAATAAGCCTAGGGAAGACAAAAATGACCTAAATGTTCAACCAATGACACAAAATCACTTATTGGATGCACAAGATTGGTTAACAACCCTAATTGGATTAGAATAAGCCTAGGGAGGACGAAAATGACCTAAATGTTTAACCAATGACACAAAATCACTTATTGGATGCACAAGATTGTTTAAAAACCCTAATTTGATTAGAATAAGAATAGGGAGGACGAAAATGACCTAAATGTTCAACCAATGACACAAAATCACTTATTGGATGCACAAGATTGGTTAAAAACCCTAATTAAATTAGAATATGTCTAGGGAGGACGAAAATGACCTAAATGTTCAACCATTGACACAAAATCACTTATTGGATGCACAAGATTGGTTAACAACCCTAATTGCATTAGAATTAGCATAGGGAGGACGAAAATGACCTAAATGTTCAACCAATGACATAAAATCACTTATTGCATGCACAAGATTGGTTAAAAACCCTAATTTGATTAGAATAAATTCAGGGAGGATGAAAATGACGTAAATGTTCAACCAATGACACAAAATCACTTATTGGATGCACAACACTGTTTAAAAACCCTAATTTGATTAGAATAAGCCTAGGGAGGACGAAAATAACCTAAATGTTCAACCAATGACACAAAATCACTTATTGGATGCACAAGATTGGTTAAAAACCCTAATTAAATTAGAATATGTCTAGGGAGGACGAAAATGACCTAAATGTTCAACCAACGACACAAAATCACTTATTGGATGCACAAGATTGGTTAGAAACCCTCTTGGGATTAGAATAAGCCTATGGAGGACGAAAATGACATAAATGTTCAACCAATGACACAAAATCACTTATTGGTTGCACAAGATTGGTTAAAAACCCTAATTGGATTAGAATAAGCCGAAGGATGACAAAAATGACCTAAATGTTCAACCAACGACACAAAATGACTTATTGTATGCACAAGATTGGTTAAAAACCCTAATTGGACTAGAATAAGCCTAGGGAGGACATAAATGACCTAAATGTTCAAACAATGACACAAAATCACTTATTGGATGCACAAGATTGGTTAAAAACCCTAATTGGATTAGAATAAGCTTAGGGAGGACGAAAATGACCTAAATGTTCAACCAATGACACAAAATCACTTATTGGATGCACAAGATTGGTTAAAAACCCTAATTGGATTAGAATAAGCCTAGGGAGGACGAAAATGACCTAAATGTTCAACCAATGACACAAAATCACTTATTGGATGCATAAGATTGGTTAAAAACCCTAATTGGATTGGAATAAGCCTAGGGAAGACGAAAATGACCTAAATGTTCAACAATGACACAAAATCACTTATTGGATGTACAAGATTGGTTAAAAACCCCAATTGGATTAGAATAAGCCTAGAGAGGAGGAAAATGACCTAAATGTTCAACCAATGCCACGAAATCACTTATTGGATGCACAAGATTGGTTAAAAACCCTAATTGGATTAGAATAAACCTAGGGAGGACGAAGATGACCTAAAAGTTCAACCAATGATACAAAATCATTTATTGGATGTACAAGATTGGTGAAAAACCCTAATTGCATTAGAATAAGCCTAGGGAGGACGAAAATGACCTAAATGTTCAACCAATGACACAAAATCACTTATTGGATGCACAAGATTGGTTAAAAACCCTAATTGGATTAGAATAAGCCTAGGGAGGACGAAAATGACCTAAATATTCAACCAATGACACAAAATCACTTATTGGATGCACAAGATTGGTTAAAAACCCTAATTAATCTAGAATAACCCTAGGGAGGACGAAAATGACCTAAATGTTCAACCAATGATACAAAATCACTTATTGGATGCACAAGATTGGTTAACAACCCTAATAGGATTAGAATAAGCCAAGGGAGGACGAAAATGACCTAAATGTTCAACCAATGACACAAAATCACTTACTGGATGCACAATATTGTTTAAAAACCCTAATTTGATTAGAATAAGCCTAGGGAGGATGAAAATGACCAAAATGTTCAACCAATGACACAAACTCATTTATTAGATGCACAGGATTGGTTAAAAATCCTAATTTGATTAGAATAAATTCAGGGAGGATGAAAATGACGTAAATGTTCAACCAAGGACACAAAATCACTTATTGGATGCACAAAATTGTTTAAAAACCCTAATTTGATTAGAATAAGCCTAGGGAGGACGAGAATGACCTAAATGTTCAACCAATGACACAAAATCACTTATTGGATGCACAAGATTGGTTAAAAACCCTAATTAAATTAGAATATGTCTAGGGAGGACGAAAATGACCTAAATGTTCAACCAATGACACAAAATCACTTATTGGATGCACAAGATTGGTTAACAACCCTAATTGCATTAGAATTAGCATAGGGAGGACGAAAATGACCTAAATGTTCAACCAATGACATAAAATCACTTATTGCATGCACAAGATTGTTTAAAAACCCTAATTTGATTAGAATAAGTCTTGGGAGGAAGAAAATGACATAAATGTTCATTCAATGACACAAAATCACTTACTGGATGCACAAGATTGGTTAAAAACCCTAATTTGATTAGAATAAGTCTAGGGAGGACGAAAATGACGTAAATGTTCAACCAATGACATAAAATCACTTATTGGATGCACAACATTGTTTAAAAAACCTAATTTGATTAGAATAAGCCTAGGGAGGACGAAAATGACCTAAATGTTTAACCAACGACACAAAATCACTTATTGGATGCACAAGATTGGTTAACAACCCGAATTGGATTAGAATAAGCCTAGGGAGGACGAAAATGACCTAAATGTTTAACCAATGACACAAAATCACTTATTGGATGCACAAGATTGTTTAAAAACCCTAATTTGATTAGAATAAGCATAGGGAGGACGAAAATGACCTAAATGTTCAACCAATGACACAAAATCACTTATTGGATGTACAAGATTGGTTAAAAACCCTAATTAAATTAGAATATGTCTAGGGAGGACGAAAATGACCTAAATGTTCAACCAATGACACAAAATTACTTATTGGATGCACAAGATTGGTTAACAACCCTAATTGCATTAGAATTAGCATAGGGAGGACGAAAATGACCTAAATGTTCAACCAATGACATAAAATCACTTATTGCATGCACAAGATTGGTTAAAAACCCTAATTTGATTAGAATAAATTCAAGGAGGAAGAAAATGACGTAAATGTTCAACCAATGACACAAAATCACTTATTGGATGCACAACACTGTTTAAAAACCCTAATTTGATTAGAATAAGCCTAGGGAGGACGAAAATGACCTAAATGTTCAACCAATGACACAAAATCACTTATTGGATGCACAAGCTTGGTTAAAAACCCTAATAAAATTAGAATATGTCTAGGGAGGACGAAAATGACCTAAATGTTCAACCAACGACACAAAATCACTTATTGGATGCACAAGATTGGTTAGAAACCCTTTTGTGATTAGAATAAGCCTATGGAGGACGAAAATGACATAAATGTTCAACCAATGACACAAAATCATTTATTGGATGCACAAGATTGGTTAAAAACCCTAATTGGATTAGAATAATCCTATGGAGGACGAAAATGACCTAAATGTTAAACCAATGACATAAAATCACTTATTGCATGCACAAGATTGGTTAGAAACCCTAATTGGACTAAAATAAGCCTAGGGAGGACGAAAATGACCTAAATGTTCAACCAACGACACAAAATCACTTATTGAATGCACAAGATTGGTTAGAAACCCTAATTGGATTAGAATAAGCCTGTGGAGGACAAAAATGTCCAAAATGTTCAACCAATGAGACAAAATCACTTATTGGATGCACAAGATTGTTTAAAAACCCTAATTTGATTAGAATAAGCCTATGGAGGACAAAAATGTCCAAAATGTTCAACCAATGACACAAAATCACTTATTGGATGCACAAGATTGTTTAAAAACCCTAATTTGATTAGAATAAGTCTTGGGAGGAAGAAAATGACATAAATGTTCATTCAATGACACAAAATCACTTACTAGATGCACAAGATTGGTTAAAAACCCTAATTTGATTAGAATAAGTCTAGGGAGGACGAAAATGACGAAAATGTTCAACCAATGACATAAAATCACTTATTGGATGCACAAGATTGGCTAAAAACCCTAATTGGATTAGAATAAGCCTAGGGAGGACGAAAATGACCTAAATGTTCATCCAATGACACAAAATCACTTATTGGATGCACAAGATTGGTTAAAAACCCTAATTAAATTAGAATAAGCCTAGGGAGGACGAAAACGACCTAAATGTTCAACCAATGACACAAAATCACTTATTGGATGCACAAGATTGGTTAACAACCCTAATTGGATTAGAATAACCCTAGGGAGGACGAAAATGACCTAAATGTTCAACATATGACACAAAATAACTTATTGGATGCACAAGATTGTTTAAAATCCCTAATTTGATTAGAATAAGCCTATGGAGGTCAAAAATGTCCTAAATATTCAACCAATGACACAAAATCACTTATTGGATGCACAAGATTGTTTAAAAACCCTAATTTGATTAGAATAAGTCTAGGGAGGAAGAAAATGACATAAGTGTTCATTCAACGACACAAAATCACTTATTGGATGCACAAGATTGGTTAACAACCCTAATTGGATTAGAATAAGCCTAGGGAGGACGAAAATGACCTAAATGTTCAACCAATGACACAAAATCACTTATTGGATGCACAAGATTGGTTAAAAACCCTAATTAAATTAGAATATGTCTAGGGAGGACGAAAATGACCTAAATGTTCAACCAACGACACAAAATCACTTATTGGATGCACAAGATTGGTTAGAAACCCTCTTGGGATTAGAATAAGTCTATGGGGGAAGGAAAATGACTTAAATGTTCAACCAATGACACAAAATCACTTATTGGTTGCACAAGATTGGTTAAAAACCCTAATTGGATTAGAATAAGCCGAAGGATGACAAAAATGACCTAAATGTTCAACCAACGACACAAAATGACTTATTGTATGCACAAGATTGGTTAAAAACCCTAATTGGACTAGAATAAGCCTAGGGAGGACATAAATGACCTAAATGTTCAAACAATGACACAAAATCACTTATTGGATGCACAAGATTGGTTAAAAACCCTAATTGGATTAGAATAAGCTTAGGGAGGACGAAAATGACCTAAATGTTCAACCAATGACACAAAATCACTTATTGGATGCACAAGATTGGTTAACAACCCTAATTGGATTAGAATAAGCCTAGGGAGGACGAAAATGACCTAAATGTTCAACCAATGACACAAAATCACTTATTGGATGCACAAGATTGGTTAAAAACCCTAATTGGATTAGAATAAGCCGAAGGATGACGAAATTGACCGAAATGTTCAACCAACGACACAAAATGACTTATTGTATGCACAAGATTGGTTAAAAACCCTAATTGGACTAGAATAAGCCTAAGGAGGACGAAAATGACCTAAATGTTCAAACAATGACACAAAATCACTTATTGGATGCACAAGATTGGTTAAAAACCCTAATTGGATTAGAATAAGCCTAGGGAGGACGAAAATGACCTAAATGTTCAACCAATGACACAAAATCACTTATTGGATGCACAAGATTGGTTAACAACCCTAATTAAATTAGAATATGCCTAGGGAGGACGAAAATTACCTAAATGTTCAACCAATGACACAAAATCACTTATTGGATGCACAAGATTGTTTAAAAACCCTAATTTGATTAGAATAAGTCTAGGGAGGACAAAAATGACCTAAATGTTTAACCAATGACACAAAATCGCTTATTGGATGCACAAGATTGTTTAAAAACCCTAATTTGATTAGAATAAGTCTAGGTTGGAATAAAATGACATAAGTGTTCATTCAATGACACAAAATCACTTATTGGATGCACAAGATTGGTTAAAAATCCTAATTTGATTAGAATAAATTTAGGGAGGATGAAAATGACGTAAATGTTCAACCAAGGACACAAAATCACTTATTGGATGCACAACATTGTTTAAAAACCCTAATTTGATTAGAATAAGCCTAGGGAGGACGAAAATGACCTAAATGTTCAACCAATGACACAAAATCACTTATTGGATGCACAAGATTGGTTAAAAACCCTAATTAAATTAGAATATGTCTAGGGAGGACGAAAATGACCTAAATGTTCAACCAACGACACAAAATCACTTATTGGATGCACAAGATTGGTTAGAAACCCTCTTGGGATTAGAATAAGCCTATGGAGGACGAAAATGACATAAATGTTCAACCAATGACACAAAATCACATATTGGTTGCACAAGATTGGTTAAAAACCCTAATTGGATTAGAATAAGCCGAAGGATGACAAAAATGACCTAAATGTTCAACCAACGACACAAAATTACTTATTGTATGCACAAGATTGGTTAAAAACCTTAATTGGACTAGAATAAGCCTAGGGAGGACATAAATGACCTAAATGTTCAAACAATGACACAAAATCACTTATTGGATGCACAAGATTGGTTAAAAACCCTAATTGGATTAGAATAAGCCTAGGGAGGACGAAAATGACCTAAATGTTCAACCAATGACACAAAATCACTTATTGGATGCACAAGATTGGTTAAAAACCCTAATTGGATTAGAATAAGCCGAAGGATGACAAAAATGACCTAAATGTTCAGCCAACGACACAAAATTACTTATTGTATGCACAAGATTGGTTAAAAACCTTAATTGGACTAGAATAAGCCTAGGGAGGAAATAAATGACCTAAATGTTCAAACAATGACACAAAATCACTTATTGGATGCACAAGATTGGTTAAAAACCCTAATTGGATTAGAATAAGCCTAGGGAGGACGAAAATGACCTAAATGTTCAACCAATGACACAAAATCACTTATTGGATGCACAAGATTGGTTAAAAACCCTAATTAAATTAGAATAAGCCTAGGGAAGACGAAAATGACCTAAATGTTCAACCAATGACACAAAATCACTTACTGGATACACAAGATTGGTTAAAGACCCTAATTAAATTAGAATAAGCCTAGGGAGGACAAAAATGACCTAAATGTTTAACCAATGACACAAATTCACTTGTTGGATGCACAAGATTGGTTAACAACCCTAATTGGATTAGAATAAGCATATGGAGGACGAAAATGACATAAATGTTCAACCAATGACACAAAATCATTTATTGGATGCACAAGATTGGTTAAAAACCCTAATTGGATTAGAATAATCCTATGGAGGACGAAAATGACCTAAATGTTAAACCAATGACATAAAATCACTTATTGCATGCACAAGATTGGTTAGAAACCCTAATTGGACTAAAATAAGCCTAGGGAGGACGAAAATGACCTAAATGTTCAACCAACGACACAAAATCACTTATTGAATGCACAAGATTGGTTAGAAACCCTAATTGGATTAGAATAAGCCTGTGGAGGACGAAAATGACATAAATGTTCAACCAATGACACAAAATCAATTATTGGATGCACAAGATTGGTTAAAAACCCTAATTGGATTAGAATAAGCCAAAGGACGACGAAAATAACCAAAATGTTCAACCAACGACATAAAATGACTTATTGTATGCACAAGATTGGTTAAAAACCCTATTTGGATGCACAAGATTGGTTAAAAACCCTAATTAAATTTGAATATGCCTAGGGAGGACGAAAATGACCTAAATGCTCAACCAATGACACAAAATCACTTATTGGATGCAAAAGATTGGTTAAAAATCCTAATTTGATTAGAATAAGTCTAGGGAGGAAGAAAATGACATAAGTGTTCATTCAATGACACAAAATCACTTATTGGATGCACAAGATTGGTTAAAAACCCTAATTGGATTAGAATAAGCCTATGGAGGACGAAAATGACATAAATGTTCAACCAATGACACAAAATCATTTATTGGATGCACAAGATTGGTTAAAAACCCTAATTGGATTAGAATAAGCCTATGGAGGACGAAAATGACCTAAATGTTAAACCAATGACATAAAATCACTTATTGCATGCACAAGATTGGTTAGAAACCCTAATTGGACTAAAATAAGCCTAGGGAGGACGAAAATGACCTAAATGTTCAACCAACGACACAAAATCACTTATTGAATGCACAAGATTGGTTAGAAACCCTAATTGGATTAGAATAAGCCTATGGAGGACGAAAATGACATAAATGTTCAACCAATGACACAAAATCACTTATTGGATGCACAAGATTGGTTAAAAACCCTAATTGGATTAGAATAAGCCGAAGGATGACGAAAATAACCAAAATGTTCAACCAACGACACAAAATGACTTATTGTATGCACAAGATTGGTTAAAAACCCTATTTGGATGCACAAGATTGGTTAAAAACCCTAATTAAATTTGAATATGCCTAGGGAGGACGAAAATGACCTAAATGCTCAACCAATGACACAAAATCACTTATTGGATGCACAAGATTGGTTAAAAATCCTAATTTGATTAGAATAAGTCTAGGGAGGAAGAAAATGACATAAGTGTTCATTCAATGACACAAAATCACTTATTGGATGCACAAGATTGGTTAAAAACCCTAATTGGATTAGAATAAGCCTTTGGAGGACGAAAATGACATAAATGTTCAACCAATGACACAAAATCACTTATTGGATGCACAAGATTGGTTAAAAACCCTAATTGGATTAGAATAAGCCTTTGGAGGACGAAAATGACATAAATGTTCAACCAATGACACAAAATCACTTATTGGATGCACAAGATTGGTTAAAAACCCTAATTGGATTAGAATAAGCCTAGGGAGGACGAAAATGACCTAAATGTTCAACCAATGACACAAAATCACTTATTGGATGCACAAGATTGGTTATAAACCCTAATTGGATTTGAATAAGCCTAGGGAGGACAAAAATGACCGAAATGTTCAATCAATGACACAAACGCACTTATTGGATGCACAAGATTGGTTAAAAACCCTAATTGGATTAGAATAAGTTTAGGGAAGACGAAAATGACCTAAATGTTCAACCAATGACACAAAATCACTTATTGGATGCACAAGATTGGTTAAAAACCCTATTTGGATTAGAATAAGCCTAGGGCGGTTGAAAATGACCCAAATGTTCAACCAATGACACAAAATCACTTATTGGATGCACAAGATTGGTTAAAAACCCTAATTGGATTAGAATAAGCCTAGGGAGGACGAAAATGACCTAAATGTTCAACCAATGACACAAAATCACTTATTGGATGCACAAGATTGGTTAAAAACCCTAATTGGATTAAAATAAGCCTAGGGAGGACGAAAATGACCTAAATGTTCAACCAATGACACAAAATCACATATTGGATGCACAAGATTGGTTAAAAACCCTAATTGGATTAGAATAAGCCTAGGGAGGACGAAAATGACCTAAATGTTCAACCAATGACACAAAATCACTTATTGGATGCACAAGATTGTTTAAAAACCCTAATTTGATTAGAATAAGTCTTGGGAGGAAGAAAATGACATAAATGTTCATTCAATGACACAAAATCCCTCATTGGATGCACAAGATTGGTTAAAAATCCTAATTTGATTAGAATAAATTCAGGGAGGATGAAAATGACGTAAATGTTCAACCAAGGACACAAAATCACTTATTGGATGCACAACATTGTTTAAAAACCCTAATTTGATTAGAATAAGCCTAGGGAGGAAGAAAATGACCTAAATGTTCAACCAATGACATAAAATCACTTATTGGATGCACAAGATTGGTTAAAAACCCTAATTGGATTAGAATAAGCCTAGGGAGGACGAAAATGACCTAAATGTTCAACCAATGACACAAAATCACTTATTGGATGCACAAGATTGGTTAAAAACCCTAATTAAATTAGAATAAGCCTAGGGAAGACGAAAATGACCTAAATGTTCAACCAATGACACAAAATCACTTACTGGATGCATAAGATTGGTTAAAAACCCTAATTAAATTAGAATAAGCCTAGGGAGGACAAAAATGACCTAAATGTTTAACCAATGACACAAAATCACTTATTGGATGCACAAGATTGGTTAACAACCCTAATTGGATTAGAATAAGCCTAGGGAGGACGAAAATGACCTAAATGTTTAACCAATGACACAAAATCACTTATTGGATGCACAAGATTGTTTAAAAACCCTAATTTGATTAGAATAAGAATAGGGAGGACGAAAATGACCTAAATGTTCAACCAATGACACAAAATCACTTATTGGATGCACAAGATTGGTTAAAAACCCTAATTAAATTAGAATATGTCTAGGGAGGACGAAAATGACCTAAATGTTCAACCATTGACACAAAATCACTTATTGGATGCACAAGATTGGTTAACAACCCTAATTGCATTAGAATTAGCATAGGGAGGACGAAAATGACCTAAATGTTCAACCAATGACATAAAATCACTTATTGCATGCACAAGATTGGTTAAAAACCCTAATTTGATTAGAATAAATTCAGGGAGGATGAAAATGACGTAAATGTTCAACCAATGACACAAAATCACTTATTGGATGCACAACACTGTTTAAAAACCCTAATTTGATTAGAATAAGCCTAGGGAGGACGAAAATAACCTAAATGTTCAACCAATGACACAAAATCACTTATTGGATGCACAAGATTGGTTAAAAACCCTAATTAAATTAGAATATGTCTAGGGAGGACGAAAATGACCTAAATGTTCAACCAACGACACAAAATCACTTATTGGATGCACAAGATTGGTTAGAAACCCTCTTGGGATTAGAATAAGCCTATGGAGGACGAAAATGACATAAATGTTCAACCAATGACACAAAATCACTTATTGGTTGCACAAGATTGGTTAAAAACCCTAATTGGATTAGAATAAGCCGAAGGATGACGAAAATGACCTAAATGTTCAACCAACAGCACAAAATGACTTATTGTATGCACAAGATTGGTTAAAAACCCTAATTGGACTAGAATAAGCCTAGGGAGGACGAAAATGACCTAAATGTTCAAACAATGACACAAAATCACTTATTGGATGCACAAGATTGGTTAAAAACCCTAATTGAATTCGAATAAGCCTAGGGAGGACGAAAATGACCTAAATGTTCAAACAATGACACAAAATCACTTATTGGATGCACAAGATTGGTTAAAAACCCTAATTGGATTAGAATAAGCCTAGGGAGGACGAAAATGACCTAAATGTTCAACCAATGACACAAAATCACTTATTGGATGCACAAGATTGTTTAAAATCCCTAATTTGATTAGAATAAGCCTATGGAGGACAAAAATGTCCTAAATGTTCAACCAATGACACAAAATCACTTATTGGATGCACAAGATTGTTTAAAAACCCTAATTTGATTAGAATAAGCCTATGGAGGACAAAAATGTCCAAAATGTTCAACCAATGACACAAAATCACTTATTGGATGCACAAGATTGTTTAAAAACCCTAATTTGATTAGAATAAGTCTTGGGAGGAAGAAAATGACATAAATGTTCATTCAATGACACAAAATCACTTACTAGATGCACAAGATTGGTTAAAAACCCTAATTTGATTAGAATAAGTCTAGGGAGGACGAAAATGACGAAAATGTTCAACCAATGACATAAAATCACTTATTGGATGCACAAGATAGGCTAAAAACCCTAATTGGATTAGAATAAGCCTAGGGAGGACGAAAATGACCTAAATGTTCATCCAATGAAACAAAATCACTTATTGGATGCACAAGATTTGTTAAAAACCCTAATTAAATTATAATAAGCCTAGGGAGGACGAAAACGACCTAAATGTTCAACAAATGACACAAAATCACTTATCGGATGCACAAGATTTGTTAACAACCCTAATTGGATTATTATAAGCCTAGGGAGGACGAAAATGACCTAAATGTTCAACCAATGACACAAAATCACTTATTGGATGCACAAGATTGTTAAAATACCTAATTTGATTAGAATAAGCCTATGGAGGACAAAAATGTCCTAAATGTTCAACCAATGACACAAAATCACTTATTGGATGCACAAGATTGTTTAAAAACTCTAATTTGATTAGAATAAGTCTTGGGAGGAAGAAAATGACATAAATGTTCATTCAATGACACAAAATCACTTACTGGATGCACAAGATTGGTTAAAAACCCTAATTTGACTAGAATAAGTCTAGGGAGGACGAAAATGACGTAAATGTTCAATCAATGACATAAAATCACTTATTGGATGCACAACATTGTTTAAAAAACCTATTTTGATTGGAATAAGCCTAGGGAGGACGAAAATGACCTAAATGTTTAACCAATGACACAAAATCACTTATTGGATGCACAAGATTGGTTAACAACCCTAATTGGATTAGAATAAGCCTAGGGAGGACGAAAATGACCTAAATGTTTAACCAATGACACAAAATCACTTATTGGATGCACAAAATTGTTTAAAAACCCTAATTTGATTAGAATAAGCATAGGGAGGACGAAAATGACCTAAATGTTCAACCAATGACACAAAATCACTTATTGGATGCACAAGATTGGTTAAAAACCCTAATTAAATTAGAATATGTCTAGGGAGGACGAAAATGACCTAAATGTTCAACCAACGACACAAAATCACTTATTGGATGCACAAGATTGGTTAGAAACCCTCTTTGGATTAGAATAAGCCTATGGAGGACGAAAATGGCATAAATGTTTAACCAATGACACAAAATCACTTATTGGTTGCACAAGATTGGTTAAAAACCCTAATTGGATTAGAATAAGCCGAAGGATGACAAAAATGACCTAAATGTTCAACCAACGACACAAAATGACTTATTGTATGCACAAGATTGGTTAAAAACCCTAATTGGACTAGAATAAGCCTAGGGAGGACATAAATGACCTAAATGTTCAAACAATGACACAAAATCACTTATTGGATGCACAAGATTGGTTAAAAACCCTAATTGGATTAGAATAAGCCTAGGGAGGACGAAAATGACCTAAATGTTCAACCAACGACACAAAATCACTTATTGGATGCACAAGATTGGTTAGAAACCCTCTTGGGATTAGAATAAGCCTATGGAGGACGAAAATGACATAAATGTTCAACCAATGACACAAAATCACTTATTGGTTGCACAAGATATGTTAAAAACCCTAATTGGATTAGAATAAGCCGAAGGATGACAAAAATAACCTAAATGTTCAACCAACGACACAAAATGACTTATTGTATGCACAAGATTGGTTAAAAACCCTAATTGGACTAGAATAAGCCTAGGGAGGACATAAATGACCTAAATGTTCAAACAATGACACAAAATCACTTATTGGATGCACAAGATTGGTTAAAAACCCTAATTGGATTAGAATAAGCCTAGGGAGGACGAAAATGACCTAAATGTTCAACCAATGACACAAAATCACTTATTGGATGCACATGATTGGTTAAAAACCCTAATTAAATTAGAATATGTCCAGGGAGGACGAAAATGACCTAAATGTTCAACCAATGACACAAAATCACTTATTGGATGCACAAGATTGGTTAAAAACCCTAATTGGATTAGAATAAGCCTAGGGAGGACGAAAATGACCTAAATATTCAAACAATGACACAAAATCACTTATTGGATGCACAAGATTGGTTAAAAACCCTAATTGGATTAGAATAAGCCTAGGGAGGACGAAAATGACCTAAATGTTCAACCAATGACACAAAATCACTTATTGGATGCACAAGATTGGTTAAAAACCCTAATTGGATTAGAATAAGCCGAAGGATGACAAAAATGACCTAAATGTTCAGCCAACGACACAAAATTACTTATTGTATGCACAAGATTGGTTAAAAACCTTAATTGGACTAGAATAAGCCTAGGGAGGAAATAAATGACCTAAATGTTCAAACAATGACACAAAATCACTTATTGGATGCACAAGATTGGTTAAAAACCCTAATTGGATTAGAATAAGCCTAGGGAGGACGAAAATGACCTAAATGTTCAACCAATGACACAAAATCACTTATTGGATGCATAAGATTGGTTAAAAACCCTAATTGGATTAGAATAAGCCTAGGGAGGACGAAAATGACCTAAATGTTCAACCAATGACACAAAATCACTTATTGGATGCACAAGATTGGTTAAAAACCCTAATTGGATTAGAATAAGCCGAAGGATGACGAAAATGACCAAAATGTTCAACCAACGACACAAAATGACTTATTGTATGCACAAGATTAGTTAAAAACCCTAATTGGACTAGAATAAGCGAAAGGAGGACGAAAATGACCTAAATGTTCAAACAATGACACAAAATCACTTATTGGATGCACAAGATTGGTTAAAAACCCTAATTGGATTAGAATAAGCCTAGGGAGGACGAAAATGACCTAAATGTTCAACCAATGACACAAAATCACTTATTGGATGCACAAGATTGGTTAAAAATCCTAATTTGATTAGAATAAATTCAGGGAGGATGAAAATGACGTAAATGTTCAACCAAGGACACAAAATCACTTATTGGATGCACAACATTGTTTAAAAACCCTAATTTGATTAGAATAAGCCTAGGGAGGACGAAAATGACCTAAATGTTCAACCAATGACATTAAATCACTTATTGGATGCACAAGATTGGTTAAAAACCCTAATTGGATTAGAATAAGCCTAGGGAGGACGAAAATGACCTAAATGTTCAACCAATGACACAAAATCACTTATTGGATGCACAAGATTGGTTAAAAACCCTAATTAAATTAGAATAAGCCTAGGGAGGACGACAATGACCTAAATGTTCAACCAATGACACAAAATCACTTATTGGATGCACAAGATTGGTTAACAACCCTAATTGGATTAGAATAAGCCTAGGGAGGACGAAAATGACCTAACTGTTCAGCCAATGACACAAAATCACTTATTGGATGCACAAGATTGTTTAAAAACCCTAATTTGATTAGAATAAGCCGAAGGATGATGAAAATGACCTAAATGTTCAACCAACGGCACAAAATGACTTATTGTATGCACAAGATTGGTTAAAAACCCTAATTGGACTAGAATAAGCCTAGGGAGGACGAAAATGACCTAAATGTTCAAACAATGACACAAAATCACTTATTGGATGCACAAGATTGGTTAAAAACACTAATCGGATTTGAAGATGCCTAGGGAGGACGAAAATGACCTAAATGTGCAACCAACGACACAAAATCACATATTGGATGCACAAGATTGGTTAGAAACCCTAATTTGGTTAGAATAAGCCTGTGGAGGACGAAAATGACATAAATGTTAGACCAATGACACAAAATCACTTATTGGATGCACAAGATTGGTTAAAAACTTTAAATGGATTAGAATAAGCCGAAGGATGACGAAAATGACCAAAATGTTCAACCAACGACACAAAATGACTTGTTGTATGCACAAGATTGGTTAAAAACCCTAATTGGACTAGAATAAGCCTAAGGAGGACGAAAATGACCTAAATGTTCAACCAAGGACACAAAATCACTTATTGGATGCACAACATTGTTTAAAAACCCTATTTTGATTAGAATAAGCCTAGGGAGGACGAAAATGACCTAAATGTTCAACCAATGACAGAAAATCACTTATTGGATGCACAAGATTGGTTAAAAACCCTAATTAAATTAGAATATGTCTAGGGAGGACGAAAATGACCTAAATGTTCAACCAATGACACAAAATCACTTATTGGATGCACAAGATTGGTTAACAACCCTAATTGCATTAGAATTAGCATAGGGAGGACGAAAATGACCTAAATGTTCAACCAATGACATAAAATCACTTATTGCATGCACAAGATTGTTTAAAAACCCTAATTTGATTAGAATAAGTCTTGGGAGGAAGAAAATGACATAAATGTTCATTCAATGACACAAAATCACTTACTGGATGCACAAGATTGGTTAAAAACCCTAATTTGATTAGAATAAGTCTAGGGAGGACGAAAATGACGTAAATGTTCAACCAATGACATAAAATCACTTATTGGATGCACAACATTGTTTAAAAAACCTAATTTGATTAGAATAAGCCTAGGGAGGACGAAAATGACCTAAATGTTTAACCAACGACACAAAATCACTTATTGGATGCACAAGATTGGTTAACAACCCGAATTGGATTAGAATAAGCCTAGGGAGGACGAAAATGACCTAAATGTTTAACCAATGACACAAAATCACTTATTGGATGCACAAGATTGTTTAAAAACCCTAATTTGATTAGAATAAGTCTTGGGAGGAAGAAAATGACATAAATGTTCATTCAATGACACAAAATCACTTACTGGATGCACAAGATTGGTTAAAAACCCTAATTTGATTAGAATAAGTCTAGGGAGGACGAAAATGACGTAAATGTTCAACCAATGACATAAAATCACTTATTGGATGCACAACATTGTTTAAAAAACCTATTTTGATTAGAATAAGCCTAGGGAGGACGAAAATGACCTAAATGTTTAACCAATGACACAAAATCACTTATTGGATGCACAAGATTGGTTAACAACCCTAATTGGATTAGAATAAGCCTAGGGAGGACGAAAATGACCTAAATGTTTAACCAATGACACAAAATCACTTATTGGATGCACAAAATTGTTTAAAAACCCTAATTTGATTAGAATAAGCATAGGGAGGACGAAAATGACCTAAATGTTCATCCAATGACACAAAATCACTTATTGGATGCACAAGATTTGTTAAAAACCCTAATTAAATTATAATAAGCCTAGGGAGGACGAAAACGACCTAAATGTTCAACCAATGACACAAAATCACTTATTGGATGCACAAGATTGGTTAACAACCCTAATTGGATTAGAATAAGCCTAGGGAGGACGAAAATGACCTAAATGTTCAACCAATGACACAAAATCACTTATTGGATGCACAAGATTGTTTAAAATCCCTAATTTGATTAGAATAAGCCTATGGAGGACAAAAATGTCCTAAATGTTCAACCAATGACACAAAATCACTTATTGGATGCACAAGATTGTTTAAAAACCCTAATTTGATTAGAATAAGCCTATGGAGGACAAAAATGTCCAAAATGTTCAACCAATGACACAAAATCACTTATTGGATGCACAAGATTGTTTAAAAACCCTAATTTGATTAGAATAAGTCTTGGGAGGAAGAAAATGACATAAATGTTCATTCAATGACACAAAATCACTTACTAGATGCACAAGATTGGTTAAAAACCCTAATTTGATTAGAATAAGTCTAGGGAGGACGAAAATGACGAAAATGTTCAACCAATGACATAAAATCACTTATTGGATGCACAAGATAGGCTAAAAACCCTAATTGGATTAGAATAAGCCTAGGGAGGACGAAAATGACCTAAATGTTCATCCAATGAAACAAAATCACTTATTGGATGCACAAGATTTGTTAAAAACCCTAATTAAATTATAATAAGCCTAGGGAGGACGAAAACGACCTAAATGTTCAACAAATGACACAAAATCACTTATCGGATGCACAAGATTTGTTAACAACCCTAATTGGATTATTATAAGCCTAGGGAGGACGAAAATGACCTAAATGTTCAACCAATGACACAAAATCACTTATTGGATGCACAAGATTGTTAAAATACCTAATTTGATTAGAATAAGCCTATGGAGGACAAAAATGTCCTAAATGTTCAACCAATGACACAAAATCACTTATTGAATGCACAAGATTGTTTAAAAACCCTAATTTGATTAGAAAAAGTCTTGGGAGGAAGAAAATGACATAAATGTTCATTCAATGACACAAAATCACTTACTGGATGCACAAGATTGGTTAAAAACCCTAATTTGATTAGAATAAGTCTAGGGAGGACGAAAATGACGTAAATGTTCAACCAATGACATAAAATCACTTATTGGATGCACAACATTGTTTAAAAAACCTATTTTGATTAGAATAAGCCTAGGGAGGACGAAAATGACCTAAATGTTTAACCAATGACACAAAATCACTTATTGGATGCACAAGATTGGTTAACAACCCTAATTGGATTAGAATAAGCCTAGGGAGGACGAAAATGACCTAAATGTTTAACCAATGACACAAAATCACTTATTGGATGCACAAAATTGTTTAAAAACCCTAATTTGATTAGAATAAGCATAGGGAGGACGAAAATGACCTAAATGTTCAACCAATGACACAAAATCACTTATTGGATGCACAAGATTGGTTAAAAACCCTAATTAAATTAGAATATGTCTAGGGAGGACGAAAATGACCTAAATGTTCAACCAACGACACAAAATCACTTATTGGATGCACAAGATTGGTTAGAAACCCTGTTGGGATTAGAATAAGCCTATGGAGGACGAAAATGACATAAATGTTCAACCAATGACACAAAATCACTTATTGGTTGCACAAGATTGGTTAAAAACCCTAATTGGATTAGAATAAGCCGAAGGATGACAAAAATGACCTAAATGTTCAACCAACGACACAAAATGACTTATTGTATGCACAAGATTGGTTAAAAACCCTAATTGGACTAGAATAAGCCTAGGGAGGACATAAATGACCTAAATGTTCAAACAATGACACAAAATCACTTATTGGATGCACAAGATTGGTTAAAAACCCTAATTGGATTAGAATAAGCCTAGGGAGGACGAAAATGACCTAAATGTTCAACCAATGACACAAAATCACTTATTGGATGCACAAGATTGGTTAAAAACCCTAATTAAATTAGAATAAGCCTAGGGAGGATGACAATGACCTAAATGTTAAACAAATGACACAAAATCACTTATTGGATGCACAAGATTGGTTAACAACCCTAATTGGATTAGAATAAGCCTAGGGAGGACGAAAATGACCTAAATGTTCAACCAATGACACAAAATCACTTATTGGATGCACAAGATTGTTTAAAAACCCTAATTTGATTAGAATAAGCCTAGGGAGGACAAAAATGACATAAATGTTCAACCAATGACACAAAATCACTTATTGGATGCACAAGATTGGTTAAAAACCCTAATTGGATTAGAATAAGCCTAGGGAGGACGAAAATGACCTAAATGTTCAACCAATGACACAAAATCACTTATTGGATGCACAAGATTGGTTAAAAACCCTAATTAAATTAGAATAAGCCTAGGGAGGACGAAAACGACCTAAATGTTCAACCAATGACACAAAATCACTTATTGGATGCACAAGATTGGTTAACAACCCTAATTGGATTAGAATAAGCCTAGGGAGGAAGAAAATGACCTAAATGTTTAACCAATGACTCAAAATCACTTATTGGTTGCACAAGATTCGTTAAAAACCCTAATTGGATTAGAATAAGCCGAAGGATGACGAAAATGACCTAAATGTTCAACCAACGACACAAAATGACTTATTGTATGCACAAGATTGGTTAAAAACCCTAATTGGACTAGAATAAGCCTAGGGAGGACGAAAATGACCTAAATGTTCAAACAATGACACAAAATTACTTATTGGATGCACAAGATTGGTTTAAAACCCTAATTGGATTAGAATAAGCCTAGGGAGGACGAAAATGACCTAAATGTTCAACCAATGACACAAAATCACTTATTGGATGCACAAGATTGGTTAAAAACCCTAATTAAATTAGAATATGTCTAGGGAGGACGAAAATGACCTAAATGTTCATCCAACGACACAAAATCACTTATTGGATGCACAAGATTGGTTAGAAACCCTCTTTGGAATAGAATAAGCCTATGGAGGACGAAAATGACATAAATGTTCAACCAATGACACAAAATCACTTATTGGTTGCACAAGATTGGTTAAAAACCCTAATTGGATTAGAATAAGCCGAAGGATGACGAAAATGACCTAAATGTTCAACCAACGACACAAAATCACTTATTGGATGCACAACACTGTTTAAAAACCCTAATTTGATTAGAATAAGCCTAGGGAGGACGAAAATGACCTAAATGTTCAACCAATGACACAAAATCACTTATTGGATGCACAAGATTGGTTAAAAACCCTAATTGGATTAGAATAAGCCGAAGGATGACGAAAATGACCTAAATGTTCAACCAAAGACACAAAATGACTTATTGTATGCACAAGATTGTTTAAAAACCCTAATTTGATTAGAATAAGCCTAGGGAGGACAAAAATGACCTAAATGTTCAACCAATGACACAAAATCACTTATTGGATGCACAAGATTGGTTAAAAACCCTAATTAAATTAGAATATGTCTAGGGAGGACGAAAATGACCTAAATGTTCAACCAATGACACAAAATCACTTATTGGATGCACAAGATTGGTTAACAACCCTAATTGGATTAGAATTAGCATAGGGAGGACGAAACTGACCTAAATGTTCAACCAACGACACAAAATCACTTATTGGATGCACAAGATTGGTTAAAAACCCTAATTGGATTAGAATAAGCCTAGGGAGGACGAAAATGACATTAATGTTAAACCAATGACACAAAATCACTTATTGGATGCACAAGATTGGTTAAAAACCCTAATTGGATTAGAATAAGCCGAAGGATGTCGAAAATGACCTAACTGTTCAACCAATGACACAAAATGACTTATTGTATGCACAAGATTGTTTAAAAACCCTAATTTGATTATAATAAGCCTAGGGAGGACAAAAATGACCTAAATGTTCAACCAATGACACAAAATCACTTATTGGATGCACATGATTGGTTAAAAACCCTAATTAAATTAGAATATGTCTAGGGAGGACGAAAATGACCTAAATGTTCAACCAATGACACAAAATCACTTATTGGATGCACAAGATTGGTTAAAAACCCTAATTGGATTAGAATTAGCATAGGGAGGACGAAAATGACCTAAATGTTCAACCAATGACATAAAATCACTTATTGCATGCACAAGATTGGTTAAAAACCCTAATTTCATTAGAATAAATTCAGGGAGGATGAAAATGACGTAAATGTTCAACCAATGACACAAAATCACTTATTGGATGCACAACACTGTTTAAAAACCCTAATTTGATTAGAATAAGCCTAGGGAGGACGAAAATGACCTAAATGTTCAACCAATGACACAAAATCACTTATTGGATGCACAAGATTGGTTAGAAACCCTCTTTGGATTAGAATAAGCCTAGGGAGGACGAAAATGACATAAATGTTCAACCAATGACACAAAATCACTTATTGGTTGCACAAGATTGGTTAAAAACCCTAATTGGATTAGAATAAGCCGAAGGATGACGAAAATGACCTAAATGTTCAACCAACGACACAAAATGACTTATTGTATGCACAAGATTGGTTAAAAACCCTAATTTGACTAAAATAAGCCTAGGGAGGACGAAAATGACCTAAATGTTCAACCAAATACACAAAATCACTTATTGGATGCACAAGATTGGTTAGAAACCCTCTTTGGATTAGAATAAGCCTATGGAGGACGAAAATGACATAAATGTTCAACCAATGACACAAAATCACTTATTGGTTGCACAAGATTGGTTAAAAACCCTAATTGGATTAGAATAAGCCGAAGGATGACGAAAATGACCTAAATGTTCAACCAACGACACAAAATGACTTATTGGATGCACAACACTGTTTAAAAACCCTAATTTGATTAGAATAAGCCTAGGGAGGACGAAAATGACCTAAATGTTCAACCAATGACACAAAATCACTTATTTGATGCACAAGATTGATTAAAAACCCTAATTAAATAAGAATATGTCTAGGGAGGACGAAAATGACCTAAATGTTCAACCAATGACACAAAATCACTTATTGGATGCACAAGGTTGGTTAACAACCCTAATTGAGAATTAGCATAGGGAGGACGAAAATGACCTAAATGTTCAACCAATGACATAAAACCACTTATTGCATGCACAAGATTGGTTAAAAACCCTAATTGGACTAAAATAAGCCTAGGGAGCACGAAAATGACCTAAATGTTCAACCAACGACACAAAATGACTTATTGTATGCACAAGATTGGTTAAAAACCCTAATTGGACTAGAATAAGCCTAGGGAGGACATAAATGACCTAAATGTTCAAACAATGACACAAAATCACTTATTGGATGCACAAGATTGGTTAAAAACCCTAATTGGATTAGAATAAGCCTAGGGAGGACGAAAATGACCTAAATGTTCAACCAATGACACAAAATCACTTATTGGATGCACAAGATTGGTTAAAAACCCTAATTGGATTAGAATAAGCCGAAGGATGACAAAAATGACCTAAATGTTCAGCCAACGACACAAAATTACTTATTGTATGCACAAGATTGGTTAAAAACCTTAATTGGACTAGAATAAGCCTAGGGAGGAAATAAATGACCTAAATGTTCAAACAATGACACAAAATCACTTATTGGATGCACAAGATTGGTTAAAAACCCTAATTGGATTAGAATAAGCCTAGGGAGGACGAAAATGACCTAAATGTTCAACCAATGACACAAAATCACTTATTGGATGCACAAGATTGGTTAAAAACCCTAATTAAATTAGAATAAGCCTAGGGAAGACGAAAATGACCTAAATGTTCAACCAATGACACAAAATCACTTACTGGATACACAAGATTGGTTAAAGACCCTAATTAAATTAGAATAAGCCTAGGGAGGACAAAAATGACCTAAATGTTTAACCAATGACACAAATTCACTTGTTGGATGCACAAGATTGGTTAACAACCCTAATTGGATTAGAATAAGCATATGGAGGACGAAAATGACATAAATGTTCAACCAATGACACAAAATCATTTATTGGATGCACAAGATTGGTTAAAAACCCTAATTGGATTAGAATAATCCTATGGAGGACGAAAATGACCTAAATGTTAAACCAATGACATAAAATCACTTATTGCATGCACAAGATTGGTTAGAAACCCTAATTGGACTAAAATAAGCCTAGGGAGGACGAAAATGACCTAAATGTTCAACCAACGACACAAAATCACTTATTGAATGCACAAGATTGGTTAGAAACCCTAATTGGATTAGAATAAGCCTGTGGAGGACGAAAATGACATAAATGTTCAACCAATGACACAAAATCACTTATTGGATGCACAAGATTGGTTAAAAACCCTAATTGGATTAGAATAAGCCAAAGGACGACGAAAATAACCAAAATGTTCAACCAACGACATAAAATGACTTATTGTATGCACAAGATTGGTTAAAAACCCTATTTGGATGCACAAGATTGGTTAAAAACCCTAATTAAATTTGAATATGCCTAGGGAGGACGAAAATGACCTAAATGCTCAACCAATGACACAAAATCACTTATTGGATGCAAAAGATTGGTTAAAAATCCTAATTTGATTAGAATAAGTCTAGGGAGGAAGAAAATGACATAAGTGTTCATTCAATGACACAAAATCACTTATTGGATGCACAAGATTGGTTAAAAACCCTAATTGGATTAGAATAAGCCTATGGAGGACGAAAATGACCTAAATGTTAAACCAATGACATAAAATCACTTATTGCATGCACAAGATTGGTTAGAAACCCTAATTGGACTAAAATAAGCCTAGGGAGGACGAAAATGACCTAAATGTTCAACCAACGACACAAAATCACTTATTGAATGCACAAGATTGGTTAGAAACCCTAATTGGATTAGAATAAGCCTGTGGAGGACGAAAATGACATAAATGTTCAACCAATGACCAAAAATCACTTATTGGATGCACAAGATTGGTTAAAAACCCTAATTGAATTAGAATAAGCCGAAGGATGACGAAAATAACCAAAATGTTCAACCAACGACACAAAATGACTTATTGTATGCACAAGATTGGTTAAAAACCCTATTTGGATGCACAAGATTGGTTAAAAACCCTAATTAAATTTGAATATGCCTAGGGAGGACGAAAATGACCTAAATGCTCAACCAATGACACAAAATCACTTATTGGATGCACAAGACTGGTTAAAAATCCTAATTTGATTAGAATAAGTCTAGGGAGGAAGAAAATGACATAAGTGTTCATTCAATGACACAAAATCACTTATTGGATGCACAAGATTGGTTAAAAACCCTAATTGGATTAGAATAATCCTATGGAGGACGAAAATGACCTAAATGTTAAACCAATGACATAAAATCACTTATTGCATGCACAAGATTGGTTAGAAACCCTAATTGGACTAAAATAAGCCTAGGGAGGACGAAAATGACCTAAATGTTCAACCAACGACACAAAATCACTTATTGGATGCACAAGATTGGTTAAAAACCCTAATTGGATTAGAATAAGCCTAGGGAGGACGAAAATGACATAAATGTTCAACCAATGACACAAAATCACTTATTGGATGCACAAGATTGGTTAAAAACCCTAATTAAATTAGAATAAGCCTAGGGAAGACGAAAATGACCGAAATGTTCAACCAATGATACAAAATCACTTACTGGATGCACAAGATTGGTTAAAAACCCTAATTAAATTAGAATATGCCTAGGGAGGACGAAAATGACCTAAATGTTCAACCAATGACATAAAATCACTTATTGGATGCACAAGATTGGTTAAAAACCCTAATTGGATTAGAATAAGCCTAGGGAGGACGAAAATGACCTAAATGTTCAACCAATGACACAAAATCACTTATTGGATGCACAAGATTGGTTAAAAACCCTAATTAAATTTGAATAAGCCTAGGGAAGACAAAAATGACCTAAATGTTCAACCAATGACACAAAATCACTTATTGGATGCACAAGATTGGTTAACAACCCTAATTGGATTAGAATAAGCCTAGGGAGGACGAAAATGACCTAAATGTTTAACCAATGACACAAAATCACTTATTGGATGCACAAGATTGTTTAAAAACCCTAATTTGATTAGAATAAGCATAGGGAGGACGAAAATGACCTAAATGTTCAACCAATGACACAAAATCACTTATTGGATGCACAAGATTGGTTAAAAACCCTAATTAAATTAGAATATGTCTAGGGAGGACGAAAATGACCTAAATGTTCAACCAATGACACAAAATCACTTATTGGATGCACAAGATTGGTTAACAACCCTAATTGCATTAGAATTAGCATAGGGAGGACGAAAATGACCTAAATGTTCAACCAATGACATAAAATCACTTATTGCATGCACAAGATTGTTTAAAAACCCTAATTTGATTAGAATAAGTCTTGGGAGGAAGAAAATGACATAAATGTTCATTCAATGACACAAAATCACTTACTGGATGCACAAGATTGGTTAAAAACCCTAATTTGATTAGAATAAGTCTAGGGAGGACGAAAATGACGTAAATGTTCAACCAATGACATAAAATCACTTATTGGATGCACAAGATTGGTTAAAAACCCTAATTGGATTAGAATAAGCCTAGGGAGGACGAAAATGACCTAAATGTTCATCCAATGATACAAAATCACTTATTGGATGCACAAGATTGGTTAAAAACCCTAATTAAATTAGAATAAGCCTAGGGAGGACGAAAACGACCTAAATGTTCAACCAATGACACAAAATCACTTATTGGATGCACAAGATTGGTTAACAACCCTAATTGGATTAGAATAAGCCTAGGGAGGACGAAAATGACCTAAATGTTCAACATATGACACAAAATCACTTATTGGATGCACAAGATTGTTTAAAATCCCTAATTTGATTAGAATAAGCCTATGGAGGACAAAAATGTCCTAAATGTTCAACCAATGACACAAAATCACTTATTGGATGCACAAGATTGTTTAAAAACCCTAATTTGATTAGAATAAGTCTTGGGAGGAAGAAAATGACATAAATGTTCATTCAATGACACAAAATCACTTACTGGATGCACAAGATTGGTTAAAAACCCTAATTTGATTAGAATAAGTCTAGGGAGGAAGAAAATGACGTAAGTGTTCATTCAATGACACAAAATCACTTATTGGATGCACAAGATTGGTTAAAAACCCTAATTGGATTAGAATAAGCCTAGGGAGGACGAAAATGACCTAAATGTTCATCCAATGACACAAAATCACTTATTGGATGCACAAGATTGGTTAAAAACCCTAATTAAATTAGAATAAGCCTAGGGAGGACGAAAACGACCTAAATGTTCAACCAATGACACAAAATCACTTATTGGATCCACAAGATTGGTTAACAACCCTAATTGGATTAGAATAAGCCTAGGGAGGACGAAAATGACCTAAATGTTCAACCAATGACACAAAATCACTTATTGGATGCACAAGATTGTTAAAATACCTAATTTGATTAGAATAAGCCTATGGAGGACAAAAATGTCCTAAATGTTCAACCAATGACACAAAATCACTTATTGGATGCACAAGATTGTTTAAAAACTCTAATTTGATTAGAATAAGTCTTGGGAGGAAGAAAATGACATAAATGTTCATTCAATGACACAAAATCACTTACTGGATGCACAAGATTGGTTAAAAACCCTAATTTGACTAGAATAAGTCTAGGGAGGACGAAAATGACGTAAATGTTCAACCAATGACATAAGATCACTTATTGGATGCACAACATTGTTTAAAAAACCTATTTTGATTGGAATAAGCCTAGGGAGGACGAAAATGACCTAAATGTTTAACCAATGACACAAAATCACTTATTGGATGCACAAGATTGGTTAACAACCCTAATTGGATTAGAATAAGCCTAGGGAGGACGAAAATGACCTAAATGTTTAACCAATGACACAAAATCACTTATTGGATGCACAAAATTGTTTAAAAACCCTAATTTGATTAGAATAAGCATAGGGAGGACGAAAATGACCTAAATGTTCATCCAATGACACAAAATCACTTATTGGATGCACAAGATTTGTTAAAAACCCTAATTAAATTATAATAAGCCTAGGGAGGACGAAAACGACCTAAATGTTCAACCAATGACACAAAATCACTTATTGGATGCACAAGATTGGTTAACAACCCTAATTGGATTAGAATAAGCCTAGGGAGGACGAAAATGACCTAAATGTTCAACCAATGACACAAAATCACTTATTGGATGCACAAGATTGTTAAAATACCTAATTTGATTAGAATAAGCCTATGGAGGACAAAAATGTCCTAAATGTTCAACCAATGACACAAAATCACTTATTGGATGCACAAGATTGTTTAAAAACTCTAATTTGATTAGAATAAGTCTTGGGAGGAAGAAAATGACATAAATGTTCATTCAATGACACAAAATCACTTACTGGATGCACAAGATTGGTTAAAAACCCTAATTTGACTAGAATAAGTCTAGGGAGGACGAAAATGACGTAAATGTTCAATCAATGACATAAAATCACTTATTGGATGCACAACATTGTTTAAAAAACCTATTTTGATTGGAATAAGCCTAGGGAGGACGAAAATGACCTAAATGTTTAACCAATGACACAAAATCACTTATTGGATGCACAAGATTGGTTAACAACCCTAATTGGATTAGAATAAGCCTAGGGAGGACGAAAATGACCTAAATGTTTAACCAATGACACAAAATCACTTATTGGATGCACAAAATTGTTTAAAAACCCTAATTTGATTAGAATAAGCATAGGGAGGACGAAAATGACCTAAATGTTCAACCAATGACACAAAATCACTTATTGGATGCACAAGATTGGTTAAAAACCCTAATTAAATTAGAATATGTCTAGGGAGGACGAAAATGACCTAAATGTTCAACCAATGACACAAAATCACTTATTGGATGCACAAGATTGGTTAACAACCCTAATTGCATTAGAATTGGCATAGGGAGGACGAAAATGACCTAAATGTTCAACCAATGACATAAAATCACTTATTGCATGCACAAGATTTGTTAAAAACCCTAATTTGATTAGAATAAATTCAGGGAGGATGAAAATGACATAAATGTTCAACCAATGACACAAAATCACTTATTGGATGCACAACACTGTTTAAAAACCCTAATTTGATTAGAATAAGCCTAGGGAGGACGAAAATGACCTAAATGTTCAACCAATGACACAAAATCACTTATTGGATGCACAAGATTGGTTAAAAACCCTAATTAGATTAGAATATGTCTAGGGAGGACGAAAATGACCTAAATGTTCAACCAATGACACAAAATCACTTATTGGATGCACAAGATTGGTTAACAACCCTAATTGGATTAGAATTAGCATAGGGAGGACGAAACTGACCTAAATGTTCAACCAACGACACAAAATCACTTATTGGATGCACAAGATTGGTTAAAAACCCTAATTGGATTAGAATAAGCCTAGGGAGGACGAAAATGACCTAAATGTTCAACCAATGACACAAAATCACTTATTGGATGCACAAGATTGGTTAAAAACCCTAATTGGATTAGAATAAGCCGAAGGATGACGAAATTGACCGAAATGTTCAACCAACGACACAAAATGACTTATTGTATGCACAAGATTGGTTAAAAACCCTAATTGGACTAGAATAAGCCTAAGGAGGACGAAAATGACCTAAATGTTCAAACAATGACACAAAATCACTTATTGGATGCACAAGATTGGTTAAAAACCCTAATTGGATTAGAATAAGCCTAGGGAGGACGAAAATGACCTAAATGTTCAACCAATGACACAAAATCACTTATTGGATGCACATGATTGGTTAAAAACCCTAATTAAATTAGAATAAGCCTAGGGAGGACGAAAATGACCTAAATGTTTAACTAATGACACAAAATCACTTATTGGATGCACAAGATTGTTTAAAAACCCTAATTTGATTAGAATAAGCCTAGGGAGGACAAAAATGACCTAAATGTTCAACCAATGACACAAAATCACTTATTGGATGCACAAGATTGGTTAAAAACCCTAATTAAATTAGAATATGCCTAGGGAGGACGAAAATGACCTAAATGTTCAACCAATGACATAAAATCACTTATTGGATGCACAAGATTGGTTAAAAACCCTAATTGGATTAGAATAAGACTAGGGAGGACGAAAAAGACCTAAATGTTCAACCAATGACACAAAATCACTTATTGGATGCACAAGATTGGTTAACAACCCTAATTGGATTAGAATAAGCCTAGGGAGGACGAAAATGACCTAAATGTTCAACCAATGACACAAAATCACTTATTGGATGCACAAGATTGGTTAAAAACCCTAATTAAATTAGAATAAGCCTAGGGAGGACAAAAATGACCTAAATGTTTAACCAATGACACAAAATCACTTATTGGATGCACAAGATTGGTTAACAACCCTAATTGGATTAGAATAAGCCTAGGGAGGACGAAAATGACCTAAATGTTTAACCAATGACACAAAATCACTTATTGGATGCACAAGATTGTTTAAAAACCCTAATTTGATTAGAATAAGAATAGGGAGGACGAAAATGACCTAAATGTTCAACCAATGACACAAAATCACTTATTGGATGCACAAGATTGGTTAAAAACCCTAATTAAATTAGAATATGTCTAGGGAGGACGAAAATGACCTAAATGTTCAACCATTGACACAAAATCACTTATTGGATGCACAAGATTGGTTAACAACCCTAATTGCATTAGAATTAGCATAGGGAGGACGAAAATGACCTAAATGTTCAACCAATGACATAAAATCACTTATTGCATGCACAAGATTGGTTAAAAACCCTAATTTGATTAGAATAAATTCAGGGAGGATGAAAATGACGTAAATGTTCAACCAATGACACAAAATCACTTATTGGATGCACAACACTGTTTAAAAACCCTAATTTGATTAGAATAAGCCTAGGGAGGACGAAAATAACCTAAATGTTCAACCAATGACACAAAATCACTTATTGGATGCACAAGATTGGTTAAAAACCCTAATTAAATTAGAATATGTCTAGGGAGGACGAAAATGACCTAAATGTTCAACCAACGACACAAAATCACTTATTGGATGCACAAGATTGGTTAGAAACCCTCTTGGGATTAGAATAAGCCTATGGAGGACGAAAATGACATAAATGTTCAACCAATGACACAAAATCACTTATTGGTTGCACAAGATTGGTTAAAAACCCTAATTGGATTAGAATAAGCCGAAGGATGACGAAAATGACCTAAATGTTCAACCAACAGCACAAAATGACTTATTGTATGCACAAGATTGGTTAAAAACCCTAATTGGACTAGAATAAGCCTAGGGAGGACGAAAATGACCTAAATGTTCAAACAATGACACAAAATCACTTATTGGATGCACAAGATTGGTTAAAAACCCTAATTGGATTAGAATAAGTCTAGGGAGGACGAAAATGACCTAAATGTTCAACCAATGACACAAAATCACTTATTGGATGCACAAGATTGGTTAACAACCCTAATTGGATTAGAATTAGCATAGGGAGGATGAAACTGACCTAAATGTTCAACAAACGACACAAAATCACTTATTGGATGCACAAGATTGGTTAAAAACCCTAATTGGATTAGAATAAGCCTAGGGAGGACGAAAATGACCTAAATGTTCAACCAATGACACAAAATCACTTATTGGATGCACAAGATTGGTTAAAAACTCTAATTGGATTAGAATAAGCCGAAGGATGTCGAAAATGACCTAAATGTCCAACCAATGACACAAAATGACTTATTGTATGCACAAGATTGTTTAAAAACCCTAATTTGATTAGAATAAGCCTAGGGAGGACAAAAATGACCTAAATGTTCAACCAATGACACAAAATCACTTATTGGATGCACAAGATTGGTTAAAAACCCTAATTAAATTAGAATATGTCTAGGGAGGACGAAAATGACCTAAATGTTCAACCAATGACACAAAATCACTTATTGGATGCACAAGATTGGTTAACAACCCTAATTGGATTAGAATTAGCATAGGGAGGACGAAAATGACCTAAATGCTCAACCAATGACATAAAATCACTTATTGGATGCACAACACTGTTTAAAAATCCTAATTTGATTAGAATAAGCCTAGGGAGGACGAAAATGACCTAAATGTTCAACCAATGACACAAAATCACTTATTGGATGCACAAGATTGGTTAAAAACCCTAATTAAATTAGAATATGTCTAGGGAGGACGAAAATGACCTAAATGTTCAACCAACGACACAAAATCACTTATTGGATGCACAAGATTGGTTAGAAACCCTCTTGGGATTAGAATAAGCCTATGGAGGACGAAAATGACATAAATGTTCAACCAATGACACAAAATCACATATTGGTTGCACAAGATTGGTTAAAAACCCTAATTGGATTAGAATAAGCCGAAGGATGACAAAAATGACCTAAATGTTCAACCAACGACACAAAATTACTTATTGTATGCACAAGATTGGTTAAAAACCTTAATTGGACTAGAATAAGCCTAGGGAGGACATAAATGACCTAAATGTTCAAACAATGACACAAAATCACTTATTGGATGCACAAGATTGGTTAAAAACCCTAATTGGATTAGAATAAGCCTAGGGAGGACGAAAATGACCTAAATGTTCAACCAATGACACAAAATCACTTATTGGATGCACAAGATTGGTTAAAAACCCTAATTAAATTAGAATATGTCTAGGGAGGACGAAAATGACCTAAATGTTCAACCAACGACACAAAATCACTTATTGGATGCACAAGATTGGTTAGAAACCCTGTTGGGATTAGAATAAGCCTATGGAGGACGAAAATGACATAAATGTTCAACCAATGACACAAAATCACTTATTGGTTGCACAAGATTGGTTAAAAACCCTAATTGGATTAGAATAAGCCGAAGGATGACAAAAATGACCTAAATGTTCAACCAACGACACAAAATGACTTATTGTATGCACAAGATTGGTTAAAAACCCTAATTGGACTAGAATAAGCCTAGGGAGGACATAAATGACCTAAATGTTCAAACAATGACACAAAATCACTTATTGGATGCACAAGATTGGTTAAAAACCCTAATTGGATTAGAATAAGCCTAGGGAGGACGAAAATGACCTAAATGTTCAACCAATGACACAAAATCACTTATTGGATGCACAAGATTGGTTAAAAACCCTAATTAAATTAGAATAAGCCTAGGGAGGATGACAATGACCTAAATGTTAAACAAATGACACAAAATCACTTATTGGATGCACAAGATTGGTTAACAACCCTAATTGGATTAGAATAAGCCTAGGGAGGACGAAAATGACCTAAATGTTCAACCAATGACACAAAATCACTTATTGGATGCACAAGATTGTTTAAAAACCCTAATTTGATTAGAATAAGCCTAGGGAGGACAAAAATGACATAAATGTTCAACCAATGACACAAAATCACTTATTGGATGCACAAGATTGGTTAAAAACCCTAATTGGATTAGAATAAGCCTAGGGAGGACGAAAATGACCTAAATGTTCAACCAATGACACAAAATCACTTATTGGATGCACAAGATTGGTTAAAAACCCTAATTGGATTAGAATAAGCCGAAGGATGACGAAATTGACCGAAATGTTCAACCAACGACACAAAATGACTTATTGTATGCACAAGATTGGTTAAAAACCCTAATTGGACTAGAATAAGCCTAAGGAGGACGAAAATGACCTAAATGTTCAAACAATGACACAAAATCACTTATTGGATGCACAAGATTGGTTAAAAACCCTAATTGGATTAGAATAAGCCTAGGGAGGACGAAAATGACCTAAATGTTCAATCAATGACACAAAATCACTTATTGGATGCACAAGATTGGTTAAAAACCCTAATTAAATTTGAATAAGCCTAGGGAAGACAAAAATGACCTAAATGTTCAACCAATGACACAAAATCACTTATTGGATGCACAAGATTGGTTAACAACCCTAATTGGATTAGAATAAGCCTAGGGAGGACGAAAATGACCTAAATGTTTAACCAATGACACAAAATCACTTATTGGATGCACAAGATTGTTTAAAAACCCTAATTTGATTAGAATAAGAATAGGGAGGACGAAAATGACCTAAATGTTCAACCAATGACACAAAATCACTTATTGGATGCACAAGATTGGTTAAAAACCCTAATTAAATTAGAATATGTCTAGGGAGGACGAAAATGACCTAAATGTTCAACCATTGACACAAAATCACTTATTGGATGCACAAGATTGGTTAACAACCCTAATTGCATTAGAATTAGCATAGGGAGGACGAAAATGACCTAAATGTTCAACCAATGACATAAAATCACTTATTGCATGCACAAGATTGGTTAAAAACCCTAATTTGATTAGAATAAATTCAGGGAGGATGAAAATGACGTAAATGTTCAACCAATGACACAAAATCACTTATTGGATGCACAACACTGTTTAAAAACCCTAATTTGATTAGAATAAGCCTAGGGAGGACGAAAATAACCTAAATGTTCAACCAATGACACAAAATCACTTATTGGATGCACAAGATTGGTTAAAAACCCTAATTAAATTAGAATATGTCTAGGGAGGACGAAAATGACCTAAATGTTCAACCAACGACACAAAATCACTTATTGGATGCACAAGATTGGTTAGAAACCCTCTTGGGATTAGAATAAGCCTATGGAGGACGAAAATGACATAAATGTTCAACCAATGACACAAAATCACTTATTGGTTGCACAAGATTGGTTAAAAACCCTAATTGGATTAGAATAAGCCGAAGGATGACAAAAATGACCTAAATGTTCAACCAACGACACAAAATGACTTATTGTATGCACAAGATTGGTTAAAAACCCTAATTGGACTAGAATAAGCCTAGGGAGGACATAAATGACCTAAATGTTCAAACAATGACACAAAATCACTTATTGGATGCACAAGATTGGTTAAAAACCCTAATTGGATTAGAATAAGCTTAGGGAGGACGAAAATGACCTAAATGTTCAACCAATGACACAAAATCACTTATTGGATGCACAAGATTGGTTAACAACCCTAATTGGATTAGAATAAGCCTAGGGAGGACGAAAATGACCTAAATGTTCAACCAATGACACAAAATCACTTATTGGATGCACAAGATTGGTTAAAAACCCTAATTGGATTAGAATAAGCCGAAGGATGACGAAAATGACCTAAATGTTCAACCAATGACACAAAATCACTTATTGGATGCACAAGATTGGTTAAAAACCCTAATTGGATTAGAATAAGCCTAGGGAGGACGAAAATGACCTAAATGTTCAACCAATGACACAAAATAACTTTTTGGATGCACAAGATTGGTTAAAAACCCTAATTGGATTAGAATAAGCCTAGGGAGGACGAAAATGACCTAAATGTTCAACCAATGACACAAAATCACTTATTGGATGCACAAGATTGGTTAAAAACCCTAATTGGATTAGAATAAGCATAGGGAGGACGAAAATGACCTAAATGTTCAACCAATGACACAAACGCACTTATTGGATGCACAAGATTGGTTAAAAACCCTAATTGGATTAGAATAAGCCTAAGGAGGACGAAAATGACCTAAATGTTCAACCAATGACACAAACGCACTTATTGGATGCACAAGATTGGTTAAAAACCCTAATTGGATTAGAATAAGCCTAGGGAGGACGAAAATGACCTAAATGTTCAACCAATGACACAAAATCACTTATTGGATGCACAAGATTGGTTAAAAACCCTAATTGGATTAGAATAAGGCTAGGGAGGACGAAAATGATCTAAATGGTCAACCAATGACACAAACCCACTTATTGGATGCACAAGATTGTTTAAAAACCTAATTTGTTTAGAGTAAGCCTAGCAAGGACGAAAATGACCTAAATGGCCAACCAATGACACAAAATCACTTATTGGATGCACAAGATTGGATAAAAACCTACATTGGATTAAAATAAGCCTAGGGAGGACGAAAATGACCTAAATGTTTAACCAATGACACAAACGCACTTATTGGATGCACAAGATTGGTTAAAAACCCTAATTGGATTAGAATAAGCCTAGGGAGGACGAAAATGACCTAAATGTTCAACCAATGACACAAAATCACTTATTGGATGCACAAGATTGGTTAATAACCCTAATTGGATTAGAATTAGCATAGGGAGGACGAAAATGACCTAAATGTTCAACCAATGACATAAAATCACTTATTGCGTGCACAAGATTGGTTAAAAACCGTAATTTGATTAGAATAAATTCAGGGAGGATGAAAATGACGTAAATGTTCAACCAATGACACAAAATCACTTATTGGATGCACAACACTGTTTAAAAACCCTAATTTGATTAGAATAAGCCTAGGGAGGACGAAAATGACCTAAATGTTCAACCAATGACACAAAATCACTTATTGGATGCACAAGATTGGTTAAAATCCCTAATTAAATCAAGGGAGGACGAAAATGACCTAAATGTTCAACCAATGACACAAAATCACTTATTGGATGCACAAGATTGGTTAACAACCCTAATTGGATTAGAATTAGCATAGGGAGGACGAAAATGACCTAAATGTTCAACCAATGACATAAAACCACTTATTGCATGCACAAGATTGGTTAAAAACCCTAATTTGACTAAAATAAGACTAGGGAGGACGAAAATGACCTAAATGTTCAACCAAATACACAAAATCACTTATTGGATGCACAAGATTGGTTAGAAACCCTCTTTGGATTAGAATAAGCCTATGGAGGACGAAAATGGCATAAATGTTCAACCAATGACATAAAATCACTTATTGGATGCACAAGATTGGTTAAAAACCCTAATTGGATTAGAATAAGCCGAAGGATGACGAAAATGACCTAAATGTTCAACCAACGACACAAAATGACTTATTGGATGCACAACACTATTTAAAAACCCTAATTTGATTAGGATAAGCCTAGGGAGGACGAAAATGACCTAAATAATCAACCAATGACACAAAATCAATTATTTGATGCACAAGATTGGTTAAAAACCCTAATTAAATTAGAATATGTCTAGGGAGGACGAAAATGACCTAAATGTTCAACCAACGACACAAAATCACTTATTGGATGCACAAGATTGGTTAGAAACCCTCTTGGGATTAGAATAAGCCTATGGAGGACGAAAATGACATAAATGTTCAACCAATGACACAAAATCACTTATTGGTTGCACAAGATTGGTTAAAAACCCTAATTGGATTAGAATAAGCCGAAGGATGACAAAAATGACCTAAATGTTCAACCAACGACACAAAATCACTTATTGGATGCACAAGATTGTTTAAAATCCCTAATTTGATTCGAATAAGCCTATGGAGGACAAAAATGTCCTAAATGTTCAACCAATGACACAAAATCACTTATTGGATGCACAAGATTGTTTAAAAACCCTAATTTGATTAGAATAAGTCTTGGGAGGAAGAAAATGACATAAATGTTCATTCAATGACACAAAATCACTTACTGGATGCACAAGATTGGTTAAAAACCCTAATTTGATTAGAATAAGTCTAGGGAGGACAAAAATGACGTAAATGTTCAACCAATGACACAAAATCACTTATTGGATGAACAACATTGTTTAAAAACCCTAATTTGATTAGAATAAGTTTAGGGAGGACGAAAATGACCTAAATGTTTAACCAATGACACAAAATCACTTATTGGATGCACAAGATTGGTTAACAACCCTAATTGGATTAGAATAAGCCTAGGGAGGACGAAAATGACCTAAATGTTTAACCAATGACACAAAATCACTTATTGGATGCACAAGATTGTTTAAAAACCCTAATTTGATTAGAATAAGAATAGGGAGGACGAAAATGACCTAAATGTTCAACCAATGACACAAAATCACTTATTGGATGCACAAGATTGGTTAAAAACCCTAATTAAATTAGAATATGTCTAGGGAGGACGAAAATGACCTAAATGTTCAACCATTGACACAAAATCACTTATTGGATGCACAAGATTGGTTAACAACCCTAATTGCATTAGAATTAGCATAGGGAGGACGAAAATGACCTAAATGTTCAACCAATGACATAAAATCACTTATTGCATGCACAAGATTGGTTAAAAACCCTAATTTGATTAGAATAAATTCAGGGAGGATGAAAATGACGTAAATGTTCAACCAATGACACAAAATCACTTATTGGATGCACAACACTGTTTAAAAACCCTAATTTGATTAGAATAAGCCTAGGGAGGACGAAAATAACCTAAATGTTCAACCAATGACACAAAATCACTTATTGGATGCACAAGATTGGTTAAAAACCCTAATTAAATTAGAATATGTCTAGGGAGGACGAAAATGACCTAAATGTTCAACCAACGACACAAAATCACTTATTGGATGCACAAGATTGGTTAGAAACCCTCTTGGGATTAGAATAAGCCTATGGAGGACGAAAATGACATAAATGTTCAACCAATGACACAAAATCACTTATTGGTTGCACAAGATTGGTTAAAAACCCTAATTGGATTAGAATAAGCCGAAGGATGACAAAAATGACCTAAATGTTCAACCAACGACACAAAATGACTTATTGTATGCACAAGATTGGTTAAAAACCCTAATTGGACTAGAATAAGCCTAGGGAGGACATAAATGACCTAAATGTTCAAACAATGACACAAAATCACTTATTGGATGCACAAGATTGGTTAAAAACCCTAATTGGATTAGAATAAGCTTAGGGAGGACGAAAATGACCTAAATGTTCAACCAATGACACAAAATCACTTATTGGATGCACAAGATTGGTTAACAACCCTAATTGGATTAGAATAAGCCTAGGGAGGACGAAAATGACCTAAATGTTCAACCAATGACACAAAATCACTTATTGGATGCACAAGATTGGTTAAAAACCCTAATTAAATTAGAATAAGCCTAGGGAAGACGAAAATGACCTAAATGTTCAACCAATGACACAAAATCACTTACTGGATGCACAAGATTGGTTAAAAACCCTAATTAAATTAGAATAAGCCTAGGGAGGACAAAAATGACCTAAATGTTTAACCAATGACAAAAAATCACTTATTGGATGCACAAGATTGGTTAACAACCCTAATTGGATTAGAATAAGCCTAGGGAGGACGAAAATGACCTAAATGTTTAACTAATGACACAAAATCACTTATTGGATGCACAAGATTGTTTAAAAACCCTAATTTGATTAGAATAAGCCTAGGGAGGACAAAAATGACCTAAATGTTCAACCAATGACACAAAATCACTTATTGGATTCACAAGATTCGTTAAAAACCCTAATTTGATTAGAATAAGTCTAGGGAGGACGAAAATGACGTAAATGTTCAACCAATGACATAAAATCACTTATTGGATGCACAAGATTGGTTAAAAACCCTAATTGGATTAGAATAAGCCGAAGGATGACGAAAATGACCTAAATGTTCAACCAACGACACAAAATGACTTATTGGATGCACAACACTATTTAAAAACCCTAATTTGATTAGGATAAGCCTAGGGAGGACGAAAATGACCTAAATAATCAACCAATGACACAAAATCAATTATTTGATGCACAAGATTGGTTAAAAACCCTAATTAAATTAGAATATGTCTAGGGAGGACGAAAATGACCTAAATGTTCAACCAACGACACAAAATCACTTATTGGATGCACAAGATTGGTTAGAAACCCTCTTGGGATTAGAATAAGCCTATGGAGGACGAAAATGACATAAATGTTCAACCAATGACACAAAATCACTTATTGGATGCACAAGATTGGTTAAAAACCCTAATTGGATTAGAATAAGCCGAAGGATGACAAAAATAACCTAAATGTTCAACCAACGACACAAAATGACTTATTGTATGCACAAGATTGGTTAAAAACCCTAATTGGACTAGAATAAGCCTAGGGAGGACATAAATGACCTAAATGTTCAAACAATGACACAAAATCACTTATTGGATGCACAAGATTGGTTAAAAACCCTAATTGGATTAGAATAAGCCTAGGGAGGACGAAAATGACCTAAATGTTCAACCAATGACACAAAATCACATATTGGATGCACAAGATTGGTTAAAAATCCTAATTGGATTAAAATAAGCCTAGGGAGGACGAAAATGACCTAAATGTTCAACCAATGACACAAAATCACATATTGGATGCACAAGATTGGTTAAAAATCCTAATTGGATTAGAATAAGCCTAGGGAGGACGAAAATGACCTAAATGTTCAACCAATGACACAAAATCACATATAGGATGCACAAGATTGGTTAAAAACCCTAATTGGATTAGAATAAGCCTAGGGAGGACGAAAATGACCTAAATGTTCAACCAATGACACAAAATCACTTATTGGATGCACAAGATTGGTTAAAAACCCTAATTGGATTAGAATAAGCCTAGGGAGGACGAAAATGACATAAATGTTCAACCAATGACACAAAATCACTTATTGGATGCACAAGATTGGTTAAAAACCCTAATTGGATTAGAATAAGCCTATGGAGGACGAAAATGACCTAAATGTTAAACCAATGACATAAAATCACTTATTGCATGCACAAGATTGGTTAGAAACCCTAATTGGACTAAAATAAGCCTAGGGAGGACGAAAATGACCTAAATGTTCAACCAACGACACAAAATCACTTATTGAATGCACAAGATTGGTTAGAAACCCTAATTGGATTAGAATAAGCCTATGGAGGACGAAAATGACATAAATGTTCAACCAATGACACAAAATCACTTATTGGATGCACAAGATTGGTTAAAAACCCTAATTGGATTAGAATAAGCCGAAGGATGACGAAAATAACCAAAATGTTCAACCAACGACACAAAATGACTTATTGTATGCACAAGATTGGTTAAAAACCCTATTTGGATGCACAAGATTGGTTAAAAACCCTAATTAAATTTGAATATGCCTAGGGAGGACGAAAATGACCTAAATGTTAAACCAATGACATAAAATCACTTATTGCATGCACAAGATTGGTTAGAAACCCTAATTGGACTAAAATAAGCCTAGGGAGGACGAAAATGACCTAAATGTTCAACCAACGACACAAAATCACTTATTGAATGCACAAGATTGGTTAGAAACCCTAATTGGATTAGAATAAGCCTGTGGAGGACGAAAATGACATAAATGTTCAACCAATGACACAAAATCACTTATTGGATGCACAAGATTGGTTAAAAACCCTAATTGGATTAGAATAAGCCTTTGGAGGACGAAAATGACATAAATGTTCAACCAATGACACAAAATCACTTATTGGATGCACAAGATTGGTTAAAAACCCTAATTGGATTAGAATAAGCCTATGGAGGACGGAAATGACATAAATGTTCAACCAATGACACAAAATCACTTATTGGATGCACAAGATTGGTTAAAAACCCTAATTAAATTAGAATATGCCTAGGGAGGACGAAAATGACCTAAATGTTCAACCAATGACACAAAATCACTTATTGGATCCACAAGATTGGTTAACAACCTTAATTGGATTAGAATAAGCATAGGGAGGACGAAAATGACCTAAATGTTAAACCAATGACATAAAATCACTTATTGCATGCACAATATTGGTTAGAAACCCTAATTGGATTAGAATAAGCCTGTGGAGGACGAAAATGACATAAATGTTCAACCAATGACACAAAATCACTTATTGGATGCACAAGATTGGTTAAAAACCCTAATTGGATTAGAATAAGCCTAGGGAGGACGAAAATGACCTAAATGTTCAACCAATGACACAAAATCACTTATTGGATGCACAAGATTGGTTAAAAACCCTAATTAAATTAGAATAAGCCTAGGGAGGACGGAAATGACCTAAATGTTCAACCAATGACACAAAATCACTTATTGGATGCACAAGATTGGTTAACAACCCTAATTAAATTAGAATAAGCCTAGGGAAGACAAAAATGACCTAAATGTTCAACCAATGACACAAAATCACTTATTGGATGCACAAGATTGGTTAACAACCCTAATTGGATTAGAATAAGCCTAGGGAGGACGAAAATGACCTAAATGTTTAACCAATGACACAAAATCACTTATTGGATGCACAAGATTGTTTAAAAACCCTAATTTGATTAGAATAAGCATAGGGAGGACGAAAATGACCTAAATGTTCAACCAATGACACAAAATCACTTATTGGATGTACAAGATATGTTAAAAACCCTAATTAAATTAGAATATGTCTAGGGAGGACGAAAATGACCTAAATGTTCAACCAATGACACAAAATCACTTATTGGATGCACAAGATTGGTTAACAACCCTAATTGCATTAGAATTAGCATAGGGAGGACGAAAATGACCTAAATGTTCAACCAATGACATAAAATCACTTATTGCATGCACAAGATTGGTTAAAAACCCTAATTTGATTAGAATAAATTCAGGGAGGATGTAAATGACGTAAATGTTCAACCAATGACACAAAATCACTTATTGGATGCACAAGATTGGTTAAAAACCCTAATTAAATTAGAATATGTCTAGGGAGGACGAAAATGACCTAAATGTTCAACCAACGACACAAAATCACTTATTGGATGCACAAGATTGGTTAGAAACCCTCTTGGGATTAGAATAAGTCTATGGGGGACGAAAATGACATAAATGTTCAACCAATGACACAAAATCACTTATTGGTTGCACAAGATTGGTTAAAAACCCTAATTGGATTAGAATAAGCCGAAGGATGACAAAAATGACCTAAATGTTCAACCAACGACACAAAATAACTTATTGTATGCACAAGATTGGTTAAAAACCCTAATTGGACTAGAATAAGCCTAGGGAGGACATAAATGACCTAAATGTTCAAACAATGACACAAAATCACTTATTGGATGCACAAGATTGGTTAAAAACCCTAATTAAATTAGAATATGTCTAGGGAGGACGAAAATGACCTAAATGTTCAACCAACGACACAAAATCACTTATTGGATGCACAAGATTGGTTAGAAACCCTCTTGGGATTAGAATAAGCCTATGGAGGACGAAAATGACATAAATGTTCAACCAATGACACAAAATCACTTATTGGTTGCACAAGATTGGTTAAAAACCCTAATTGGATTAGAATAAGCCGAAGGATGACGAAAATGACCTAAATGTTCAACCAACGACACAAAATCACTTATTGGATGCACAAGATTGGTTAAAAACCCTAATTGGATTAGAATAAGCCTAGGGAGGACGAAAATGACCTAAATGTTCAACCAATGACACAAAATCACTTATTGGATGCACAAGATTGGTTAAAAACCCTAATTAAATTAGAATAAGCCAAGGGAAGACGAAAATGACCTAAATGTTCAACCAATGACACAAAATCACTTACTGGATGCACAAAATTGGTTAAAAACCCTAATTAAAATAGAATATGCCTAGGGAGGACGAAAATGACCTAAATGTTCAACCAATGACATAAAATCACTTATTGGATGCACAAGATTGGTTAAAAACCCTAATTGGATTAGAATAAGCCTAGGGAGGACGAAAATGACCTAAATGTTCAACCAATGACACAAAATCACTTATTGGATGCACAAGATTGGTTAAAAACCCTAATTGGATTAGAATAAGCTTTTGGAGGACGAAAATGACCTAAATGTTCAACCAATGACACTAAATCACATATTGGATGCACAAGATTGGTTAAAAACCCTAATTGGATTAGAATAAACCTAGGGAGGACGAAAATGACCTAAATCTTCAACCAATGACACAAAATATAATATTGGATGCACAAGATTGGTTAAAAACCCTAATTGGATTAGAATAAGCATTGGGAGGACGAAAATGACCTAAATGTTAATCCAATGACACAAAATCACTTAATGGGTGCACAAGATTGGTTAAAAACCCTAATTGGATTAGAATAAGCCTAGGGAGGACGAAAATGACCTAAATGTTCAACCAATGACACAAAATCACTTATTGGATGCACAAGATTGGTTAAAAACCCTAATTGGATTAGAATAAGCCTATGGAGGACGAAAATGACATAAATGTTCAACCAATGACACAAAATCATTTATTGGATGCACAAGATTGGTTAAAAACCCTAATTGGATTAGAATAATCCTATGGAGGACGAAAATGACCTAAATGTTAAACCAATGACATAAAATCACTTATTGCATGCACAAGATTGGTTAGAATCCCTAATTGGACTAAAATAAGCCTAGGGAGGACGAAAATGACCTAAATGTTCAACCAACGACACAAAATCACTTATTGAATGCACAAGATTGGTTAGAAACCCTAATTGGATTAGAATAAGCCTGTGGAGGACGAAAATGACATAAATGTTCAACCAATGACACAAAATCACTTATTGGATGCACAAGATTGGTTAAAAACCCTAATTGGATTAGAATAAGCCGAAGGATGACGAAAATAACCAAAATGTTCAACCAACGACACAAAATGACTTATTGTATGCACAAGATTGGTTAAAAACCCTATTTGGATGCACAAGATTGGTTAAAAACCCTAATTAAATTTGAATATGCCTAGGGAGGACGAAAATGACCTAAATGCTCAACCAATGACACAAAATCACTTATTGGATGCACAAGATTGGTTAAAAATCCTAATTTGATCAGAATAAGTCTAGGGAGGAAGAAAATGACATAAGTGTTCATTCAAAGACACAAAATCACTTATTGGATGCACAAGATTGGTTAAAAATCCTAATTGGATTGGAATAAGCCTAAGGAGGACGAAAATGACCTAAATGTTCAAACAATGACACAAAATCACTTATTGGATGCACAAGATTGGTTTAAAACCCTAATTGGACTAAAATAAGCCTAGGGAGGACGAAAATGACCTAAATGTTCAACCAACGACACAAAATCACTTATTGAATGCACAAGATTGGTTAGAAACCCTAATTGGATTAGAATAAGCCTGTGGAGGACGAAAATGACATAAATGTTCAACCAATGACACAAAATCACTTATTGGATGCACAAGATTGGTTAAAAACCCTAATTGGATTAGAATAAGCCTTTGGAGGACGAAAATGACATAAATGTTCAACCAATGACACAAAATCACTTATTGGATGCACAAGATTGGTTAAAAACCCTAATTGGATTAGAATAAGCCTAGGGAGGACGAAAATGACCTAAATGTTCAACCAATGACACAAAATCACTTATAGGATGCACAAGATTGGTTAAAAACCCTAATTAAATTTGAATATGCCTAGGGAGGACGAAAATGACCTAAATGTTCAACCAATGACACAAAATCACTTATTGGATGCACAAGATTGGTTAAAAACCCTAATTAAATTAGAAAAAGCCTAGGGAAGATGAAAATGACCTAAATGTTCAACCAATGACACAAAATCACTTACTGGATGCACAAGATTGGTTAAAAACCATAATTAAATTAGAATAAGCCTAGGGAGGACAAAAATGACCTAAATGTTTAACCAATGACACAAAATCACTTACTGGATGCACAAGATTGGTTAAAAACCCTAATTAAATTAGAATATGCCTAGGGAGGACGAAAATGACCTAAATGTTCAACCAATGACATAAAATCACTTATTGGATGCACAAGATTGGTTAAAAACCCTAATTGGATTAGAATAACCTAGGGAGGACGAAAATGACCTAAATGTTCAACCAATGACACAAAATCACTTATTGGATGCACAAGATTGTTTAAAATCCCTAATTTGATTCGAATAAGCCTATGGAGGACAAAAATGTCCTAAATTTTCAACCAATGACACAAAATCACTTATTGGATGCACAAGATTGTTTAAAAACCCTAATTTGATTAGGATAAGTCTTGGGAGGAAGAAAATGACATAAATGTTCATTCAATGACACAAAATCACTTACTGGATGCACAAGATTGGTTAAAAACCCTAATTTGATTAGAATAAGTCTAGGGAGGACAAAAATGACGTAAATGTTCAACCAATGACACAAAATCATTTATTGGATGCACAAGATTGTTTAAAAACCCTAATTTGATTAGAATAAGAATAGGGAGGACGAAAATGACCTAAATGTTCAACCAATGACACAAAATCACTTATTGGATGCACAAGATTGGTTAAAAACCCTAATTAAATTAGAATATGTCTAGGGAGGACGAAAATGACCTAAATGTTCAACCAACGACACAAAATCACTTATTGGATGCACAAGATTGGTTAGAAACCCTGTTGGGATTAGAATAAGCCTATGGAGGACGAAAATGACATAAATGTTCAACCAATGACACAAAATCACTTATTGGTTGCACAAGATTGGTTAAAAACCCTAATTGGATTAGAATAAGCCGAAGGATGACAAAAATGACCTAAATGTTCAACCAACGACACAAAATGACTTATTGTATGCACAAGATTGGTTAAAAACCCTAATTGGACTAGAATAAGCCTAGGGAGGACATAAATGACCTAAATGTTCAAACAATGACACAAAATCACTTATTGGATGCACAAGATTGGTTAAAAACCCTAATTGGATTAGAATAAGCCTAGGGAGGACGAAAATGACCTAAATGTTCAACCAATGACACAAAATCACTTATTGGATGCACAAGATTGGTTAAAAACCCTAATTAAATTAGAATAAGCCTAGGGAGGATGACAATGACCTAAATGTTAAACAAATGACACAAAATCACTTATTGGATGCACAAGATTGGTTAACAACCCTAATTGGATTAGAATAAGCCTAGGGAGGACGAAAATGACCTAAATGTTCAACCAATGACACAAAATCACTTATTGGATGCACAAGATTGTTTAAAAACCCTAATTTGATTAGAATAAGCCTAGGGAGGACAAAAATGACATAAATGTTCAACCAATGACACAAAATCACTTATTGGATGCACAAGATTGGTTAAAAACCCTAATTGGATTAGAATAAGCCTAGGGAGGACGAAAATGACCTAAATGTTCAACCAATGACACAAAATCACTTATTGGATGCACAAGATTGGTTAAAAACCCTAATTGGATTAGAATAAGCCGAAGGATGACGAAATTGACCGAAATGTTCAACCAACGACACAAAATGACTTATTGTATGCACAAGATTGGTTAAAAACCCTAATTGGACTAGAATAAGCCTAAGGAGGACGAAAATGACCTAAATGTTCAAACAATGACACAAAATCACTTATTGGATGCACAAGATTGGTTAAAAACCCTAATTGGATTAGAATAAGCCTAGGGAGGACGAAAATGACCTAAATGTTCAATCAATGACACAAAATCACTTATTGGATGCACAAGATTGGTTAAAAACCCTAATTGGATTAGCATAAGCCTAGGGAGGACGAAAATGACCTAAATGTTTAACCAATGACCCAAAATGACATAAAATCATATATTGGATGCACAAGATTGGTTAAAAACCTTAATTGGATTAGAATAAGCCTAGCGAGGATGAAAATGACCTAAATGTTCAACCAATGACACAAAATCACTTATTGGATGCACAAGATTGGTTAAAAACCCTAATTGGATTAGAATAAGCCTAGCGATGACGAAAATGACCTAAATGTGCAACCAAGAACACAAAATCACATATTGGATGCACAAGATTGGTTAAAAACCCTAATTGGATTAGAATAAGCCTAGGGAGGACGAAAATGACCTAAATGTTCAACCAATGACACAAAATCACTTATTGGATGCACAAGATTGGTTAAAAACCCTAATTGGATTAGAATAAGCCTAGGGAGGACGAAAATGACCCAATTGTTCAACCAATCACACAAAATCACATATTGGATGCACAAGTTTGGTTAAAAACCCTAATTGGATTAGAATAAGCCTAGGGAGGACGAAAATGACACAATTGTTCAACCAATCACACAAAATCACATATTGGATGCACAATATTGGTTAAAAACCCTAATTGGATTAGAATAAGCCTAGGGAGGACGAAAATGACACAAATGTTCAACCAATCACACAAAATCACATATTGGATGCACAATATTGGTTTAAAACCCTAATTGGATTAGAATAAGCCTAGGGAGGACGAAAATGACCTAAATGTGCAACCAATGACACAAAATCACATATAGGATGCACAAGATTGGTTAAAAACCCTAATTGGATTAGAATAAGCCTAGGGAGGACGAAAATGACCTAAATGTTCAACCAATGACACAAAATCACTTATTGGATGCACAAGATTGGTTAAAAACCCTAATTGGATTAGAATAAGCCTAGGGAGGACGAAAATGACCTAAATGTTCAACCAATGACACAAAATCACTTATTAGATGCACAAAATTGGTTAAAAACCCTAATTAAATTAGAATAAGCCTAGGGAGGACGAAAATGACCTAAATGTTCAACCAATGACATAAAATCACTTATTGCATGCACAAGATTGGTTAAAAACACTAATTTGATTAGAATAAATTCAGGGAGGATGAAAATGACGTAAATGTTCAACCAATGACACAAAATCACTTATTGGATGCACAACACTGTTTAAAAACCCTAATTTGATTAGAATAAGCCTAGGGAGGACGAAAATGACCTAAATGTTCAACCAATGACACAAAATCACTTATTGGATGCACAAGATTGGTTAAAAACCCTAATTAAATTAGAATAAGCCTAGGGAAGACGAAAATGACCTAAATGTTCAACCAATGACACAAAATCACTTACTGGATGCATAAGATTGGTTAAAAACCCTAATTAAATTAGAATAAGCCTAGGGAGGACAAAAATGACCTAAATGTTTAACCAATGACACAAAATCACTTATTGGATGCACAAGATTGGTTAACAACCCTAATTGGATTAGAATAAGCCTAGGGAGGACGAAAATGACCTAAATGTTTAACCAATGACACAAAATCACTTATTGGATGCACAAGATTGTTTAAAAACCCTAATTTGATTAGAATAAGAATAGGGAGGACGAAAATGACCTAAATGTTCAACCAATGACACAAAATCACTTATTGGATGCACAAGATTGGTTAAAAACCCTAATTAAATTAGAATATGTCTAGGGAGGACGAAAATGACCTAAATGTTCAACCATTGACACAAAATCACTTATTGGATGCACAAGATTGGTTAACAACCCTAATTGCATTAGAATTAGCATAGGGAGGACGAAAATGACCTAAATGTTCAACCAATGACATAAAATCACTTATTGCATGCACAAGATTGGTTAAAAACCCTAATTTGATTAGAATAAATTCAGGGAGGATGAAAATGACGTAAATGTTCAACCAATGACACAAAATCACTTATTGGATGCACAAGATTGGTTAACAACCCTAATTGGATTAGAATTAGCATAGGGAGGACGAAAATGACCTAAATGTTCAACCAATGACATAAAATCACTTATTGCATGCACAAGATTGGTTAAAAACCCTAATTTGATTAGAATAAATTCAGGGAGGATGAAAATGACGTAAATGTTCAACCAATGACACAAAATCACTTATTGGATGCACAACACTGTTTTAAAACCCTAATATGATTAGAATAAGCCTAGGGAGGACGAAAATGACCTAAATGTTCAACCAATGACACAAAATCACTTATTGGATGCACAAGATTGGTTAAAAACCCTAATTAAATTAGAATATGTCTAGGGAGGACGAAAATGACCTAAATGTTCAACCAATGACACAAAATCACTTATTGGATGCACAAGATTGGTTAACAACCCTAATTGGATTACAATTAGCATAGGGAGGACGAAAATGACCTAAATGTTCAACCAATGACATAAAACCACTTATTGCATGCACAAGATTGGTTAAAAACCCTAATTGGACTAAAATAAGCCTAGGGAGGACGAAAATGACCTAAATGTTCAACCAACGACAAAAAATCACTTATTGGATGCACAAGATTGGTTAGAAACCCTCTTTGGATTAGAATAACCCTATGGAGGACGAAAATGACATAAATGTTCAACCAATGACACAAAATCACTTATTGGTTGCACAAGATTGGTTAAAAACCCTAATTGGATTAGAATAAGCCGAAGGATGACGAAAATGACCTAAATGTTCAACCAACGACACAAAATGACTTATTGTATGCACAAGATTGGTTAAAAACCCTAATTGGATTAGAATAAGTCTAGGGAGGACGAAAATGACCTAAATGTTCAACCAATGACACAAAATCACTTATTGGATGCACAAGATTGGTTAAAAACCCTAATTTGATTAGAATAAGTCTTGGGAGGAAGAAAATGACATAAATGTTCATTCAATGACACAAAATCACTTATTGGATGCACAAGATTGGTTAAAAATCCTAATTTGATTAGAATAAATTCAGGGAGGATGAAAATGACGTAAATGTTCAACCAAGGACACAAAATCACTTATTGGATGCACAACATTGTTTAAAAACCCTAATTTGATTAGAATAAGCCTAGGGAGGACGAAAATGACCTAAATGTTCAACCAATGACACAAAATCACTTATTGGATGCACAAGATTGGTTAAAAACCCTAATTAAATTAGAATATGTCTAGGGAGGACGAAAATGACCTAAATGTTCAACCAATGACACAAAATCACTTATTGGATGCAAAAGATTGGTTAAAAACCCTAATTAAATTAGAATAAGCCTAGGGAAGACGAAAATGACCGAAATGTTCAACCAATGACACAAAATCACTTACTGGATGCACAAGATTGGTTAAAAACCCTAATTAAATTAGAATATGCCTAGGGAGGACGAAAATGACCTAAATGTTCAACCAATGACATAAAATCACTTATTGGATGCACAAGATTGGTTAAAAACCCTAATTGGATTAGAATAACCTAGGGAGGACGAAAATGACCTAAATGTTCAACCAATGACACAAAATCACTTATTGGATGCACAAGATTGTTTAAAATCCCTAATTTGATTCGAATAAGCCTATGGAGGACAAAAATGTCCTAAATTTTCAACCAATGACACAAAATCACTTATTGGATGCACAAGATTGTTTAAAAACCCTAATTTGATTAGGATAAGTCTTGGGAGGAAGAAAATGACATAAATGTTCATTCAATGACACAAAATCACTTACTGGATGCACAAGATTGGTTAAAAACCCTAATTTGATTAGAATAAGTCTAGGGAGGACAAAAATGACGTAAATGTTCAACCAATGACACAAAATCATTTATTGGATGCACAAGATTGTTTAAAAACCCTAATTTGATTAGAATAAGAATAGGGAGGACGAAAATGACCTAAATGTTCAACCAATGACACAAAATCACTTATTGGATGCACAAGATTGGTTAAAAACCCTAATTAAATTAGAATATGTCTAGGGAGGACGAAAATGACCTAAATGTTCAACCAATGACACAAAATCACTTATTGGATGCACAAGATTGGTTAACAACCCTAATTGCATTAGAATTGGCATAGGGAGGACGAAAATGACCTAAATGTTCAACCAATGACATAAAATCACTTATTGCATGCACAAGATTTGTTAAAAACCCTAATTTGATTAGAATAAATTCAGGGAGGATGAAAATGACATAAATGTTCAACCAATGACACAAAATCACTTATTGGATGCACAACACTGTTTAAAAACCCTAATTTGATTAGAATAAGCCTAGGGAGGACGAAAATGACCTAAATGTTCAACCAATGACACAAAATCACTTATTGGATGCACAAGATTGGTTAAAAGCCCTAATTAAATCGAGGGAGGACGAAAATGACCTAAATGTTCAACCAATGACATAAAACCACTTATTGCATGCACAAGATTGGTTAAAAACCCTACTTGGACTAAAATAAGCCTAGGGAGGACGAAAATGACCTAAATGTTCAACCAACGACACAAAATCACGTATTGGATGCAAGAGATTGGTTAGAAACCCTCTTTGGATTAGAATAAGCCTATGGAGGACGAAAATGACATAAATGTTCAACCAATGACACAAAATCACTTATTGGTTGCACAAGATTGGTTAAAAATTCTAATTGGATTAGAATAAGCCGAAGGATGACGAAAATGACCTAAATGTTCAACCAACGACACAAAATGACTTATTGTATGCACAAGATTGGTTAAAAGCCCTAATTGGACTAGAATAAGCCTAGGGAGGACGAAAATGAACTAAATGTTCGAACAATGACACAAAATCACTTATTGGATGCACAAGATTGGTTAAAAACCCTAATTGGATTAGAATAAGCCTAGGGAGGACGAAAATGACCTAAATGTTCAACCAATGACACAAAATCACTTATTGGATGCACAAGATTGGTTAAAAACCCTAATTAAATTAGAATAAGCCTAGGGAAGACGAAAATGACCTAAATGTTCAACCAATGACACAAAATCACTTACTGGATGCACAAGATTGGTTAAAAACCCTAATTAAATTAGAATAAGCCTAGGGAGGACAAAAATGACCTAAATGTTTAACCAATGACAAAAAATCACTTATTGGATGCACAAGATTGGTTAACAACCCTAATTGGATTAGAATAAGCCTAGGGAGGACGAAAATGACCTAAATGTTTAACTAATGACACAAAATCACTTATTGGATGCACAAGATTGTTTAAAAACCCTAATTTGATTAGAATAAGCCTAGGGAGGACAAAAATGACCTAAATGTTCAACCAATGACACAAAATCACTTATTGGATGCACAAGATTGGTTAAAAACCCTAATTAAATCGAGGGAGGACGAAAATGACCTAAATGTTCAACCAATGACACAAAATCACTTATTGGATGCACAAGATTGGTTAACAACCCTAATTGGATTAGAATTAGCATAGGGAGGACGAAAATGACATAAATGTTCAACCAATGACATAAAATCACTTATTGGTTGCACAAGATTGGTTAAAAACCCTAATTGGATTAGAATAAGCCGAAGGATGACGAAAATGACCTAAATGTTCAACCAACGACACAAAATGACTTACTGTATGCACAAGATTGGTTAAAAACCCTAATTGGACTAGAATAAGCCTAGGGAGGACGAAAATGACCTAAATGTTCAAACAATGACACAAAATCACATATTGGATGCACAAGATTGGTTTAAAACCCTAATTGGATTAGAATAAGCCTAGGGAGGACGAAAATGACCTAAATGTTCAACCAATGACACAAAATCACTTATTGGATGCACAAGATTGTTTAAAAACCCTAATTTGATTAGAATAAGCCTAGGGAGGACGAAAATGACCTAAATGTTCAACCAATGACACAAAATCACTTATTGGATGCACAAGATTGGTTAACAACCCTAATTGGATTAGAATAAGCCTAGGGAGGACGAAAATGACCTAAATGTTTAACCAATGACACAAAATCACTTATTGGATGCACAAGATTGTTTAAAAACCCTAATTTGATTAGAATAAGAATAGGGAGGACGAAAATGACCTAAATGTTCAACCAATGACACAAAATCACTTATTGGATGCACAAGATTGGTTAAAAACCCTAATTAAATTAGAATATGTCTAGGGAGGACGAAAATGACCTAAATGTTCAACCATTGACACAAAATCACTTATTGGATGCACAAGATTGGTTAACAACCCTAATTGCATTAGAATTAGCATAGGGAGGACGAAAATGACCTAAATGTTCAACCAATGACATAAAATCACTTATTGCATGCACAAGATTGGTTAAAAACCCTAATTTGATTAGAATAAATTCAGGGAGGATGAAAATGACGTAAATGTTCAACCAATGACACAAAATCACTTATTGGATGCACAACACTGTTTAAAAACCCTAATTTGATTAGAATAAGCCTAGGGAGGACGAAAATGACCTAAATGTTCAACCAATGACATAAAATCACTTATTGGATGCACAAGATTGGTTAAAAACCCTAATTGGATTAGAATAAGCCTAGGGAGGACGAAAATGACCTAAATATTCAACCAATGACACAAAATCACTTATTGGATGCACAAGATTGGTTAAAAACCCTAATTAATCTAGAATAACCCTAGGGAGGACGAAAATGACCTAAATGTTCAACCAATGATACAAAATCACTTATTGGATGCACAAGATTGGTTAACAACCCTAATAGGATTAGAATAAGCCAAGGGAGGACGAAAATGACCTAAATGTTCAACCAATGACACAAAATCACTTACTGGATGCACAATATTGTTTAAAAACCCTAATTTGATTAGAATAAGCCTAGGGAGGATGAAAATGACCAAAATGTTCAACCAATGACACAAACTCATTTATTAGATGCACAGGATTGGTTAAAAATCCTAATTTGATTAGAATAAATTCAGGGAGGATGAAAATGACGTAAATGTTCAACCAAGGACACAAAATCACTTATTGGATGCACAAAATTGTTTAAAAACCCTAATTTGATTAGAATAAGCCTAGGGAGGACGAGAATGACCTAAATGTTCAACCAATGACACAAAATCACTTATTGGATGCACAAGATTGGTTAAAAACCCTAATTAAATTAGAATATGTCTAGGGAGGACGAAAATGACCTAAATGTTCAACCAATGACACAAAATCACTTATTGGATGCACAAGATTGGTTAACAACCCTAATTGGATTACAATTAGCATAGGGAGGACGAAAATGACCTAATTGTTCAACCAATGACATAAAATCACTTATTGCATGCACAAGATTGGTTAAAAACCCTAATTTGATTAGAAAAAATTCAGGGAGGATGAAAATGACGTAAATGTTCAACTAATGACACAAAATCACTTATTGGATGCACAACACTGTTCAAAAACCCTAATTTGATTAGAATAAGCCTAGGGAGGAAGAAAATGACCAAAATGTTCAACCAATGACACAAAATCACTTATTGGATGCACAAGATTGGTTAAAAACCCTAATTAAATTAGAATATGTCTAGGGAGGACGAAAATGACCTAAATGTTCAACCAATGACACAAAATCACTTATTGGATGCACAAGATTGGTTAAAAACCCTAATTGGATTAGAATTAGCATAGGGAGGACGAAAATGACCTAAATGTTCAACCAATGACATAAAATCACTTATTGCATGCACAAGATTGGTTAAAAACCCTAATTTGATTAGAATAAATTCAGGGAGGATGAAAATGACGTAAATGTTCAACCAATGACACAAAATCACTTATTGGATGCACAACACTGTTTTAAAACCCTAATATGATTAGAATAAGCCTAGGGAGGACGAAAATGACCTAAATGTTCAACCAATGACACAAAATCACTTATTGGATGCACAAGATTGGTTAAAAACCCTAATTAAATTAGAATATGTCTAGGGAGGACGAAAATGACCTAAATGTTCAACCAACGACACAAAATCACTTATTGGATGCACAAGATTGGTTAGAAACCCTCTTGGGATTAGAATAAGTCTATGGGGGAAGGAAAATGACTTAAATGTTCAACCAATGACACAAAATCACTTATTGGTTGCACAAGATTGGTTAAAAACCCTAATTGGATTAGAATAAGCCGAAGGATGACAAAAATGACCTAAATGTTCAACCAACGACACAAAATGACTTATTGTATGCACAAGATTGGTTAAAAACCCTAATTGGACTAGAATAAGCCTAGGGAGGACATAAATGAGCTAAATGTTCAAACAATGACACAAAATCACTTATTGGATGCACAAGATTGGTTAAAAACCCTAATTGGATTAGAATAGGCCTAGGGAGGACGAAAATGACCTAAATGTTCAACCAATGACACAAAATCACTTATTGGATGCACAAGATTGGTTAAAAACCCTAATTAAATTAGAAAAAGCCTAGGGAGGACGAAAATGACCTAAATGTTCAACCAATGACACAAAATCACTTATTGGATGCACAAGATTGGTTAAAAACCCTAATTCAATTAGAATAAGCCTAGGGAGGACGAAAATGACCTAAATGTTCAACCAATGACACAAAATCACTTATTGGATGCACAAGATTGGTTAAAAACCCTAATTGGATTAGAATAAGCCTAGGGAGGACGAAAATGACCTAAATGTTCAACCATTGACACAAAATCACTTATTGGATGCACAAGATTGTTTAAAAACCCTAATTTGATTAGAATAAGCCTAGGGAGGACGAAAATGACCTAAATGTTCAACCAATGACACAAAATCACTTATTGGATGCACAAGATTGGTTAAAAACCCTAATTTGATTAGAATAAGCCTAGGGAGGACGAAAATGACCTAAATGTTCAACCAATGACACAAAATCACTTATTGGATGCACAAGATTGGTTAAAAACCCTAATTAAATTTGAAAATGTCTAGGGAGGACGAAAATGACCTAAATGTTCAACCAATGACACAAAATCACTTATTGGATGCACAAGGTTGGTTAACAACCCTAATTGGATTAGAATTAGCATAGGGAGTACGAAAATGACCTAAAAGTTCAACCAATGACATAAAACCACTTATTGCATGCACAAGATTGGTTAAAAACCCTAATTGGACTAAAATAAGCCTAGGGAGGACGAAAATGACCTAAATGTTCAACCAACGACACAAAATCACTTATTGGATGCACAAGATTGGTTAGATACCCTCTTTGGATTAGAATAAGCCTATGGAGAACGAAAATGACATAAATGTTCAACCAATGACACAAAATCACTTATTGGTTGCACAAGATTAGTTAAAAATTCTAATTGGATTAGAATAAGCCGAAGGATGACGAAAATGACCTAAATGTTCAACCAACGACACAAAATGACTTATTGTATTCACAAGATTGGTTAAAAGCCCTAATTGGACTAGAATAAGCCTAGGGAGGACGAAAATGAACTAAATGTTCGAACAATGACAAAAAATCACTTATTGGATGCACAAGATTGGTTAAAAACCCTAATTGGATTAGAATAAGCCTAGGGAGGACGAAAATGACCTAAATGTTCAACCAATGACACAAAATCACTTATTGGATGCACAAGATTGGTTAAAAACCCTAATTAAATTAGAATATGTCTAGGGAGGACGAAAATGACCTAAATGTTCAACCAACGACACAAAATCACTTATTGGATGCACAAGATTGGTTAGAAACCCTCTTTGGATTAGAATAAGCCTATGGAGGACGAAAATGACCTAAATGTTCAACCAATGACACAAAATCACTTATTGGATGCACAAGATTGGTTAAAAACCTTAATTTGATTAGAATAAGCCTAGGGAGGACGGAAATGACCTATATGTTCAACCAATGACACAAAATCATATATTGGATGCACAAGATATGTTAAATACCCTAATTGAATTAGAATATGCCTAGGGAGGATGAAAATGACGTAAATGTTCAACCAAGGACACAAAATCACTTATTGGATGCACAACATTGTTTAAAAACCCTAATTTGATTAGAATAAGCCTAGGGAGGACGAAAATGACCTAAATGTTCAACCAATGACACAAAATCACTTATTGGATGCACAAGATTGGTTAAAAACCCTAATTAAATTAGAATAACCCTAGGGAGGACGAAAATGACCTAAATGTTCAACCAATGTCACAAAATCACTTATTGGATGCACAAGATTGGTTAACAACCCTAATTGGATTAAAATAAGCCTAGGGAGGACGAAAATGACCTAAATGTTCAACCAATGACACAAAATCACTTATTGGATGCACAAGATTGTTTAAAAACCCTAATTTGATTAGAATAAGCCTATGGAGGACAAAAATGACCTAAATGTTCAACCAATGACACAAAATCACTTATTGGATGCACAAGATTGTTTAAAAACCCTAATTTGATTAGAATAAGTCTTGGGAGGAAGAAAATGACATAAATGTTCATTCAATGACACAAAATCACTTACTGGATGCACAAGATTGGTTAAAAACCCTAATTTGATTAGAATAAGTCTAGGGAGGACGAAAATGACGTAAATGTTCAACCAATGACATAAAATCACTTATTGGATGCACAACATTGTTTAAAAAACCTAATTTGATTAGAATAAGCCTAGGGAGGACGAAAATGACCTAAATGTTTAACCAATAACACAAAATCACTTATTGGATGCACAAGATTGGTTAACAACCCTAATTGGATTAGAATAAGCCTAGGGAGGACGAAAATGACCTAAATGTTTAACCAATGACACAAAATCACTTATTGGATGCACAAGATTGTTTAAAAACCCTAATTTGATTAGAATAAGAATAGGGAGGACGAAAATGACCTAAATGTTCAACCAATGACACAAAATCACTTATTGGATGCACAAGATTGGTTAAAAACCCTAATTAAATTAGAATATGTCTAGGGAGGACGAAAATGACCTAAATGTTCAACCATTGACACAAAATCACTTATTGGATGCACAAGATTGGTTAACAACCCTAATTGCATTAGAATTAGCATAGGGAGGACGAAAATGACCTAAATGTTCAACCAATGACATAAAATCACTTATTGCATGCACAAGATTGGTTAAAAACCCTAATTTGATTAGAATAAATTCAGGGAGGATGAAAATGACGTAAATGTTCAACCAATGACACAAAATCACTTATTGGATGCACAACACTGTTTAAAAACCCTAATTTGATTAGAATAAGCCTAGGGAGGACGAAAATAACCTAAATGTTCAACCAATGACACAAAATCACTTATTGGATGCACAAGATTGGTTAAAAACCCTAATTAAATTAGAATATGTCTAGGGAGGACGAAAATGACCTAAATGTTCAACCAACGACACAAAATCACTTATTGGATGCACAAGATTGGTTAGAAACCCTCTTGGGATTAGAATAAGCCTATGGAGGACGAAAATGACATAAATGTTCAACCAATGACACAAAATCACTTATTGGTTGCACAAGATTGGTTAAAAACCCTAATTGGATTAGAATAAGCCGAAGGATGACGAAAATGACCTAAATGTTCAACCAACAGCACAAAATGACTTATTGTATGCACAAGATTGGTTAAAAACCCTAATTGGACTAGAATAAGCCTAGGGAGGACGAAAATGACCTAAATGTTCAAACAATGACACAAAATCACTTATTGGATGCACAAGATTGGTTAAAAACCCTAATTTGATTAGAATAAGCCTAGGGAGGACGAAAATGACCTAAATGTTCAACCAATGACACAAAATCACTTATTGGATGCACAAGATTGGTTAAAAACCCTAATTAAATCGAGGGAGGACGAAAATGACCTAAATGATCAACCAATCACATAAAACCACTTATTGCATGAACAAGATTGGTTAAAAACCCTACTTGGACTAAAATAAGCCTAGGGAGGACGAAAATGACCTAAATGTTCAACCAACGACACAAAATCACTTATTGGATGCAAGAGATTGGTTAGAAACCCTCTTTGGATTAGAATAAGCCTATGGAGGACGAAAATGACATAAATGTTCAACCAATGACACAAAATCACTTATTGGTTGCACAAGATTGGTTAAAAATTCTAATTGGATTAGAATAAGCCGAAGGATGACGAAAATGACCTAAATGTTCAACCAACGACACAAAATGACTTATTGTATGCACAAGATTGGTTAAAAACCCTAATTAAATTAGAATAAGCCTAGGAAGGACGAAAATGACCTAAATGTTCAACCAATGACACAAAGTCACTTACTGGATGCACAAGATTCGTTAAAAACCCTAATTAAATTAGAATATGCCTAGGGAGGACGAAAATGACCTAAATGTTCAACCAATGACATAAAATCACTTATTGGATGCACAAGATTGGTTAAAAACCCTAATTGGATTAGAATAAGCCTAGGGAGGACGAAAATGACCTAAATGTTCAACCAATGACATAAAATCACTTATTGGATGCACAAGATTGGTTAAAAACCCTAATTTGATTAGAATAAGCCTAGGGAGGACGAAAATGACCTAAATGTTCAACCAATGACACAAAATCACTTATTGGATGCACAAGATTGGTTAAAAACCCTAATTTGATTAGAATAAGTCTAGGTAGGAATAAAATGACATAAGTGTTCATTCAATGACACAAAATCACTTATTGGATGCACAAGATTGGTTAAAAATCCTAATTTGATTAGAATAAATTTAGGGAGGATGAAAATGTTGTAAATGTTCAACCAAGGACACAAAATCACTTATTGGATGCACAACATTGTTTAAAAACCCTAATTTGATTAGAATAAGCCTAGGTAGGACGAAAATGACCTAAATGTTCAACCAATGACACAAAATCACTTATTGGATGCACAAGATTGGTTAAAAACCCTAATTAAATTAGAATATATCTAGGGAGGACGAAAATGACCTAAATGTTCAACCAATGACACAAAATCACTTATTGCATGCACAAGATTGGTTAAAAACCCTAATTTGATTAGAATAAATTCAGGGAGGATGAAAATGACGTAAATGTTCAACCAATGACACAAAATCACTTATTGGATGCACAAGATTGGTTAAAAACCCTAATCAAATTAAAATATGCCTAGGGGGGACGAAAATGACCTAAAAGCTCAACCAATGACACAAAATCACTTATTGGATGCACAAGATTGGTTAAAAAATCCTAATTTGATTAGTATAAGTCTAGGGAGGAAGAAAATGACATAAGTGTTCATTCAATGACACAAAATCACTTATTGGATGCACAAGATTGGTTAAAAACCCTAATTAAATCGAGGGAGGACGAAAATGACCTAAATGTTCAACCAATGACACAAAATCACTTATTGGATGCACAAGATTGGTTAACAACCCTAATTGGATTAGAATTAGCATAGGGAGGACGAAAATGACATAAATGTTCAACCAATGACACAAAATCACTTATTGGATGCACAAGATTGGTTAAAAACCCTAATTAAATTAGAATATGCCTAGGGAGGACGAAAATGACCTAAATGTTAACCCAATGACACAAAATCACTTATTGGATCCACAAGATTGGTTAACAACCTTAATTGGATTAGAATAAGCATAGCGAGGACGAAAATGACCTAAATGTTAAACCAATGACATAAAATCACTTATTGCATGCACAAGATTGGTTTGAAATCCTAATTCGACTAAAATAAGCCTAGGGAGGACGAAAATGACATAAATGTGCAACTAACGACACAAAATCACTTATTGGATACACAAGATTGGTTAGAAACCCTAATTAGATTAGAATAAGCCTGTGGAAGACGAAAATGACATAAATGTTCAACCAATGACACAAAATCACTTATTGGATGCACAAGATTGGTTAAAAGCCCTAATTGGATTAGAATAAGCCGAAGGATGACGAAAATGACCAAAATGTTCAACCAACGACACAAAATGACTTATTGTATGCACAAGATTGGTTAAAAACCCTAATAGGACTAGAATAAGCCTAAGGAGGACGAAAATGACCTAAATGTTCAAACAATGACACAAAATCACTTATTGGATGCACAAGATTGGTTAAAAACCCTAATTGGATTAGAATAAGCCTAGGGAGAACGAAAATGACCTAAATGTTCAACCAATGACACAAAATCACTTATTGGATGCACAAGATTGGTTAACAACCCTAATTAAATTAGAATATGCCTAGGGAGGACGAAAAAGATCTAAATGTTCAACCAATGACACAAAATCACTTATTGGATGCACAAGATTGTTTAAAAACCCTAATTTGATTAGAATAAGTCTAGGGAGGACAAAAATGACCTAAATGTTTAACCAATGACACAAAATCGCTTATTGGATGCACAAGATTGTTTAAAAACCCTAATTTGATTAGAATAAGTCTAGGTTGGAATAAAATGACATAAGTGTTCATTCAATGACACAAAATCACTTATTGGATGCACAAGATTGGTTAAAAATCCTAATTTGATTAGAATAAATTTAGGGAGGATGAAAATGACGTAAATGTTCAACCAAGGACACAAAATCACTTATTGGATGCACAACATTGTTTAAAAACCATAATTTGATTAGAATAAGCCTAGGGAGGACGAAAATGACCTAAATGTTCAACCAATGACACAAAATCACTTATTGGATGCACAAGATTGGTTAAAAACCCTAATTAAATTTGAATATGCCTAGGGAGGACGAAAATGACCTAAATGCTCAACCAATGACACAAAATCACTTATTGGATGCACAAGATTGGTTAAAAATCCTAATTTGATTAGAATAAGTCTAGGGAGGAAGAAAATGACATAAGTGTTCATTCAATGACACAAAATCACTTATTGGATGCACAAGATTGGTTAAAAACCCTAATTGGATTAGAATAAGCCTATGGAGGACGAAAATGACCTAAATGTTAAACCAATGACATAAAATCACTTATTGCATGCACAAGATTGGTTAGAAACCCTAATTGGACTAAAATAAGCCTAGGGAGGACGAAAATGACCTAAATGTTCAACCAACGACACAAAATCACTTATTGAATGCACAAGATTGGTTAGAAACCCTAATTGGATTAGAATAAGCCTGTGGAGGACGAAAATGACATAAATGTTCAACCAATGACACAAAATCACTTATTGGATGCACAAGATTGGTTAAAAACCCTAATTGGATTAGAATAAGCCAAAGGATGACGAAAATAACAAAAATGTTCAACCAACGACACAAAATGACTTATTGTATGCACAAGATTGGTTAAAAACCCTATTTGGATGCACAAGATTGGTTAAAAACCCTAATTAAATTTGAATATGCCTAGGGAGGACGAAAATGACCTAAATGCTCAACCAATGACACAAAATCACTTATTGGATGCACAAGATTGGTTAAAAATCCTAATTTGATTAGAATAAGTCTAGGGAGGAAGAAAATGACATAAGTGTTCATTCAATGACACAAAATCACTTATTGGATGCACAAGATTGGTTAAAAACCCTAATTGGATTAGAATAAGCCTAGGGAGGACGAAAATGACCTAAATATTCAACCAATGACACAAAATCACTTATTGAATGCACAAGATTGGTTAAAAACCCTAATTAAATTAGAATAAGCCTAGGGAGGACGATTACGACCTAAATGTTCAACCAATGACACAAAATCACTTATTGGATGCACAAGATTGGTTAACAACCCTAATTGGATTAGAATAAGCCTAGGGAGGACGAAAATGACCTAAATGTTCATCCAATGACACAAAATCACTTACTGGATGCACAAGATTGGTTAACAACCCTAATTGGATTAGAATAAGCCTAGGAAGGACGAAAATGACCTAAATGTTCAACATATGACACAAAATCACTTATTGGATGCACAAGATTGTTTAAAATCCCTAATTTGATTAGAATAAGCCTATGGAGGACAAAAATGTCCTAAATGTTCAACCAATGACACAAAATCACTTATTGGATGCACAAGATTGTTTAAAAACCCTAATTTGATTAGAATAAGTCTTGGGAGGAAGAAAATGACATAAATGTTCATTCAATGACACAAAATCACTTACTGGATGCACAAGATTGGTTAAAAACCCTAATTTGATTAGAATAAGTCTAGGGAGGAAGAAAATGACGTAAGTGTTCATTCAATGACACAAAATCACTTATTGGATGCACAAGATTGGTTAAAAACCCTAATTGGATTAGAATAAGCCTAGGGAGGACGAAAATGACCTAAATGTTCATCCAATGACACAAAATCACTTATTGGATGCACAAGATTGGTTAAAAACCCTAATTAAATTAGAATAAGCCTAGGGAGGACGAAAACGACCTAAATGTTCAACCAATGACACAAAATCACTTATTGGATGCACAAGATTGGTTAACAACCCTAATTGGATTAGAATAACCCTAGGGAGGACGAAAATGACCTAAATGTTCAACATATGACACAAAATAACTTATTGGATGCACAAGATTGTTTAAAATCCCTAATTTGATTAGAATAAGCCTATGGAGGTCAAAAATGTCCTAAATATTCAACCAATGACACAAAATCACTTATTGGATGCACAAGATTGTTTAAAAACCCTAATTTGATTAGAATAAGTCTAGGGAGGAAGAAAATGACATAAGTGTTCATTCAACGACACAAAATCACTTATTGGATGCACAAGATTGGTTAACAACCCTAATTGGATTAGAATAAGCCTAGGGAGGACGAAAATGACCTAAATGTTCAACCAATGACACAAAATCACTTATTGGATGCACAAGATTGGTTAAAAACCCTAATTAAATTAGAATATGTCTAGGGAGGACGAAAATGACCTAAATGTTCAACCAATGACACAAAATCACTTATTGGATGCACAAGATTGGTTAACAACCCTAATTGGATTACAATTAGCATAGGGAGGACGAAAATGACCTAAATGTTCAACCAATGACATAAAACCACTTATTGCATGCACAAGATTGGTTAAAAACCCTAATTGGACTAAAATAAGCCTAGGGAGGACGAAAATGACCTAAATGTTCAACCAACGACAAAAAATCACTTATTGGATGCACAAGATTGGTTAGAAACCCTCTTTGGATTAGAATAACCCTATGGAGGACGAAAATGACATAAATGTTCAACCAATGACACAAAATCACTTATTGGTTGCACAAGATTGGTTAAAAACCCTAATTGGATTAGAATAAGCCGAAGGATGACGAAAATGACCTAAATGTTCAACCAACGACACAAAATGACTTATTGTATGCACAAGATTGGTTCAAAACCCTAATTGGACTAGAATAAGCCTAGGGAGGACGAAAATGACCTAAATGTTCAAACAATTACACAAAATCACTTATTGGATGCACAAGATTTGTTTAAAACCCTAATTGGATTAGAATAAGCCTAGGGAGGACGAAAATGACCTAAATGTTCAACCAATGACACAAAATCACTTATTGGATGCACAAGCTTGGTTAAAAACCCTAATTAAATTAGAATAAGCCTAGGGAGGACAAAAATGACCTAAATGTTTAACCAATGACACAAAATCACTTATTGGATGCACAAGATTGGTTAACAACCCTAATTGGATTAGAATAAGCCTAGGGAGGACGAAAATGACCTAAATGTTTAACTAATGACACAAAATCACTTATTGGATGCACAAGATTGTTTTAAAACCCTAATTTGATTAGAATAAGCCTAGGGAGCACAAAAATGACCTAAATGTTCAACCAATGACACAAAATCACTTATTGGATGCACAAGATTGGTTAAAAACCCTAATTAAATCGAGGGAGGACGAAAATGACCTAAATGTTCAACCAATGACACAAAATCACTTATTGGATGCACAAGATTGGTTAACAACCCTAATTGGATTAGAATTAGCATAGGGAGGACGAAAATGACCTAAATGTTCAACCAATGACATAAAATCACTTATTGCATGCACAAGATTGGTTAAAAACCCTAATTTGATTAGAATAAATTCAGGGAGGATGAAAATGACATAAATGTTCAACCAATGACACAAAATCACTTATTGGATGCACAAGATTGGTTAAAAACCCTAATCAAATTAAAATATGCCTAGGGAGGACGAAAATGACCTAAAAGCTCAACCAATGACACAAAATCACTTATTGGATGCACAAGATTGGTTAAAAATCCTAATTTGATTAGTATAAGTCTAGGGAGGAAGAAAATGACATAAGTGTTCATTCAATGACACAAAATTACTTATTGGATGCACAAGATTGGTTAAAAACCCTAATTAAATCGAGGGAGGACGAAAATGACCTAAATGTTCAACCAATGACACAAAATCACTTATTGGATGCACAAGATTGGTTAACAACCCTAATTGGATTAGAATTAGCATAGGGAGGACGAAAATGACATAAATGTTCAACGAATGACACAAAATCACTTATTGGATGCACAAGATTGGTTAAAAACCCTAATTAAATTAGAATATGCCTAGGGAGGACGAAAATGACCTAAATGTTAACCCAATGACACAAAATCACTTATTGGATCCACAAGATTGGTTAACAACCTTAATTGGATTAGAATAAGCATAGCGAGGACGAAAATGACCTAAATGTTAAACCAATGACATAAAATCACTTATTGCATGCACAAGATTGGTTAGAAATCCTAATTCGACTAAAATAAGCCTAGGGAGGACGAAAATGACATAAATGTTCAACCAATGACACAAAATCACTTATTGGATGCACAAGATTGGTTAAAAACCCTAATTGGATTAGAATAAGCCGAAGGATGACGAAAATGACCAAAATGTTCAACCAACGACACAAAATGACTTATTGTATGCACAAGATTAGTTAAAAACCCTAATTGGACTAGAATAAGCGAAAGGAGGACGAAAATGACCTAAATGTTCAAACAATGACACAAAATCACTTATTGGATGCACAAGATTGGTTAAAAACCCTAATTGGATTAGAATAAGCCTAGGGAGGACGAAAATGACCTAAATGTTCAACCAATGACACAAAATCACTTATTGGATGCACAAGATTGGTTAAAAACCCTAATTGGATTAGAATAAGCCGAAGGATGACGAAATTGACCGAAATGTTCAACCAACGACACAAAATGACTTATTGTATGCACAAGATTGGTTAAAAACCCTAATTGGACTAGAATAAGCCTAAGGAGGACGAAAATGACCTAAATGTTCAAACAATGACACAAAATCACTTATTGGATGCACAAGATTGGTTAAAAACCCTAATTGGATTAGAATAAGCCTAGGGAGGACGAAAATGACCTAAATGTTCAACCAATGACACAAAATCACTTATTGGATGCACATGATTGGTTAAAAACCCTAATTGGAATAGAATAAGCCTAGGGAGGACGAAAATGACCTAAATGTTAATCCAATGACAAAAAATCACTTATCGGATGCACAAGATTGGTTAAAAACCCTAATTGGATTAGAATAAGTCGAAGGATGACGAAAATGACCTAAATGTTCAACCAATGACACAAAATCACATATTGGATGCACAAGATTGGTTTAAAACCCTAATTGGATTAGAATAAGGCTAGGGAGGACGAAAATGACCTAAATAATCCACCAATGAAACAAAATCACTTATTGGATTCAGCTGATTGGTTAAAAACCCTAATTGGATTAGAATAAGCCTAGGGAGGACGAAAATGACCTAAATGTTCAACCAATGACACAAAATCACTTATTGGATGCACAAGATTGGTTAAAAACCCTAATTGGATTAGAATAAGCCTAGGTTGGACGAAAATGACCTAAATGTTTAACCAATGACACAAAATCACTTATTGGATTGACAAGATTGGTTAAAAACCCTAATTGGATTAGAATAAATCGAAGGATGACGAAAATGACCTAAATGTTCAACCAATGACAAAAAATCACATATTGGATGCACAAGATTGGTTAATAACCCTAATTGGATTAGAATAAACCTAGGGAGGACGAAAATGACCTAAATGTTTAACCAATGACACAAAATCACTTATTGGATGCACAAGATTTTTTAAAAACCCTAATTGGATTTGAATAAGCCTAGGGAGGACAAAAATGTCCTAAATGTTAACTTGATGACACAAAATTACCTATTGGATGCCCGAGATTGGTTAAAAACCCTAATTGGATTAGAATAAGCCTAGGGAGGACGAAAATGACCTAAATGTTCAACCAATGACACAAAATCACTTATTGGATGCACAAGATTGGTTAAAAACCCTAATTGGATTAGAATAAGCCTAGGGAGGACGAAAATGACACAAATGTTCAACCAATCACACAAAATCACATATTGGATGCACAATATTGGTTTAAAACCCTAATTGGATTAGAATAAGCCTAGGGAGGACGAAAATGACCTAAATGTGCAACCAATGACACAAAATCACATATAGGATGCACAAGATTGGTTAAAAACCCTAATTGGATTAGAATAAGCCTAGGGAGGACGAAAATGACCTAAATGTTCAACCAATGACACAAAATCACTTATTGGATGCACAAGATTGGTTAAAAACCCTAATTGGATTAGAATAAGCCTAGGGAGGACGAAAATGACCTAAATGTTCAACCATTGACACAAAATCACTTATTGGATGCACAAGATTGTTTAAAAACCCTAATTTGATTAGAATAAGCCTAGGGAGGACGAAAATGACCTAAATGTTCAACCAATGACACAAAATCACTTATTGGATGCACAAGATTGGTTAAAAACCCTAATTTGATTAGAATAAGCCTAGGGAGGACGAAATTGACCTAAATGTTCAACCAATGACACAAAATCACTTATTGGATGCACAAGATTGGTTAAAAACCCTAATTGGATTAGAATAAGCCTAGGGAGGACGAAAATGACCTAAATGTTCAACCAATGACACAAAATAACATATTGGATGCACAAGATTGGTTAAAAACCCTAATTGGATTATAATAAGCCTAGGGAGGACGAAAACGACCTAAATGTGCAACCAATGACACAAAATCACATATTGGATGCACAAGATTGGTTAAAAACCCTAATTGGATTAGAATAAGCCTAGGGAGGACGAAAATGACCTAAATGTTCAACCAATGACACAAAATCACATATTGCATGCACAAGATTGGTTAAAAACCCTAATTGGATTAGAATAAGCCTAGGGAGGACAAAGATGACCTAAATGTTCAACCAATGACATAAAATCACATATTGGATGCACAAGATTGGTTAAAAACCCTAATTGGATTAGAATAAGCCTAGGGAGGACGAAAATGACCTAAATGTTCAACCAATAACACAAAATGACACAAAATCACATATTGGATGCACAAGATTGGTTAAAAACCCTAATTGGATTAGAATAAGCCTAGGGAGGACGAAAATGACCTAAATGTTCAACCAATGACACAAAATCACTTATTGGATGCACAAGATTGGTTAAAAACCCTAATTAAATTTGAATAAGCCTAGGGAAGACAAAAATGACCTAAATGTTCAACCAATGACACAAAATCACTTATTGGATGCACAAGATTGGTTAACAACCCTAATTGGATTAGAATAAGCCTAGGGAGGACGAAAATGACCTAAATGTTTAACCAATGACACAAAATCACTTATTGGATGCACAAGATTGTTTAAAAACCCTAATTTGATTAGAATAAGAATAGGGAGGACGAAAATGACCTAAATGTTCAACCAATGACACAAAATCACTTATTGGATGCACAAGATTGGTTAAAAACCCTAATTAAATTAGAATATGTCTAGGGAGGACGAAAATGACCTAAATGTTCAACCATTGACACAAAATCACTTATTGGATGCACAAGATTGGTTAACAACCCTAATTGCATTAGAATTAGCATAGGGAGGACGAAAATGACCTAAATGTTCAACCAATGACATAAAATCACTTATTGCATGCACAAGATTGGTTAAAAACCCTAATTTGATTAGAATAAATTCAGGGAGGATGAAAATGACGTAAATGTTCAACCAATGACACAAAATCACTTATTGGATGCACAACACTGTTTAAAAACCCTAATTTGATTAGAATAAGCCTAGGGAGGACGAAAATAACCTAAATGTTCAACCAATGACACAAAATCACTTATTGGATGCACAAGATTGGTTAAAAACCCTAATTAAATTAGAATATGTCTAGGGAGGACGAAAATGACCTAAATGTTCAACCAACGACACAAAATCACTTATTGGATGCACAAGATTGGTTAGAAACCCTCTTGGGATTAGAATAAGCCTATGGAGGACGAAAATGACATAAATGTTCAACCAATGACACAAAATCACTTATTGGTTGCACAAGATTGGTTAAAAACCCTAATTGGATTAGAATAAGCCGAAGGATGACAAAAATGACCTAAATGTTCAACCAACGACACAAAATGACTTATTGTATGCACAAGATTGGTTAAAAACCCTAATTGGACTAGAATAAGCCTAGGGAGGACATAAATGACCTAAATGTTCAAACAATGACACAAAATCACTTATTGGATGCACAAGATTGGTTAAAAACCCTAATTGGATTAGAATAAGCTTAGGGAGGACGAAAATGACCTAAATGTTCAACCAATGACACAAAATCACTTATTGGATGCACAAGATTGGTTAACAACCCTAATTGGATTAGAATAAGCCTAGGGAGGACGAAAATGACCTAAATGTTCAACCAATGACGTAAAATCACTTATTGCATGCACAAGATTGGTTAAAAACCGTAATTTGATTAGAATAAATTCAGGGAGGATGAAAATGACGTAAATGTTCAACCAATGACACAAAATCACTTATTGGATGCACAACACTGTTTAAAAACCCTAATTTGATTAGAATAAGCCTAGGGAGGACGAAAATGACCTAAATGTTTAACCAATGACTCAAAATCACTTATTGGTTGCACAAGATTCGTTAAAAACCCTAATTGGATTAGAATAAGCCGAAGGATGACGAAAATGACCTAAATGTTCAACCAACGACACAAAATGACTTATTGTATGCACAAGATTGGTTAAAAACCCTAATTGGACTAGAATAAGCCTAGGGAGGACGAAAATGACCTAAATGTTCAAACAATGACACAAAATCACTTATTGGATGCACAAGATTGGTTAAAAACCCTAATTGAATTCGAATAAGCCTAGGGAGGACGAAAATGACCTAAATGTTCAAACAATGACACAAAATCACTTATTGGATGCACAAGATTGGTTAAAAACCCTAATTGGATTAGAATAAGCCTAGGGAGGACGAAAATGACCTAAATGTTCAACCAATGACACAAAATCACTTATTGGATGCACAAGATTGGTTAACAACCCTAATTAAATTAGAATATGCCTAGGGAGGACGAAAATTACCTAAATGTTCAACCAATGACACAAAATCACTTATTGGATGCACAAGATTGTTTAAAAACCCTAATTTGATTAGAATAAGTCTAGGGAGGACAAAAATGACCTAAATGTTTAACCAATGACACAAAATCACTTATTGGATGCACAAGATTGGTTAAAAACCCTAATTTGATTAGAATAATTCTAGGGAGGACGAAAATGACGTAAATGTTCAACCAATGACAGAAAATCACTTATTGGATGCACAGCATTGTTTAAAAACCCTAATTTGATTAGATTAAGCCTAGGGAGGACGAAAATGACCTAAATGTTCAACCAATGACATAAAATCACTTATTGGCTGCACAAGATTGGTTAAAAACCCTAATTGGATTAGAATAAGCCTATGGAGGACGAAAATGACATAAATGTTAAACCAATGACATAAAATCACTTATTGCATGCACAAGATTAGTTAGAAACCCTAATTGGACTAAAATAAGCCTATGGAGGAAGAAAATGACCTAAATGTTCAACCAACGTCACAAAATCACTTATTGGATGCACAAGATTGGTTAGAAACCCTAATTGGATTAGAATAAGCCTGTGGAGGACGAAAATGACATAAATGTTAAACCAATGACACAAACACACTTATTGGATGCACAAGATTGGTTAAAAACACTAATCCGATTAGAATAAGCCTAGGGAGGATTAAAATGACCGAAATGTTAAACCAATGACACAAAAGCACTTATTGGATGCACAAGATTGGCTAAAAACCCTAATCAAATTTGAATATGCCTAGGGAGGACGAAAATGACCTAAATGTGCAACCAACGACACAAAATCACTTATTGGATGCACAAGATTGGTTAGAAACCCTAATTGGATTAGAATAAGCATGTAGAGGACGAAAATGACATAAATGTTCAACCAATGACACAAAATCACTTATTGGATGCACAAGATTGGTTAAAAACCCTAATTGGATTAGAATAAGCCGAAGGATGACGAAAATGACCAAAATGTTCAACCAACGACACAAAATGACTTATTGTATGCACAAGATTGGTTAAAAACCCTAATTGGACTAGAATAAGCCTAAGGAGGACGAAAATGACCTAAATGTTCAAACAATGACACAAAATCACTTATTGGATGCACAAGATTGGTTAAAAACCCTAATTGGGTTAGAATAAGCCTAGGGAGGACGAAAATGACCTAAATGTTCAACCAACGGCACAAAATCACTTATTGGATGCACAAGATTGGTTAAAAACCCTAATTGGATTAGAATAAGCCAAGGGAGGATGAAAATGACCTAAATGTTAATCCAAGGATACAAACGCACTTATTGGATGCACAAGATTGGTTAAAAACCCTAATTGGGTTACAATAAGTCAAAGGATGACGAAAATGACCTAAATGTTAATCCAATGACACAAACGCACTTGTTGGATGCACAAGATTGTTTAAAAACCCTAATTTGATTAGAATAAGTCTAGGTAGGAATAAAATGACATAAGTGTTCATTCAATGACACAAAATCACTTATTGGATGCACAAGATTGGTTAAAAATCCTAATTTGATTAGAATAAATTTAGGGAGGATGAAAATGACGTAAATGTTCAACCAAGGACACAAAATCACTTATTGGATGCACAACATTGTTTAAAAACCATAATTTGATTAGAATAAGCCTAGGGAGGACGAAAATGACCTAAATGTTCAACCAATGACACAAAATCACTTATTGGATGCACAAGATTGGTTAAAAACCCTAATTAAATTTGAATATGCCTAGGGAGGACGAAAATGACCTAAATGCTCAACCAATGACACAAAATCACTTATTGGATGCACAAGATTGGTTAAAAATCCTAATTTGATTAGAATAAGTCTAGGGAGGAAGAAAATGACATAAGTGTTCATTCAATGACACAAAATCACTTATTGGATGCACAAGATTGGTTAAAAACCCTAATTGGATTAGAATAAGCCTATGGAGGACGAAAATGACCTAAATGTTAAACCAATGACATAAAATCACTTATTGCATGCACAAGATTGGTTAGAAACCCTAATTGGACTAAAATAAGCCTAGGGAGGACGAAAATGACCTAAATGTTCAACCAACGACACAAAATCACTTATTGAATGCACAAGATTGGTTAGAAACCCTAATTGGATTAGAATAAGCCTGTGGAGGACGAAAATGACATAAATGTTCAACCAATGACACAAAATCACTTATTGGATGCACAAGATTGGTTAAAAACCCTAATTGGATTAGAATAAGCCAAAGGATGACGAAAATAACAAAAATGTTCAACCAACGACACAAAATGACTTATTGTATGCACAAGATTGGTTAAAAACCCTATTTGGATGCACAAGATTGGTTAAAAACCCTAATTAAATTTGAATATGCCTAGGGAGGACGAAAATGACCTAAATGCTCAACCAATGACACAAAATCACTTATTGGATGCACAAGATTGGTTAAAAATCCTAATTTGATTAGAATAAGTCTAGGGAGGAAGAAAATGACATAAGTGTTCATTCAATGACACAAAATCACTTATTGGATGCACAAGATTGGTTAAAAACCCTAATTGGATTAGAATAAGCCTAGGGAGGACGAAAATGACCTAAATATTCAACCAATGACACAAAATCACTTATTGAATGCACAAGATTGGTTAAAAACCCTAATTAAATTAGAATAAGCCTAGGGAGGACGATTACGACCTAAATGTTCAACCAATGACACAAAATCACTTATTGGATGCACAAGATTGGTTAACAACCCTAATTGGATTAGAATAAGCCTAGGGAGGACGAAAATGACCTAAATGTTCAACCAATGACACAAAATCACTTATTGGATGCACAAGATTGGTTAAAAACCCTAATTAAATTAGAATATGTCTAGGGAGGACGAAAATGACCTAAATGTTCAACCAATGACACAAAATCACTTATTGGATGCACAAGATTGGTTAACAACCCTAATTGGATTACAATTAGCATAGGGAGGACGAAAATGACCTAAATGTTCAACCAATGACATAAAACCACTTATTGCATGCACAAGATTGGTTAAAAACCCTAATTGGACTAAAATAAGCCTAGGGAGGACGAAAATGACCTAAATGTTCAACCAACGACAAAAAATCACTTATTGGATGCACAAGATTGGTTAGAAACCCTCTTTGGATTAGAATAACCCTATGGAGGACGAAAATGACATAAATGTTCAACCAATGACACAAAATCACTTATTGGTTGCACAAGATTGGTTAAAAACCCTAATTGGATTAGAATAAGCCGAAGGATGACGAAAATGACCTAAATGTTCAACCAACGACACAAAATGACTTATTGGATGCACAACACTGTTTAAAAACCCTAATTTGATTAGAATAAGCCTAGGGAGGACGAAAATGACCTAAATGTTCAACCAATGACACAAAATCACTTATTGGATGCACAAGATTGGTTAAAAACCCTAATTGGATTAGAATAAGCCGAAGGATGAAGAAAATGACCAAAATGTTCAACCAACGACACAAAATGACTTATTGTATGCACAAGATTGGTTAAAAACCCTAATTGGACTAGAATAAGCCTAAGGAGGACGAAAATGACCTAAATGTTCAAACAATGACACAAAATCACTTATTGGATGCACAAGATTGGTTAAAAACCCTAATTGGATTAGAATAAGCCTAGGGAGGACGAAAATGACCTAAATGTTCAATCAATGACACAAAATCACTTATTGGATGCACAAGATTGGTTAAAAACCCTAATTAAATTTGAATAAGCCTAGGGAAGACAAAAATGACCTAAATGTTCAACCAATGACACAAAATCACTTATTGGATGCACAAGATTGGTTAACAACCCTAATTGGATTAGAATAAGCCTAGGGAGGACGAAAATGACCTAAATGTTTAACCAATGACACAAAATCACTTATTGGATGCACAAGATTGTTTAAAAACCCTAATTTGATTAGAATAAGCCTAGGGAGGACAAAAATGACCTAAATGTTCAACCAATGACACAAAATCACTTATTGGATGCACAAGATTGTTTAAAAACCCTAATTTGATTAGAATAAGTCTTGGGAGGAAAATGACATAAATGTTCATTCAATGACACAAAATCACTTATTGGATGCACAAGATTGGTTAAAAATCCTAATTTGATTAGAATAAATTCAGGGAGGATGAAAATGACGTAAATGTTCAACCAAGGACACAAAATCACTTATTGGATGCACAAGATTGGTTAAAAAACCCTAATTGGATTAGAATAAGCCTATGGAGGACGAAAATGACCTAAATGTTCAACCAATGACACAAAATCACTTATTGGATGCACAAGATTGGTTAACAACCCTAATTAAATTAGAATATGGCTAGGGAGAACGAAAATGACTTAAATGTTCAACCGATGACACAAAATCACTTATTGGATGCACAACATTTTTTAAAAACCCTAATTTGATTAGAATAAGTCTAGAAGGACAAAAATGACCTAAACGTTCAACCAATGACACAAAATCACTTATTGGATGCACAAGATTTGTTAAAAATCCTAATTAAATTTGAATATGCCTAGGGAGGACGAAAATGACCTAAACGTTCCACCAATGACACAAAATCACTTATTGGATGCACAAGATTGGTTAAAAACCCTAATTGGATTAGAATAAGCCTATGGAGGACGAAAATGACATAAATGTTAAACCAATGACATAAAATCACTTATTGCATGCACAAGATTGGTTAGAAACCCTAATTGGACTAAAATAAGCCTAGGGAGGACGAAAATGACCTAAATGTTCAACCAACGACACAAAATCACTTATTGGATGCACAAGATTGGTTAGAAACCCTAATTGGATTAGAATAAGCCTGTGGAGGACGAAAATGACATAAATGTTAAACCAATGACACAAACGCACTTATTGGATGCACAAGATTGGTTAAAAACACTAATTCGATTAGAATAAGCCTAGGGAGGATTAAAATGACCGAAATGTTAAACCAATGACACAAAAGCACTTATTGGATGCACAAGATTGGTTAAAAACACTAATTGGATTTGAATAAGCCTAGGGAGGACGAAAATGACCTAAATGTGCAACCAACGACACAAAATCACTTATTGGATGCACAAGATTGGTTAGAAACCCTAATTGGATTAGAATAAGCCTGTGGAGGACGAAAATGACATAAATGTTCAACCAATGACACAAAATCACTTATTGGATGCACAAGATTGGTTAAAAACCCTAATTGGATTAGAATAAGCCGAAGGATGACGAAAATGACCAAAATGTTCAACCAACGACACAAAATGACTTATTGTATGCACAAGATTGGTTAAAAACCCTAATTGGACTAGAATAAGCCTAAGGAGGACGAAAATGACCTAAATGTTCAAACAATGACACAAAATCACTTATTGGATGCACAAGATTGGTTAAAAAACCCTAATTGGATTAGAATAAGCCTATGGAGGACGAAAATGACCTAAATGTTCAACCAATGACACAAAATCACTTATTGGATGCACAAGATTGGTTAACAACCCTAATTAAATTAGAATATGCCTAGGGAGGACGAAAATGACTTAAATGTTCAACCAATGACACAAAATCACTTATTGGATGCACAACATTTTTTAAAAACCCTAATTTGATTAGAATAAGTCTAGAAGGACAAAAATGACCTAAACGTTCAACCAATGACACAAAATCACTTATTGGATGCACAAGATTTGTTAAAAATCCTAATTAAATTTGAATATGCCTAGGGAGGACGAAAATGACCTAAACGTTCCACCAATGACACAAAATCACTTATTGGATGCACAAGATTGGTTAAAAACCCTAATTGGATTAGAATTATCCTATGGAGGACGAAAATGACATAAATGTTAAACCAATGACATAAAATCACTTATTGCTTGCACAAGATTGGTTAGAAACCCTAATTGGACTAAAATAAGCCTAGGGAGGACGAAAATGACATAATTGTTCAACCAACGACACAAAATCACTTATTGGATGCACAAGATTGGTTAAAAACACTAATTCGATTAGAATAAGCCTAGGGAGGATTAAAATGACCGAAATGTTAAACCAATGACACAAACGCACTTATTGGATGCACAAGATTGGTTACAAACACTAATTGGATTTGAATAAGCCTAGGGAGGACGAAAATGACCTAAATGTGCAACCAACGACACAAAATCACTTATTGGATGCACAAGATTGGTTAGAAACCCTAATTGGATTAGAATAAGCCTGCGGAGGACGAAAATGACATAAATGTTCAACCAATGACACAAAATCACTTATTGGATGCACAAGATTGGTTAAAAACCCTAATTGGATTAGAATAAGCCGAAGGATGACCAAAATGACCAAAATGTTCAACCAACGACACAAAATGACTTGTTGTATGCACAAGATTTGTTAAAAACCCTAATTGGACTAGAATAAGCCTAAGGAGGACGAAAATGACCTAAATGTTCAACCAAGGACACAAAATCACTTATTGGATGCACAAGATTGGTTAAAAACCCTAATTGGATTAGAATAAGCCTAGGGAGGACGAAAATGACCTAAATGTTCAACCAATGACACAAAATCACTTATTGGATGCACAAGATTGGTTAAAAACCCTAATTGGATTAGAATAAGCCGAAGGATGACGAAATTGACCGAAATGTTCAACCAACGACACAAAATGACTTATTGTATGCACAAGATTGGTTAAAAACCCTAATTGGACTAGAATAAGCCTAAGGAGGACGAAAATGACCTAAATGTTCAAACAATGACACAAAATCACTTATTGGATGCACAAGATTGGTTAAAAACCCTAATTGGATTAGAATAAGCCTAGGGAGGACGAAAATGACCTAAATGTTCAACCAATGACACAAAATCACTTATTGGATGCACACGATTGGTTAAAAACTCTAATTGGATTAGAATAAGCCAAGGGAGGACCAAAATGACCTAAATGTTAAACCAATGACACAAACGCTCTTATTGGATGCACAGGATTGGTTAATAACCCTAATTGGATTAGAATAAGCCTAGGGAGGACGAAAATGGCCTAAATGTCCAACCAATGACACAAAATCACTTATGGGATGCACAAGATTGGTTAAAAACCCTAATTGGTTTAGAATAAGCCTAGGGAGGACGAAAATGACCTAAATGTTCAACCAATGACACAAAATCACTTATGGGATGCACAAGATTGGTTAAAAACCCTAATTGGATTAGAATAAGCCTAGGGAGGACGAAAATGACCTAAATGTTCAACCAATGACACAAAATCACTTATTGGATGCACAAGATTGGTTAAAAACCCTAATTAAATTAGAATATGTCTAGGGAGGACGAAAATGACCTAAATGTTCAACCAATGACACAAAATCACTTATTGGATGCACAAGATTGGTTAACAACCCTAATTGGATTAGAATAAGCCTAGGGAGGACGAAAATGACCTAAATGTTTAACCAATGACACAAAATCACTTATTGGATGCACAAGATTGTTTAAAAACCCTAATTTGATTAGAATAAGAATAGGGAGGACGAAAATGACCTAAATGTTCAACCAATGACACAAAATCACTTATTGGATGCACAAGATTGGTTAAAAACCCTAATTAAATTAGAATATGTCTAGGGAGGACGAAAATGACCTAAATGTTCAACCATTGACACAAAATCACTTATTGGATGCACAAGATTGGTTAACAACCCTAATTGCATTAGAATTAGCATAGGGAGGACGAAAATGACCTAAATGTTCAACCAATGACATAAAATCACTTATTGCATGCACAAGATTGGTTAAAAACCCTAATTTGATTAGAATAAATTCAGGGAGGATGAAAATGACGTAAATGTTCAACCAATGACACAAAATCACTTATTGGATGCACAACACTGTTTAAAAACCCTAATTTGATTAGAATAAGCCTAGGGAGGACGAAAATAACCTAAATGTTCAACCAATGACACAAAATCACTTATTGGATGCACAAGATTGGTTAAAAACCCTAATTAAATTAGAATATGTCTAGGGAGGACGAAAATGACCTAAATGTTCAACCAACGACACAAAATCACTTATTGGATGCACAAGATTGGTTAGAAACCCTCTTGGGATTAGAATAAGCCTATGGAGGACGAAAATGACATAAATGTTCAACCAATGACACAAAATCACTTATTGGTTGCACAAGATTGGTTAAAAACCCTAATTGGATTAGAATAAGCCGAAGGATGACAAAAATGACCTAAATGTTCAACCAACGACACAAAATGACTTATTGTATGCACAAGATTGGTTAAAAACCCTAATTGGACTAGAATAAGCCTAGGGAGGACATAAATGACCTAAATGTTCAAACAATGACACAAAATCACTTATTGGATGCACAAGATTGGTTAAAAACCCTAATTGGATTAGAATAAGCTTAGGGAGGACGAAAATGACCTAAATGTTCAACCAATGACACAAAATCACTTATTGGATGCACAAGATTGGTTAACAACCCTAATTGGATTAGAATAAGCCTAGGGAGGACGAAAATGACCTAAATGTTCAACCAATGACACAAAATCACTTATTGGATGCACAAGATTGTTTAAAATCCCTAATTTGATTGGAATAAGCCTATGGAGGACAAAAATGTCCTAAATGTTCAACCAATGACACAAAATCACTTATTGGATGCACAAGATTGTTTAAAAACCCTAATTTGATTAGAATAAGCGTATGGAGGACAAAAATGTCCTAAATCTTCAACCAATGACATAAAATCACTTATTGGATGCACAAGATTGGTTAGAAACCCTAATTGGATTAGAATAAGCCTGTGGAGGACGAAAATGACATAAATGTTCAACCAATGACACAAAATCACTTATTGGATGCACAAGATTGGTTAAAAACCCTAATTGGATTAGAATAAGCCAAAGGATGACAAAAATAACCAAAATGTTCAACCAACGACACAAAATGACTTATTGTATGCACAAGATTGGTTAAAAACCCTATTTGGATGCACAAGATTGGTTAAAAACCCTAATTAAATTTGAATATGCCTAGGGAGGACGAAAATGACCTAAATGCTCAACCAATGACACAAAATCACTTATTGGATGCACAAGATTGGTTAAAAATCCTAATTTGATTAGAATAAGTCTAGGGAGGAAGAAAATGACATAAGTGTTCATTCAATGACACAAAATCACTTATTGGATGCACAAGATTGGTTAAAAACCCTAATTGGATTAGAATAAGCCTTTGGAGGACGAAAATGACATAAATGTTCAACCAATGACACAAAATCACTTATTGGATGCACAAGATTGGTTAAAAACCCTAATTGGATTAGAATAAGCCGAAGGATGACGAAAATGACCAAAATGTTCAACCAACGACACAAAATGACTTATTGTATGCACAAGATTGGTTAAAAACCCTAATTGGACTAGAATAAGCCTAAGGAGGACGAAAATGACCTAAATGTTCAAACAAGGACACAAAATCACTTATTGGATGCACAAGATTGGTTAAAAACCCTACTTGGATTAGAATAAGCCTAGGGACGACGAAAATGACCTAAATGTTGAACCAACGACACAAAATCACTTATTGGATGCACAAGATTGGTTAAAAACCCTAATTGGATTAGAATAAGCCAAGGGAGGACGAAAATGACCTAAATGTTAATCCAAGGATACAAACGCACTTATTGGATGCACAAGATTGGTTAAAAACCCTAATTGGGTTACAATAAGTCAAAGGATGACGAAAATGACCTAAATGTTAATCCAATGACACAAACGCACTTGTTGGATGCACAAGATTGGTTAATAACCGTAATTGGATTAGAATAAGCCTTGGAGGACGAAAATGACCTAAATGTTCAACCAATGACACAAACGCACTTATTGAATGCACAAGATTGGTTAAAAACCTTAATAGGATTACATTAAGCCTAGGGAGGACGAAAATGACTTAAAGGTTATACCAATGACACAAACGCACTTATTGGAAGCACAAGATTGGTTAAGAACACTAATTCGATTACAATAAGCCTAGGGATGATGAAAATGACCGACATGTTAAACCAATGCCACAAACGCACTTATTGGATGCTCAAGATTGGTTAAAAACCCTAATTGGATTAGAATAAGCCTAGGGAGGACGAATATGACCTAAATGTTCAAACAATGACACAAACGCACTTATTGGATGCTCAAGTTTGGTTAAAACCCCTAATTGGATTAGAATAAGCTGAGGGAGGCAAAAATGACCTAAATGTTTAACCAATGACACATACGCACTTATTGGATGGACAAGATTGGTTAAAAACACTTATTCGATTAGAATAAGCCTAGGGAGGATGAAAATGTCCGAAATGTTAAACCAATGACATAAACGCACTTATTGGATGCACAAGATTGGTTAAAAAGCCTAATTGGATTAGAATAAGCCTAGGGAGGACGATTATAACCTAAATGTCCAACCAATGACACATACGCACTTATTGGATGCACAAGATTGGTTAAAAACACTAATTCGATTAGAATAAGCCTAGGGAGGATTAAAATGACCGAAATGTTCAACCAATGACACAAACGCACTTATTGGATGCACAAGATTGGTTAAAACCCCTATGCGGATTATAATAAGCCTATGAGGACGAAAATGACTAAAGGCTAAACCAATGACACAAACGCACTTATTGGAGGCACAAAGTTGGTTAAAAACCGTAATTGGATTACAATAAGCCTAGGGAGGACGAAAATGACCTAAATGTTCAACCAATGACAAAAACGCACTTATTGGATGCACAAGATTGGTGAAAAACCCTAATTGAATTAGAATAAGCCTTGGGTGGACGAAAATGACCTAAATGTTCAACCAACGACACAAACACACTTATTGTATGCACAAGATTGGTTAAAAACCGTAATTGGATTAGAATAAGCCTAGGGAGGACGAATATGACCTAAATGTCCAACCAATGACACATACGCACTTATTGGATGCACAAGATTGATTAAAAACACTCATTCGATTAGAATAAGCCTAGGGAGGATTAAAATGACCGAAATGTTAAACCAATGACACAAACGCACTTATTGGATGCACAAGATTGGTTAAAAACCCTACTTGGATTAGAATATGCCTAGGGAGGACGAAAATGACCTAAACGTTCCACCAATGACACAAAATCACTTATTGGATGCACAAGATTGGTTAAAAACCCTAATTGGATTAGAATAAGCCTATGGAGGACGAAAATGACATAAATGTTAAACCAATGACATAAAATCACTTATTGCATGCACAAGATTGGTTAGAAACCCTAATTGGACTAAAATAAGCCTAGGGAGGACGAAAATGACCTAAATGTTCAACCAACGACACAAAATCACTTATTGGATGCACAAGATTGGTTAGAAACCCTAATTGGATTAGAATAAGCCTGTGGAGGACGAAAATGACATAAATGTTAAACCAATGACACAAACGCACTTATTGGATGCACAAGATTGGTTTATAACACTAATTCGATTACAATAAGCCTGGGGAGGATGAAAATGACCGAAATGTTAAACCAAAGCCACAAACGCACTTATTGCATGCACAAGATTGGTTAAAAACCCTAATTTGATTATAATAAGGTTAGGGAGGATGAAAATGACCTAAATGTTCTAACAATGACAAAAACGCACTTATTGGATGCCCAAGATTGGTTAAAAACCCTAATTGGATTAGAATAAGCCTAGTGAGGACAAAAATGACCTTAATGTTCAACGAATGACACAAACGCACATATTGTATGCACAAGATTGGTTAAAACCCCTAATTGGATTACAAGAAGACTAGGGAGGCAAAAATGACCTAAATGTCCAACCAAAGACACACACGCACTTATTGGATGCACAAGATTTGTTAAAAACACTAATTCGATAAGAATAAGCCTAGGGAGGATGAAAATGTCCGAAATGTTAAACCAATGACACAAACGCACTTCTTGGATGCACAAGAATGGTTAAAAAGCCTAATTGGATTAGAATAAGCCTAGGGAGGACGAATATGACCTAAATGTCCAACCAATAACACATACGCACTTATTGGATGCACAAGGTTGGTTAAAAATACTAATTCGATTAGAATAAGCCTAGGGAGGATTAAAATGACCGAAATGTTTAACCAATTACACCAACGCACTTATTGGATGCACAAGATTGGTTAAAAACCCTAATTGGATTAGAATAAGCCTAGGGTGGACGAAAATGACCTAAATGTTCAACTAATGACACAAACACACTTATTGTATGAACAAGATTGGTTAAAAATCCGAAATGGATTAGAATAAGCCTAGGGAGGACGAAAATGACCTAAATGTTCAACCAATGACTGAAACGCACTTATTGGATGCACAAGATTGGTTAAAACCCCTATGCGGATTAGAATAAGCCTATGGAGGACGAAAATGACTGAAAGGTTAAACCAATGACACAAACGCACTTATTGGAGGCACAAGGTTGGTTAAAAACCCTATTTGGATTAGAATAAGCCTAGGGAAGACGAAAATGACCTAAATGTTCAACCAATGACATAAACGCACTTATTGGATGCACAAGATTGGTTAAATCCCCTATGCGGATTAGAATAAGCCTATGGAGGACGAAAATGACTAAAAGGTTAAACCAATGACACAAACGCACTTATTGCACGCACAAGGTTGGTTAAAAACCCTAATTGGATTAGAATAAGCCTAAGGAGGACGAAAATGACCTAAATGTTCAACCAATGACAAAAACGTACTTCTCGGATGCACAAGATTGGTGAAAAACCCTAATTCGGTTAGAGTAAGTCGAAGGATCATGAAAATGACCTAAATGTTAATCCAAGGATACAAACGCACTTAATTGATGCACAAGATTGGTTAAAAACCCTAATTGGATTACAATAAGTCAAATGATGAAGAAAATAACCTAAATGTTAATTCAATGACACAAACGCACTTGTTGGATGCACAAGATTGGTTAATAACCGTAATTGGATTAGAATAAGCCTTCGAGGACGAAAATGACCTAAATGTTCAACCAATGACACAAACACACTTATTTGATGGAAAATAACGGTTAAAAACCGTAATTGGATTAGAATAAGCCTAGGGAGGACGAAAAACACCTAAATGTTCAACCAATGACACAAACGCACTTATTGGATGCGCATCATTGGTTAAAAACCCTAATTCGATTAGAATAAGCCTAGGGAGGATGAAAATGACCGAAATGTTAAACCAATGACACAAACGCACTTATTGGATGCACAAGATTGGTTAAAAACCCTAATTGGATTAGAATAAGCCTAGGGTGGACGAAAATGACCTAAATGTTCAACTAATGAGACAAACACACTTATTGTATGAACAAGATTGGTTAAAAACCCGAAATGGATTAGAATAAGCCTACGGAGGACGAAAATGACCTAAATGTTCAACCAATGACATAAACACACTTATTGGATGCACAAGATTGGTTAAAACCCCTATGCGGATTAGAATAAGCCTATGGAGGACGAAAATGACTGAAAGGGTAAACCAATGACACAAACGCACTTATCGGAGGCACAAGATTGGTTAAAAAGCCTAATTGGATTAGAATAAGCCTAGGGAGAACGAATATGACCGAAATGTCCAACCAATGACAC
>JBBPBQ010020321.1:31532606-31552503 GCA_037974755.1 Cicer yamashitae
ATTGGTTAAAAACACTAATTCGACTAGAATAAGCCTAGGGAGGATTAAAATGACCGAAATGTTAAACCAATGACACAAACACACTTATTGGATGCACAAGATTGGTTAAAAACACTAATTGGATTTGAATAAGCCTAGGGAGGATAAAATAGACCGAAATGTTAAACCAATGACACAAACGCTCTTATTGGATGCACAAGATTGGTTAAAAACACTAATTCGATTACTATAAGCCTTGAGAGGATGAAAATAACCGAAATGTTAAACCAATGCCACAAACGCACTTATTGGATGCACAAAATTGGTTAAAAACCGTAATTGGATTAGAATAAGCCTAGGGAGGACAAAAATGACCTTAATGTTTAACCAATGACACAAACGCACTTATTGTATGCACAAGATTGGTTAAAACCCCTAATTGGATTAGAATAAGCTTAAGGAGGATGAAAATGTCCGAAATGTTAAACCAATGACACAAACGCACTTATTGGATGCACAAGATTGGTTAAAAATCGTAATTGGATTAGAATAAGCCTAGGGAGGACGAATATGACCTAAATTTCCAACCAATTACATATACGCTCTTATTGGATGCACAAGATTGGTTAAAAACACTAATTTCATTAGAATAAGCCTAGGGAGGACGAAAATGACCTAAATGTTCAACCAATGACACAAACGCACTTAATGGATGCAAAAGATTGGTTAAAAAGCCTAATTGGATTAGAAAAAGCCTAGGGAGGACGAAAATGACATAAATGTTCAACCAATGACACGAACGTACTTATTGGATGCACAAGATTGGTTAAAAAGCCTAATTAGATTAGAATAAGCCTAGGGAGGATGAAAATGACCGAAATGTTAAACCAATGACACAAACGCACTTATTGGATGCACAAGATTGGTTAAAAACACTAATTGGATTAGAATAAGCCTAGGGAGGACAAAAATGACCTTAATGTTTAACCAATGACACAAACGCACTTATTGTATGCACAAGATTGGTTAAAACCGCTATTTGGATTAGAATAAGCTTAAGGAGGATGAAAATGTCCGTAATGTTAAGCCAATGACACAAACGCACTTATTGGATGCACAAGATTGGTTAAAAATCGTAATTGGATTAGAATAAGCCTATGGAGAACGAATATGACCTAAATGTCCAACCAATGACACATACGCACTTATTGGATGCACAAGATTGGTTAAAAACACTAATTTCATTAGAATAAGCCTAGGGAGGATTAAAATGCCCGAAATGTTTAACCAATGACACAAACGCACTTTTTGGATGCACAAGATTGGTTAAAAAGCCTAATTGGATTAGAATAAGCCTAGGGAGGACAAAAATGACCTTAATGTTCAACTAATGACACAAACGCACTTATTGTATGCATAAGATTGGTTAAAACCCCTAATTGGATTAGAATAAGCCTAGGGAGGATGAAAATGTCCGAAATGTTAAGCCAATGACACAAACGCACTTATTGGATGCACAAGATTGGTTAAAAATCGTAATTGGATTAGAATAAGCCTAGGGAGGGCAAATATGAACTAAATGTCCAACCAATGACACATACGCACTTATTGGATACACAAGATTGGTTAAAAATTCTAATTGCATTAGAATAAGCCTAGGGTGGATGAAAATGACCTAAATGTTCAACCAATGACACAAACACACTTATTGTATGCACAAGATTGGTTAAAAACCCTAATTTTATTATAATAAGACTAGGGAGGACGAAAATGACCTAAATGTTCAACCAATGACATAAACGCACTTATTGGATGCAAAAGATTGGTTAAAATCCCTATGCGGATTAGAATAAGCCTATGGAGGACGAAAATGAGTGAAAGGTTAAACCAATGACACAAACGCACTTATTGGAGGCACAAGGTTGGTTAAAACCCCTAATTGGATTAGAATAAGTCTAGGGAGGACGACAATGACCTAAATGTTCAACCAATGACAAAAACGCACTTAGTGGATGCACAAGATTGGTTAAAAACCCTAATTGGATTAGAATAAATCGAAGGATGATGAAAATGACCTAAATGTTAATCCAATGACACAAAAGCACTTATTGGATGCACAAGATTAGATGAAAACCCTAATTGGATTAGAATAAGCCTAGGGAGGACGAATATGACCTAAATGTCCAACCAATCACACTAACGCACTAATTGGATGCACAAGATTGGTTAAAAACACTAATTGGATTTGAATAAGCCTAGGGAGGATGAAATAGACCGAAAGGTTAAACCAATGACACAAACACAGTTATTGGATGCACAAGATTGGTTAAAGAGCCTAATTTGATTACAATAAGCCTAGGGAGGACGAAAATGACCTAAATGTTTAACCAATGAAAAAAACGCACTTATTGGATGCACATCATTGGTTAAAAACATGAATTCGATTAGAATAAGCCTAGGGAGGATGAAAATGACCGAAATGTTAAACCAATTACACAAACGCACTTATTGGATGCACATGATTGGTTAAAAACCCTAATTGGATCAGAATAAGCCTAGGGTGGACGAAAATGACCTAAACGTTCAACCAATGACACAAACGCACTTGTTTGATGCACAAGATTGGTTAATAACCGTAATTGGATTAGAATAAGCCTTGGAGGACGAAAATGACCTAAATGTTCAACCAATGACACAAACACACTTATTGGATGGAAAAGAACGGTTAAAAACCCTAATTGGATTAGAATAAGCCTAGGGAGGACGAAAATGACCTAAATGTTCAACCAATGACACAAACGCACTTATTGGTTAAAAACCCTAATAGGATTACATTAAGCCTAGAAAGGACGAAAATTACTTAAAGGTTACACCAATGACACAAACGCACTTATTGGATGCAAAAGATTGGTTAAAAACACTAATTCGATTACAATAAGCCTTGAGAGGATGAAAATGACCGAAATGTTAAACCAATGCCACAAACGCACTTATTGGATGCACAAGATTGGTTAAATATCTTAATTGGATTAGAATAAGCCTAGGGAGGACAAATATGACCGAAATGTCCAACCAATGACACATACGCACTTATTGGATACACAAGATTGGTTAAAAATTCTAATTGGATTAGAATAAGCCTAGGGTGGATGAAAATGACCTAAATGTTCAACCAATGACACAAACACACTTATTGTATGCACAAGATTGGTTAAGAACCCTAATTTTATTATAATACGCCTAGGGAGGACGAAAATGACCTAAATGTTCAACCAATGACATAAACGCACTTATTGGGTGCAAAAGATTGGTTAAAATCCCTATGCGGATTAGAATAAGCCTATGGAGGACGAAAATGAGTGAAAGGTTAAACCAATGACACAAACGCACTTATTGGAGGCACAAGGTTGGTTAAAACCCCTAATTGGATTAGAATAAGTCTAGGGAGGACGACAATGACCTAAATGTTCAACCAATGACAAAAACGCACTTATAGGATGCACAAGATTGGTTAAAAACCCTAATTGGATTAGAATAATTCGAAGGATGATGAAAATGACCTAAATGTTAATACAATGACACAAACGCACTTATTGGATGCACAAGATTGATTGAAAACCCTAATTGGATTAGAATAAGCCTAGGGAGGACGAATATGACCTAAATGTCCAACCAATGACACTAACGCACTTATTGGATGCACAAGATTGGTTAAAAACACTAATTCGATTAGAATAAGCCTAGGGAGGATCAAAATGACCAAAATGTTAAACCAATGACACAAACGCGCTTATTGGATGCACAAGATTGGTAAATAACCCTATGCGGATTAGTATAAGCCTAGGGAGGGGGAAAATGAGTTAAAGGTGAAACCAATGACACAAATGCACTTATTAGATGCACAAGGTTGGTTAAAAACCCTAATTTGATTATAATAAGCCTAGGGAGGACGAAAATGACCTTAATGTTCAACCAATGACACAAACACAGTTATTTTATGTACAAGATTGGTTACAACCCCTAATTGGATTAGAATAAGCCTAGGGAGGCAAAAATGACCTAAATGTTCAACCAATGACACATACGCACTTATTGGATGCACAAGATTGGTTAATAACACTAATTCGATTATAATAAGCCTAGGCAGGATAAAAATGTCCGAAATGTTAAACCGATGACACAAACGCACTTATTGGATGCACAAGATTGGTTATAAAGCCTAATTGGATTAGAATAAGCCTAGGGAGGACGAATATGACCTAAATGTCCAACCAATGACACATACGCACTTATTGGATCCACATCATTGGTTAAAAACACTAACTCGATTAGAATAAGCCTAGGTTGGATGAAAATGACCGAAATGTTAAACCAATGACACAAACGCACTTATTGGATGCACAAGATTGGTTAAAAACACTAATCGGATTTGAATAAGCCTAGGGAGGATGAAAATGACCGAAATATTAAACCAATGACACAATTGTGAGATTTTCACGAAGTGTTCAAAGAACGGAGAACAATCTTTTGGTAACACAGTTAAAGATCAACCTTGATCGGTAACTACACTTCCTTTCGACCTAGAAAGGATTCAATCAAGTCACCTAACTAATCTGCTAGGATTTTACAGTTAACTCTTTTAATCAACCTCATACTATAAACAATCCTTATAGTTATGAGTTTACAATAATGATTTAAAGAATTGGTTGAAACTGATTATGCTCAACTCTTGTTTGAGAATAAAATCAGAATTAAGAACTCAGTAAAAATGATCTATAAGTATGAAACAATTTCAGCTTGATTTCTTTTGTGAATGAAATAGCTTCAAGAATGCAAGTGAATGTGATTAAATGAGAATACTTGGCACTTGAAGTTCTGAATGATGCTTGCGATTTTGCGTTGCGTTTATAGACAATTTAGGCAATTAATTATGGTCAGAAAGAGCTGTTGGTAGTGGTCTGTTTTCCTTCTAACAGAAGCAATGAATCTGTTGACAAAATGCACCATTCATGTGTCAATTTTGGGCTTTGCTGTTTGGGCCATGTTGCTTAATTTCGCACAAGCTTCCTGCGCGCTTAATGACCCATTAAGCTTTGATAATACTTGATGATAATTGGGCTTTGGTCTGGACACTTGATTTGATCCAAAACTGATTGGGAAGGAGTGAATAATTTTTCTACAGAACTGAGAAGTCTTCTTCTGCAGAAACAAAGACTGTTCTTCTCAAAAATGGAGAACGTTGATTATAGGTGGAGAAAGATGATCAATCTGGTCTGATAGTCTTCTGGACAATCTGAGGACTTATAATCAATCTTGAAGTTCAGTTTTGTTCAACTTTCTTGACAGTTCCAGACTGGAGAAAGTTGTAGTCCGTTTTTGACATGCTTAGATTCATGATGATTTATCTTAGTGATTCGAGAACCGTTTTGAGTACAAATGATTCCTATCTATTCCTTGCCATGTACTGATGAAATTGATATAAAGAATTAAGGCAGAATCAATGTAAAATTGTTGGAGAAAGATTGGTGAAGTGGCTGTGACAATCTTTCTTGATTCTGCTGATCTTTCTCTGTTTTGTACAGTTTATGATCATGATTGTTTTATTTGTTTTTGATCTGATTTCTTTGCTTTGCTTGGTTCCTATCTTTAATAAAAACACTCAAGAGCACAAATTAAATTAACATAACATTTAGAATCATAATTAATATTCTTAATTAATCTTTGTTTGTTTTCATCAAAACTTAATTTGAGAGTTTGTCTTAACAATCTCCCCCTTTTGGATGATGACAAACTTGTTAATTTAGATTTGAATTCTAATTTTAATTTTGATTGAGAGTAAAAGCTCCCCCTCAATTGTTGCAATAGATGTTTTTAGTAATATAACTAATGCAATCAGTTTATTTTAGCAAAAACGATATTTCATTAATAATGCAATTGCTGAATTAAAAAAAGTAAGATCTTGAATTTCAATAGGTCATTACCAGAATAAAAACTAAACTTAATTCTCCCCCTTTGTCATACAAAAAGGAAGGAGAAAAAGAACCCTATTTGGCTAAAGAAGGAGAAGAGCCTTCTGACGATTGAGACTTGGACGGTACTGGAACAGGCTCACGAGCAGGAGCAGAGGAGGAGGAGGCACACCGAGCTTGGGTGCAAGTGTATCCGTGAGCCAAGATTGTAGCTGAGTCTGTTAAGCCAAGAGAAGCTGCAGAGTTTCCATTATTTCGAAGTTGGTGGGTTCCTTTGGAGGATTCATGATTGGTGGAGGAATGGGAGCAGTGCTGCTTGATGGAGCAGAGACAGCTGAGAGAGAGGCAGGTGGTGGCTGAGGATTGGATTGATTGGATGAAGTAGCGTTGTTGGAAGGTTCGGAATAAGCCAAAAATTGACTAATTCCAAAAATAGATGACGTGGTGGTTTGTGGAGAAATGTACGCAGGTGACATGGAGGATACATTTTGGTGAGGAAGCAGTGTTGTCATGGGGTCAAGGGGAGAACGAAGAAGTTGGGAGACAGAGATGAAGTCCGTGGAGGAAATGGTGGGTTGTTAGGGAAAAACAGAGAAAGTAGGATTGGTAGGAGGAGGGCTGAGAGAACGTTCTCTATTTTGAGGAGAACGTTCTTGAGCATGTTCAGGAGAACGTTCTGGGTTTTCTGGTGAACGTTCTGGGTTCTGAGGAGAACGTTCTGGGTTTAGGGGAGAACGTTCTGGAGCAATATCAGGAGCTCGATTGGGTGAAGGAGAAGGTGATGTGGGGGCTGTAACAGGAGCTTCCCGTCTGGTAGAACGTTTTCTTTTTAGTGTGGATGGAAACGAATGAATGAGTGGGGTAGATTGTCTGGTTCTGGGTCGGTTAGTTGGTGGATATCTGGGATGTGTTTCAGGTGTGGGAGAAGGCTGTCTGGTGACAGTGATTTTCATATGGGCCATGTTTTTGGTGGAAAATTTTGAGATTTTGACAAGGGATTTTTCATTTGACAGAGGGATATGAAAATGATTAAAAACTTTTGTAAGAATCATACCATAAGGAACAATATTCTTCTTGTAGTCTTTGTTGGCAACAGCGATCATGTGATGAAGTATCAGATGAGGAAGGTTGAGACGCTGGCAGTTGAGCAGATGATAGATGATGAGTGCGTCGTTTTCAGAGACATACTCATGGCTTCAACAGTGAGGAAGAAGAGTATGCTGACTCATGTTGTTGAAAATTTTAGGGAGAGGACGAAGGAATGTTGAAAGGTACCTAGTAGAGTTCTCTTGAAATAGTTCAGAGAGAACTGTAGTCTCTTTAAGATTGAGAGCTGCATACGAGGATTTTCCAAAAACAGCAGGACCTTCAGTAGGAAGATCCAAGATGGAGGCCAGAATGTCAGGAGTCAATCTGATCTCAATTCCCTTGATAGTGGAAATTAACAGAGATTTTTCAGGGAATGTTTTGGCCTGACAATAGAAGGCTCGAACAGCATCTGGATAGTGGGGTTCAGAAATTTGCAAAAAGGCAGTCCAGCCTAGGGCATCAGTAAAATGTTGGACAGCGTTGCAATCGACTATGAGTTTGCCGAAGATGAAAACTCGGCCAACACCAATGGGCCTCTGAGCCCATTTGTCCTTAAATAGTTTTGTGGCAGTGGGAGGAATCAGAGGAGTGGTATTAGGTTTGATCTTTTTGGACGGTGGAGATGGTGGCACAGGAGAGTCAGAGTCTGAGGAAGGTTCAAAGGAAGGAGAGGAAGGAGGTTGAGGTGAAAGATGTCTTTTGGTGGTTTGTGAAGGAGAGGGATCATAAGACAGAGAACGTTCTTCGGGAGGTGAACGTTCTTGAGTTGGAGAGGGAGATTGTTGGTGAGCATGAGAACATTCTTGAATGGGAGAACGTGCTTGAGTAGGGGAGGATGTGTTTTGAGTATGGGAAGGAGAAGTGGCGGGGAGAACGTTTTGGGATGGGAGAACGTTCTTGAGTGGGAGAAAAAGAATGGTGAGGGATAGGAGAACGTTCTTGAATTGGAGAACGTTCTGGAGTAGGTGTAAGGCTTTTTGGAGTAGTTGGGGTGGAAGGGATGGGAGAACGTTCTGGAATTTGGGTGGGAGAAAGTGTTGGGGTTGGGGAACGTTCTGAAGATGAGGAAGGAGAAATACGGAACTTGTGCTTAGGTACAGTTGTTTTGAATCTTTGGTGAATGGGTAAGTTTGTTCTTGCCAGAAATTTGGAGGTTAGCATGGTGGTTTTTGTTTTTAGGGCACGCGTTTTAGGTTGAGTGGATGTGGGAGAGGAGAAAAAATCAGTCATTGGTCTCCGTTTCTGGTTTGGAGGAGTGGATTGAGAGGCTTTAGCTGAAAAAGATCATTTGGATGGGGTTGGTATTGAGGTTTTGGATTGAGGAGTCTGAGACGAAAAATAGGATTTTGGTGAGGTGATAGGTTTTGTTGAAGGAGGAGGAATATCAGATGATTCATCCGACTCAGTGTCTGAGATGATGAGATAGGCAGGTTTAGTGATTGGGGTCCTTGAAGTCCCAATTCCTGCCAAGATTCTCATTGAGCGTCTTTTAGGTGCTAGAGGATTGACAAATTTTTGTGGTGGTGGTGCGGGTTTAGAGAAGGATGTTCGCAAGTGATGAGGAACTTGAGCAACATTTGGAGATGAACAGGAATAAAAAGGAGGAAGAACAGAAGATACAGGTTTGGGAATGGAGGTGTTAGGGTTGGACTCAGGGGACGAAGAAAGATAGTCAGAAAAAGAAGAGTCTGATGAGTGTTTTGGAGGGGTTGGCCTGGGTGGAGGTGAAGGTGAACGATTGGAGACTGGTGAGAAGGATGATGATGGTGATGGAGTGTTAGTGCTTGCATTTTTGCGAGCAGATTGTTTTGTTCGAGCCATTGTTGACAGTTTAAGAAAAATGGAAGATGAATTTGGAGGAAGACAAAGGTTTTGAGAAGATATAAACTATTTCAGAAAAAGAAATGAGTAGTTGTGATAACTGCAACATGTTTTTGCAGTTTTTTTTTTCAAGAAAGAGAATAATGATGATTAAACCTAGGGAAGTGACAAGTGTTGGGGAAAGGAACAGATTTGACGGCTTGGCAATGACTTGTGAAGGCCTTGATGCACGCGCAATTAATGCTAGGACAAGCCTTGCCTGCGTTTGAGGAAGATGACGGCTGGGAAGAAGATTTAAAAAAACGGAGAAAGATGTCTGAAAAACGGAGATTGATAAACGTTCTCCGTTTTCTGCAGAAGCAGTTTTAACTTGAATTTTCAGGATTTTTCATAATTTTCAGTTTTTCTTTAATTAAATTAAAACTTTCTTCAACCAAGGGCTTTGTAAAAATATCAGCAAGCTGATTTTGAGTATCAACAAAGATTAATTCAATATCCTTTTTATTAACATAATCGCGAATAAAATGATGTTTTATTTCAATATGTTTTGAACGAGAATGCTGAATTGGATTTTTTGATAAATTGATTGCACTAGTATTATCACAGTAAATTGGAATACTTGAGTAACTTACAGAGAAGTCTTCAAGTTGATTTTTTATCCAAAGAACTTGTGAGCAGCAATTTGCGGCTGATACGTATTCAGCTTCGGTGGTTGATAAGGCTATAGTATTTTGTTTTCTGCAAGACCAGCTTATCAAAGCATCACCCAGAAATTGACATGCTCCACTGGTGCTTTTTCTTTCAGTTTTATCTCCAGCATAATCAGCATCACAATATGCTACAAGATCAACATGAGAACCTTTTCTATACCAAAGGCCAAGATCAGTAGTTCCAACAAGATATCTAAAGATTCGTTTTACAGCAGTTAAATGAGATTCTTTTGGCGCAGATTGAAATCTAGCACATAGTCCTACCGCAAATACAATATCTGGCCGAATAGCAGTTAGATATAGCAAGGAGCCAATCATTCCTCTATATTCTTTTTCAGAAACAGATTTTCCATGTTCATCTTTGTCCAATGAAGAGGATGGATGCATAGGAGTAGACATGATTTTAGCTTCATTCATTTTGTACTTGGTTAACAAATCTTTAATGTATTTTTCTTGACAAATAAAAATACCATTTTCATGTTGTTTAATTTGTAAGCCAAGAAAATATCTTAATTCTCCCATCATGCTCATTTGAAATTCACTTTGCATGAGTTTTGAGAAGCCATCACACATTTTTTCATTAGTTGATCCAAAGATAATATCGTCAACATACACTTGTACAATGAGTAAATCATTTTTATCAATTTTCTTAAAAAGTGTAGTGTCGATTTTTCCTCTAGAAAAACCATTATTGATTAAGAAGGAACTTAACCTATCAAACCAAGCTCTTGGTGCTTGTTTTAAGCCATACAAAGCTTTTGTAAGTTTGAAAACATGATTTGGTTTTGTTTGATCTTCAAAACCGGGAGGTTGTTTCCCATAAACTTGTTCATTTAAAAAACCGTTTAAAAATGCACTTTTAACATCCATTTGAAATAATTTAACAAGTTTGTGAGATGCATATGCAAGAAGTATACGAATAGCTTCTAACCTTGCAACAGGAGCAAAAGTTTCATCGTAGTCTATACCTTCTTGTTGGTTGTAACCTTGAGCAACCAATCTTGCTTTGTTTCTTACAACCTTACCTTCTTCATCCAATTTGTTTCTGAAAACCCAGCGTGTACCAATGATTGTTTGATCTTTAGGATTCGGTACCAAGGTCCAAACTTCATTCTTGTCGAACTGCTGCAGTTCTTCCTTCATGGCTTCAATCCAAGATTGATCAATTAAGGCTTCTTTAATTGATTTTGGTTCAACTTGAGAAATCATTGCCATGTAGTTCTCATCATTCTTGAATGACTTTCTGGTTCGAATTCCATCTGCTGTATCCCCAATGATTTGAGTTTGAGGATGATCTCCTATCGTTCTTCAGCTTTTAGGTGGAGAATGATACGGAGATTGTTTATCAATCTCCGTTTCCTGCACATCAGTTCTTTGCTGTGTGTCTGGCAATTCTTCATCCTCATTTGTCTTTTCAAGTACTAAGTCATCAAACTCATCAAATAAAATATGCATACTGATTTCAACAACTTTAGTTCTTAGATTAAACACTCTATAACCTTTGTAGTCGGTTGAATAACCCAGAAAGATAGCTTTGTCTGATTTTGAATCAAATTTTCCAAGAACATCTTTGTTGTTTAGAATATAACAGTAACACCCAAAAATATGGAAGTATGAAATGTTTGGTTTTATGTTTTTCCAGATTTCATATGGAGTTTTGTTTATGATTTTTCTAATGGACACACGATTTAAAATATAGCATGATGTATTGACGGCTTCAGCCCAAAAATATTTTTCAACATTAGATTCTTCCAAGATTGTTCTTGCCATTTCTTGTAAGGTTCTATTTTTTCTTTCAGTAACTCCATTTTGTTGAGGAGTTCTTGCACAAGACAAATTGTGAGAAATGCCAAGTTCTTCAAGAAAGTTTTTGAAAGGGGCATTTATGAATTCTCCTCCATGATCACTTCTTATAGAAATAATGCTGGATTCTTTTTCATTTTGTACCTTTTTACAAAAGATTTTAAAAGCTTCATAAGCATCATCCTTTTGTTTTAAAAATAGTACCCAAGTGTATCGAGAGTAATCATCAACAATAACAAAACCATATTTCATTCCTACTAAACTGGTTGTTTTGACAGGACCAAATAAGTCTATGTGAAGTAATTCAAGAATTCTTTTTGTGGAAATAAATTCTTTTGAGTGAAAGCTGCTTTTAACTTGCTTTCCCTTGACACAAGCTTCACATATTTTGTCTTTTTCAAAATTCAGTTTTGGTAATCCTCTAACAAGTTCTAATTTTGAAATTTTGGAAATGGTTTTCATGCTGACATGCCCTGCACTTTTATGCCAGATCCATTTATCTTTATCAATAGATATGAAGCAGGATTCATCAGGCAATTCTTCAAGATATAATACATAAAGGTTTTTCTTTCTGGTTCCAGAAAACAGTTTTTCACCAGATTTTGTTTTTATGATTTCACATAGGTTGGGTTTGAAAATAACTTCAAAGCCATTGTCACAAAGTTGACTTATGCTTAAGAGATTATGTTTCAGACCTTCAACATATTGAACATCAGTTATTTGAGTAGAGTTTTTCTTACCAATTGTCCTTTTACCTTTGATTCGAGCTTGATTGTCATTTCCAAAAGTGACAGATCCTCCGTCTTTCTTGACAAAGGACATGAAGCAATTTTTATCACCTGTCATATGTCTTGAACAGCCACTGTCCAAGAACCATGGCTTTTTCTTGACACCTTGAGAGCCAACCTGTAGTTTTGGTTTCATTAACTTTTGGTACCCATTCTGTCTTGGGTCCTTGTGGATTAGTTCTAAATTTTGATTTTCTGTTAATATGACATATAGATTCAGAGTGTCCAATCTTAGAACATGAAGAACATTTGATTATTTGTTTTTGAAAAGATTTTTTAACTTGTTTTGACAGATTTTCAAAACTTTCTCCGTTTGTTGTTTTAGTTGGAGAACGTTCTTGTCTTTTTTGAGAAAAACCTGTTCTTGTTCCAGATTGTTCTTTTCTCTGTTTGTTCTTGATTTTCTCATCTCTTTTCTTAAAATAACATGCAAATTCAAGATGTCCAATTTTGCTGCAATATGAACATTTGATCTTGCATTTATTCTCTCCCTTTTTTGGAATAAAAAAGTTTTCATACATTTTGGTTTTCTGAGTTTGATTAAAACCAAGACCAGCTTTATCAAATATTCCAACTTGAGATCCCATAATATTTTGAAAGGTTCCAGTGGCTTTAATAAAGTTTAACATATCATTTTTAACAAGTTGAACTTCAGCTTTAAGGAGAACGTTCTCCTTTTGAAGTGCAGAGTGTTCTTGATTTTCTTGATTTTCAGTATAAGACCCTTTCAGATTCTGAATTATTTCCTTTAGTTTATCATTCAGAACCTGAGTTTTTTCTTTCTCTTCATTTTCTTTATAAAATTTATCTTTTAAAGAACTACACTTTTGAATGAGTAAGTTTGAATCATTTAATAAGTTGTCAAATTCTTTTTCCATTTGTTCACATAAAATGCAGGATTCAGAATTTGTTACCTCATTTTCTTCAGTGTTTGCCATTAAGCATATGTTAGCTTCTTCATCTTCTTCTTCATCAGATTCATCTGAGTTATCCCATCTGAAAGGAAATCTGTTTGGTGTTCTTTTGTTCAGAGGACATTCAGATTTGTAATGTCCTAGCTTATTACATCCAAAACATGTAATTTGGCTTTTGTCTAGTTCTGTTTTAGGATTTTCTTTTCTGTTTGGGAATCCCTTCTTGATTTGGTCTCTCCTTCTCATCATTCTTTGAATTCTTCTAGTGAGAAGAGCAATTTCTTCATCAGCATCTTCTTGACCTTTTTCTTCTGGTTCTTCTTCTGTTTGGTCAGGCATGTTTTCTTGAGATGCTTTTAAGGCTATTGCTTTTCCTTTCTTGACAGGTTTATCTTCTTGCAGCAATACCTCATGTGCTTTTAAGGTTCCAATTAGCTCTTCTAGTGCTAGTACTTCAAGATTCTTGGCTTGGCTTATAGCTGTTACCATTGGTCTCCATATGACTGGAAGACATCTCATGATCTTTCTTACTCTCTCTTGTATTGAGTTAGCCTTTCCCAAGGATCGCATTTCATTTACTATAGTTGTGAACCTTGAATACATTTCATCAATGGTTTCTCCTTCATTCATTTTGAACAGCTCAAATAATTGAGCTTTAGAATTTAAGAGTACCTTAGTTTTGTCTTCAGATGTCCAGTCGATTTCTTCCTTTTTGGCAGAGTTTGAATCATTTTGATAAGCTTTTGGAATGAAATCTCCATCTGTAATGATACGCCACATTCCTGTGTCTTGAGACTTTAGAAACAGCTGCATCTTGTTTTCCCAAAAATAGTAATCAGTTCCATCAAAATATGGTGGCCTGTTTGAGGATCCTCCTTCAACAATGTATTTTGCTTTTGACATTTTTTTTTCTAGATCTTTTTCTCTAGCACTTGGTTAAAGTGTTCTTTTTAGAGACCTTGCTCTGATGCCAATTGAAGTAGCAATGTCAAGTTACAAGGAAGGGGGTTTGAATTGTAATCTGGCCTATTTAAAATTTCCTGTTAAAAACTTAAGAAAAAACAACTCAAGAATGATCTTGGTTATGAAAAGAGAAACGGAGAACGTTCTTGGTTTTAAAACAGAAAACGCATAACGTTCTTGATTAGTAAAAATCACAGTTTTTAGTTTCTCTATTTAATTTTTACAATAATAATAACTGAATGTAAATAGAGATAAGGAAGAGATACCACACAAAGATATATCCTGGTTCACCCAATCGTGGGCTACGCCCAGTCCTCACAACTGTGAGATTTTCACGAAGTGTTCAAAGAACGGAGAACAATCTTTTGGTAACACAGTTAAAGATCAACCTTGATCTGTAACTACACTTCCTTTCCACCCAGAAAGGATTCAATCAAGTCACCTAACTAATCTGCTAGGATTTTACAGTTAACTCTTTTAATCAACCTCAAACTATTAACAATCCTTATAGTTATGAGTTTACAATAATGATTTAAAGAATTGGTTGAAACTGATTATGCTCAACTCTTGTTTGAGAATAAAATCAGAATTAAGAACTCAGTAAAAATGATCTATAAGTATGAAACGATTTCAGCTTGATTTCTTTTGTGAATGAGATAGCTTCAAGAATGCAAGTGAATGTGATTTAATGAGAATACTTGGCACTTGAAGTTCTGAATGATGCTTGCAATTTTGCCTTGCTTTTATAGACGATTTGGGCAATTAATTCTGGTCAGAAAGAGCTGTTGGTAGTGCTCTGTTTTCCTTCTGACAGAAGCAACGAATCTGTTGACAAAATGCACCATTCATGTGACAATTTTGGGCTTTGTTGTTTGGGCCGTGTTGCTTAATTTCGCACAAGCTTCCTGCGCACTTAATGACCCATTAAGCTTTGATAATACTTGATGATAATTGGGCTTTGGTTTGGACACTTGATTTGATCCAAAACTGATTGGAAAGGAGTGAATAATTTTTCTGCAAAACTGAGAAGTCTTCTTCTGCAGAAACAAAGATTGTTCTTCTCAAAAATGGAGAACGTTGATTATAGGTGGAGAAAGATGATCAATCTAGTCTGATAGTCTTCTGGACAATCTGAGGACTTATAATCAATCTTGAAGTTCAGTTTTGTTCAACTTTCTTGACAGTTCCAGACTGGAAAAAGTTGTAGTCCGTTTTTGACATGCTTAGATTCATGATGATTTATCTTAGTGATTCGAGAACCATTTTGAGTACAAAGGATTCCTATCTGTTCCTTGCCATGTACTGATGAAATTTATAAAAGAATTAAGGCAAAATCAATGTAAAAGTGTCGGAGAAAGATTGGTGAAGTGGTTGTGACAATCATTCTTGATTCTGCTGATCTTTCTCTGTTTTGTACAGTTTATGATCATGATTCTTTTATTTGTTTTTGATCTAATTTCTTTGCTTTGCTTGGTTCCTATCTTTAATAAAAACACTCCAGAGCACAAATTAAATTAACATAACATTTAGAATCATAATTAATATTCTTAATTAATCTTTGTTTGTTTTCATCAAAACTTAATTTGAGAGTTTGTCTTAACAAAACGCACTTATTGAATGCACAAGATTGGTTAAAAACCCTAATAGGATTACATTAAGCCTAGGGAGGACGAAAATGACTTAAAGGTTAAACCAATGACACAAACGCACTTATTGGATGCACAAGATTGGTTAAAAACAGTAATTCGATTACACTAAGCCTAGGGAGGATGAAAATGACGGAAATGTTAAACCAATGACACAAACGCACTTATTGGATGCACAAGATTGGTTAAAAACACTAATTCCATTACAATAAGCCTAGGGAGGACGAAAATGACCGACATGTTAAACCAATGCCACAAACGCACTTATTGGATGCTCAAGATTGGTTAAAAACCCTAATTGGATTAGAATAAGCCTAGTGAGGACAAAAATGACCTTAATGTTCAACCAATGACACAAACGCACTTATTGTATGCACAAGATTGGTTAAAACCCCTAATTGTATTAGAATAATCCTAGGGAGGCAAAAATGACCTAAATGTTCAACCAATGACACATACGCACTTATTGGATGCACAAGATTGGTTAAAAACCCTAATTTCATTATAATCAGCCTAGGGAGGATGAAAATGTCCGAAATGTTAAATCAATGACACAAACGCACTTATTGGATGCACAAGATTGGTTAAAAAGCCTAATTGGATTAGAATAAGCCTAGGGAGGACGAATATGACCTAAATGTCCAACCAATGACACATACGCACTTATTGGATGCACAAGATTGGTTAAAAACACTAATTCGATTAGAATAAGCCTAGGGAGGATTAAAATGACCGAAATGTTAAACCAATGACACATACGCACTTATTGGATGCACAAGATTGGTTAAAAACACTAATTCGATTTGAATAAGCCTAGGGAGGATTAGAATGACCGAGATGTTAAACCAATAACACAAACGCACTTAATGGATGCACAAGAATGGTTAAAAACACTAATTGGATTTGAATAAGCCTAGGGAGGACGAAAATGACCGAAATGTTAAACCAATGACACAAACGCACTTATTGGAGGCACAAGGATGGTTAAAAACCCTAATTGGATTAGAATAAGCCGAAGGATGACGAAAATGACCTAAATGTTCAACCAATGACAAAATCACACTTATTGGATGCACAAGATTGGTTAAAAACCTAATTGGATTAGAATAAGTCGAAGGATGATGAAAATGACCTAAATGTTAATCCAATGACACAAACGCACTTATTCAATGCACAACATTGGATAAAAACCCTAATTGGATTAGAATAAGCCTAGGGAGGACGAATATGACCTAAATGTCCAACCAATGACACATACGCACTTATTGGATGCACAAGATTGGTTAAAAACCCTAATTCGATTAGAATAAGCCTAGGTAGGATGAAAATGACCAAAATATTAAACCAATTTCACAAACGTACTTATTGGATGTACAAGATTGGTTAAAAACCTTAATTGGATTAGAATAAGCCTAGGGTTGAAAAAAAATGACCTAAATGTTCAACCAATGACACAAACGCACTTGTTGGATGCACAAGATTGGTAAATAACCGTAGTTGGATTAGAATAAGCTTTGGAGGACGAAAATGACCTAAATGTTCAACCAATGACACAAACGCACTTATTGGATGGAAAAGAACGGTCAAAAACCCTAATTGGATTAGAATAAGCCTTGGGAGGACGAAAATGACCTAAATGTTCAACCAGTGACATAAACGCACTTATTGAATGCACAAGATTGGTGAAAAACCCTAATAGGATTACATTAAGCCTAGGGAGGACGAAAATGACTTAAAGGTTAAACCAATGACACAAACGCACTTATTGGATGCTCAAGATTGGTTAAAAACACTAATTCGATTAATATAAGCCTAGGGAGGATGAAAATGACCGAAATGTTAAACCAATGCCACAAACGCACTTATTGGATGCACAAGATTGGTTAAAATCCGTAATTGCATTACAATAAGCCTAGGGAGGAAGAAAATGACCTAAATGTTGAAAATATAACACAAACGCACTTATTGGATGCCCATGATTGGTTAAAAACCCTAATTGGATTAGAATAAGCCTCGTCAAGACAAAAATGACCTAAATGTTCAACCAATGACACAAACGCACTTATTGTATGCACAAGATTGGTTAAAACCCCTAATTGGATTTGAATTACCCTACGGAGGCAAAAATGACCTAAATGTTCAACCAATGACACATACTCACTTATTGGATGCACAAGATTGGTTAAAAACACTAATTCGATTAGAATAAACCTAGGGAGGATGAAAATGTCCGAAATGTTCAACCAATGACACAAACGCACTTATTGGATGCACAAGATTGGTTAAACAACCTAATTGGATTGGAATATGCCTAGGGAGGACGATTTGACATAAATGTCCAACCAATGACACATACGCACTTATTGGATGCACAAGATTGGTTAAAAACACTAATTCGATTAGAATTAGCCTAGGGAGGATTAAAATGACCATAATGTTCAACCAATGATATAAACGCACTTAATGGATGCACAAGATTGGTTAAAACCCCTAATTGTATAAGAATAAGCCTAAGGAGGCAAAAATGACCTAAATGTTCAACCAATGACACATACTCACTTATTGGCTGCACAAGATTGGTTAAAAACACTAATTCGATTAGAATAAGCCTAGGGAGGATTAAAATGACCGAAATGCTAAACCAATGACACAAATGCACTTATTGGATGCACAAGATTGGTTAAAAACACTAATTGGATTACATTAAGCCTAGGGAGGACGAAAATGACTTAAAGGTTAAACCAATGACACAAACGCACTTATTGGATGCACAAGATTGGTTAAGAACACTAATTGGATTACATTAAGCCTAGGGAGGACGAAAATGACTTAAAGGTTAAACCAATGACACAAACCCACTTATTGGATGCACAAGATTGGTTAAAAACACTAATTCGATTACAATAAGCCTAGGGAGGATGAAAATGACCGAAATGTTAAACCAATGCCACAAACGCACTTATTGGATGCACAAGATTGGTTAAAAACCCTAATTGGATTAGAATAAGCCTAGGGAGGATGAAAATGACCTAAATGTTTAAACAATGACATAACGCACTTATTGGATGCCCAAGATTGGTTAAAAACCCTAATTGGATTAGAATAAGCCTAGTGAGGACAAAAATGACCTTAATGTTCAACCAATGACATAAACGCACTTATTGTATGCACAAGATTGGTTAAAACCCCTAATTGTATTAGAATAAGCCTAAGGAGGCAAAAATGACCTAAATGTTCAACCAATGACACATACCCACTTATTTGATGCACAAAATTGGTTAAAAACACTAATTCGATTAGAATAAGACTTGGGAGGACGAAAATGTCTGAAATGTTAAACCAATGACCCAAACACACTTATTGGATGCACAAGATTGGTTAAAAAGCCTAATTGGATTAGAATAAGCCTAGGGAGAATGAATATGACCTAAATATCCAACCAATGACACATACACACATATTGGATGCACAAGATTGGTTAAAAACACTAATTCAATTAGAATAAGCCTAGGTAGGATGAAAATGACCAAAATATTAAACCAATTTCACAAACGCACTTATTGGATGTACAAGATTGGTTAAAAACCTTAATTGGATTAGAATAAGCCTAGGGTTGAAAAAAAATGACCTAAATGTTCAACCAATGACACAAACGCACTTGTTGGATGCACAAGATTGGTAAATAACCGTAATTGGATTAGAATAAGCTTTGGAGGACGAAAATGACCTAAATGTTCAACCAATGACACAAACACACTTATTGGATGGAAAAGAACGGTCAAAAACCCTAATTGGATTAGAATAAGCCTAGGGAGGACGAAAATGACCTAAATGTTCAACCAGTGACATAAACGCACTTATTGAATGCACAAGATTGGTGAAAAACCCTAATAGGATTATATTAAGCCTAGGGAGGACGAAAATGACTTAAAGGTTAAACCAATGACACAAACGCACTTATTGGATGCACAAGATTGGTTAAAAACACTAATTTGATTAATATAAGCCTAGGGAGGATGAAAATGACCGAAATGTTAAACCAATGCCACAAACGCACTTATTGGATGCACAAGATTGGTTAAAATCTGTAATTGCATTAGAATAAGCCTAGGGAGGAAGAAAATGACCTAAATGTTGAAAATATAACACAAACGCACTTATTGGATGCCCATGATTGGTTAAAAACCCTAATTGGATTAGAATAAGCCTCGTCAA
>JBBPBQ010020321.1:31575661-31613852 GCA_037974755.1 Cicer yamashitae
AAATGTTCAACCAATGACACAAACGCACTTATTGAATGCACAAGATTGGTTAAAAACCCTAATTGGATTACATTAAGCCTAGGGAGGACGAAAATGACTTAAAGGTTAAGCCAATGACACACACGCATTTATTGGATGCACAAGATTGGTTAAAATCACTAATTCGATTACAATAAGCCTAGGGAGGATGAAAATGTCCGAAATGTTTAACCAATGCCACAAACGCACTTATTGGATGCACATGATTGGTTAAAAACCCTAATTGGATTTGAATAAGCCTAGTGAGGACAAAAATGACCTTAATGTTCAACAATTGACACAAATGCACTAATTGTATGCACAAGATTGGTTAAAAACCCTAATTGGATTAGAATAAGCCTAGGGAGGACAAAAATAACCTAAATGTTCAACCAATGACACAAACGCACTTATTGGATGGAAAAGAACGGTTAACAACCCGAATTGGATTAGAATAAGCCTAGGGAGGACGAAAATGACCTAAATGTTTAACCAATGACACAAATGCACTGATTGAATGTACAAGATTGGTTAAACCCCCTAATTGGATTAGAATAATCCTAAGGAGGACGAAAATGTCTTAAAGATTATACCAATGACACAAACGCACTTATTGGATGCACAAGATTGGTTAAAAACACTAATTTGATTACAATAAGCCTAGGGAGGACGAAAATGACCGACATGTTAAACCAATGCCACAAACGCACTTATTGGATGCTCAAGATTGGTTAAAAACCCTAATTGGATTAGAATAAGCCTAGGGAGGACGAAAATGACCTTAATGTTCAACCAATGACACAAACAGACTTATTGGATGCACATCATTGGTTAAAAACACTAATTCGATATGAATAAGCCTAGGGAGGATGAAAATGACCGAAATGTTAAACCAATTACACAAACGCACTTATTGGATGCACAAGATTGGTTAAAAACCCTAATTGGATTAGAATAAGCCTAGGGAGGACGAAAATGACCTAAATGCTCAACCAATGACACAAACACACTTATTGTATGCACAAGATTGGTTAAAAACCCTAATTGGATTAAAATAAGCCTAGGGAGGACGAAAATGACATAAATGTTCAACCAATGACACAAACGCACTTATTGAATGCATAAGATTGGTTAAAAACCCTAATTGGATTAGAATAAGCCTAGGGAGGACAAAAATAACCTAAATGTTCAACCAATGACACAAACGCACTTATTGGATGGAAAAGAACGGTTAACAACCCGAATTGGATTAGAATAAGCCTAGGGAGGACGAAAATGACCTAAATGTTTAACCAATGACACAAACGCACTGATTGAATGTACAAGATTGGTTAAACCCCCTAATTGGATTAGAATAAGCCTAAGGAGGACGAAAATGTCTTAAAGATTATACCAATGACACAAACGCACTTATTGGATGCACAAGATTGGTTAAAAACACTAATTTGATTACAATAAGCCTAGGGAGGACGAAAATGACCGACATGTTAAACCAATGCCACAAACGCACTTATTGGATGCTCAAGATTGGTTAAAAACCCTAATTGGATTAGAATAAGCCTAGGGAGGACGAAAATGACCTTAATGTTCAACCAATGACACAAACAGACTTATTGGATGCACATCATTGGTTAAAAACACTAATTCGATATGAATAAGCCTAGGGAGGATGAAAATGACCGAAATGTTAAACCAATTACACAAACGCACTTATTGGATGCACAAGATTGGTTAAAAACCCTAATTGGATTAGAATAAGCCTAGGGAGGACGAAAATGACCTAAATGCTCAACCAATGACACAAACACACTTATTGTATGCACAAGATTGGTTAAAAACCCTAATTGGATTAAAATAAGCCTAGGGAGGACGAAAATGACATAAATGTTCAACCAATGACACAAACGCACTTATTGAATGCATAAGATTGGTTAAAAACCCTAATTGGATTACATTAAGCCTAAGGGAGAACGAAAATGACTTACAGGTTAAACCAATGACACAAATGCACTTATTGGATGCACAAGATTGGTCAAAAACACTAATTGGATTTGAATAAGCCTAGGGAGGACGAAAATGACCTAAATGTGAATCCAATGACACAAACGCAGTTGTTGGGTGCACAAGATTGGTTAATAACCCTATGCGGATTAGAATAAGCCTAGGGAGGACGAAAATGACTTAAAGGTTAAACCAATGACACAAATGCACTTATTGGATGCACAAGGCTGGTTAAAAACCCTAATTAGATTAGAATAAGCCTAGGGAGGACGAAAATGAACGACATGTTAAACCAATGCCACAAACGCACTTATCGGATGCTCAAGATTTGTAAGAAACCCAAATTGGATTAGAATAAGCATAGGGAGGACGAAAATGACCTTAATGTTCAACCAATGACACAAACGGACTTATTGGATGCACATCATTGGTTAAAAACACTAATTCGATTTGAATAAGCCTAGGGAGGATGAAAATGACCGAAATGTTAAACCAATTACACAAACGCACTTATTGGATGCACAAGATTAGTTAAAAACCCTAATTGGATTAGAATAAGCCTAGGGAGGACGAAAATGACCTAAATGTTTAACCAATGACACAAACACACTTATTGGATGCACAAGATCATTTAAAACCCCTATGCGGATTAGAATAAGCCTGTGGAGGAAGAAAATGACTGTAAGGTTAAAACAATGACATAAATGATAAAAATGACCTAAATGTTAATCCAAGGATACAAACGCACTTATTGGATGCACAAGATTGGTTAATAACCCTAATTGAATTACAATAAGTCAAAGGATGAAGAAAATGACCTAAATGTTAATCCAATGACACAAACACACTTGTTGGACGCACAAGATTGGTTAATAACCGTAATTGTATTAGAATAAGCCTTCGAGGACGAAAATGACCTAAATGTTCAACCAATGACACAAACGCACTTATTGGATGGAAAAGAACGGTTAAAAACCCTAATTAGATTAGAATAAGCATAGGGAGGAGGAAAATGACCTAAATGTTCAACCAATGACTCAAACGCACTTATTGAATGCACAAGATTGGTTAAAAACCCTAATTGGATTACATTAAGCCTAAGGGAGAACGAAAATGACTAACAGGTTAACCCAATGACACAAACGCACTTATTGGATGCGCAAGATTGGTTAAAAACACTAATTCGATTACAATAAGCCTAGGGAGGATGAAAATGACCGAAATGTTAAACCAATGCAACAAACACACTTATTGGATGCACAAGATTGGTTAAGAACCCTAATTGGATTAGAATAAGCCTAAGGAGGACGAAAATGACCTAAATGTTCAAACAATGACACAAACCCACTTATTGGATCCCCAAGATTGGTTGAAATCCCTAATTGGATTAGAATAAGCCTAGTGAGGACAAAAATGACTTTAATGTTCAACCAATGACACAAACGCACTTATTGTATGCACAATATTGGTTAAAAACCCTAATTGGATTAGAATAAGCCTATGAGGGACGAAAATGGTCTAAATGTTCAACCAATGACACATACGCACTTATTGGATCCACAAGATTGGTTAAAAACACTAATTCGATTAGAATAAGCCTAGGGAGGATGAAAATGACCGAAATGTTAAACCAATGACACAAACGCACTTATTGGATGCGCAAGATTGGTTAAAAAGCCTGATTGGATTAGAATAAGCCTAGGGAGGACGAAAATGACCTAAATGTTCAACCAATGACACAAACGCACTTATTGGATCCACAACATTTGGTTAAAAACACTAATTCGATTAGAATAAGCCTAGGGAGGACGAAAATGACCTAAATGTTCAAACAATGACACAAACACACTTATTGGATACCCAAGATTGGTTGAAAACCCTAATTGGATTAGAATAAGCCTAGTGAGGACAAAAATGACTTTAATGTTCAACCAATGACACAAACGCATTTATTGTATGCACAAGATTGGTTAAAAACGCTAATTGGATTAGAATAAGCCTATGAGGGACGAAAATGACCTAAATGTTCAACCAATGACACATACGCACTTATTGGATTCACAATATTGGTTAAAAACAATAATTCGATTAGAACAAGCCTAGGGAGGATGAAAATGACCGAAATGTTAAACCAATGACACAAATGCACTTATTGGATGCACAAGATTGGTTAAAAAGCCTAATTGGATTAGAATAAGCCTAGCGAGGACGAAAATGACTTAAATGTTCAACCAATGACACAAACGCACTTATTGGATGCACATCATTGGTTAAAAACACTAATTCGATTAGAATAAGCCTAGGGAGGATGAAAATGACCTAAATGTTCAACCAATGACACAAACACACTTATTGTATGCACAAGATTGGTTAAAACCCCTAATTGGATTAGAATAAGCCTAGGGAGGACGAAATTGACCTAAATGTTCAACCAATGACATAAACGCACTTATCGGATGCAGAAGATTGGTTAAAACCCCTATGCGGATTAGAATAAGCCTATGGAGGACGAAAATGACTGAAAGGTTAAACGAATGACACAAACACACTTATTGGAGGCACAAAGTTGGTTAAAAACCCTAATTGGATTAGAATAAGCCTAGGGAGGACGAAAATGACCTAAATGTTCAACCAATGACAAAAACGCACTTATTTGATGCACAAGATTGGTGAAAAACCCTAATTGGATTAGAGTAAGTCGAAGGATGATGAAAATGACCTAAATGTTAATCCAACGATACAAACGCACTTATTGGATGCAGAAGATTGGTTAATAACCCTAATTGAATTACAATAAGTCAAAGGATGAACAAAATGACCTAAATGTTAATAATATGACACAAACGCACTTGTTGGATGCACAAGATTGGTTAATAACCGTAAGTGGATTAGAATAAGCCTTCGAGGACGAAAATGACCTAAATGTTCAACCAATGACAGAAACGCACTTATTGGATGGAAAAGAACAGTTAAAAACCCTAGTAGGATTAGAATAAGCCTAGGGAGGAGGAAAATGACCTAAATGTTCAACCAATCACACAAACGCACTTATTGAATGCACAAGATTGGTTAAAAACCCTAATTGGATTAAATTAAACATAAGGGAGAACGAAAATGACTAACTAACAGGTTAAACCAATGACACAAACGCACTTATTGGATGCGCAAGATTGGTTAAAAACACTAATTCGATTACAATAAGCCTAGGGAGGATGAAAATGACCGAAATGTTAAACCAATGCCATGAACACACTTATTGGATGCACAAGATTGGTTAAGAACCCTAATTGGATTAGAATAAGCCTAAGGAGGACGAAAATGACCTAAATGTTCAAACAATGACACAAACCCACTTAATGGATCCCCAAGATTGGTTGAAATCCCTAATTGGATTAGAATAAGCCTAGTGAGGACAAAAATGACTTTAATGTTCCACCAATGACACAAACGCACTTATTGTATGCACAAGATTGGTTAAAAACCCTAATTGGATTAGAATAAGCATATGAGGGACGAAAATGGCCTAAATGTTCAACCAATGACACATACGCACTTATTGGATCCACAAGATTGGTTAAAAACACTAATTCGATTAGAATAAGCCTAGGGAGGATGAAAATGACCGAAATGTTAAACCAATGACACAAACGCACTTATTGGATGCGCAAGATTGGTGAAAAAGCCTAATTGGATTAGAATAAGCCTAGGGAGGACGAAAATGACCTAAATGTTCAACCAATGACACAAACGCACTTATTGGATCCACAAGATTGGTTAAAAACACTAATTCGATTAGAATAAGCCTAGGGAGGACGAAAATGACCTAAATGTTCAAACAATGACACAAACGCACTTATTGGATACCCAAGATTGGTTGAAAACCCTAATTGGATTAGAATAAGCCTAGTGAGGACAAAAATGACTTTAATGTTCAACCAATGACACAAACGCACTTATTGTATGCACAAGATTGGTTAAAAACGCCAATTGGATTAGAATAAGCCTATGAGGGACGAAAATGACCTAAATGTTCAACCAATGACACATACGCACTTATTGGATTCACAATATTGATTAAAAACAATAATTCGATTAGAACAAGCCTAGGGAAGATGAAAATGACCGAAATGTTATACCAATGACACTAACGCACTTATTGGATGCGCAAGATTTGTTAAAAAGCCTAACTGGATTAGAATAAGCCTAGGGAGGACGAAAATGACCTAAATGTTCAACCAATGAGACAAACGCATTTATTGGATCCACAAGATTGGTTAAAAACACTAATTCGATTAGAATAAGCCTCGGGAGGACGAAAATGACCTAAATGTTCAAACAATGACACAAACGCACTTATTGGATACCCAAGATTGGTTGAAAACCCTAATTGGATTAGAATAAGCCTAGTGAGGACAAAAATGACTTTAATGTTCAACCAATGACATAAACGCACTTATTGTATGCACAAGATTGGTTAAAAACGCTAATTGGATTAGAATAAGCCTATGAGGGACGAAACTGACCTAAATGTTCAACCAATGACACATACGCACTTATTGGATTCACAAGATTGGTTAAAAACAATAATTCGATTAGAACAAGCCTAGGGAGGATGAAAATGACCGAAATGTTAAACCAATGACACAAACACACTTATTGGATGCACTAGATTGGTTAAAAACCCTAATTGGATTAGAATAAGCCTAGGGTGGACGAAAATGACCTAAATGTTCAACCAATGACACAAACACACTTATTGTATGCACAAGATTGGTTAAAACCCCTAATTGGATTAGAATAAGCCTAGGGAGGACGAAAATGACCTAAATGTTCAACCAATGACATAAACGCACTTATCGGATGCACAAGATTGGTTAATAACCCTAATTGAATTACAATAAGTCAAAGGATGAACAAAATGACCTAAATGTTAATCAAATGACACAAACGCACTTGTTGGATGCACAAGATTGGTTAATAACCGTAAGTGGATTAGAATAAGCCTTCGAGGACGAAAATGACCTAAATGTTCAACCAATGACACAAACAGACTTATTGGATGGAAAAGAACGGTTAAAAACCCTAATAGGATTAGAATAAGCCTAGGGAGGAGGAAAATGACCTAAATGTTCAACCAATGACACAAACGCCCTTATTGAATGCACAAGATTGGTTAAAAACCCTAATTGGATTAAATTAAGCCTAAGGGAGAACGAAAATGACTAACAGGTTAAACCAATGACACAAACGCACTTATTGGATGCGTAAGATTTGTTAAAAACACTAATTCGATTACAATAAGCCTAGGGAGGATGAAAATGACCGAAATGTTAAACCAATGCCACAAACACACTTATTGGATGCACAAGATTGGTTAGAACCCTAATTGGATTAGAATAAGCCTAGGGAGGACGAAAATGACCTAAATGTTCAAACAATGACACAAACCCACTTATTGGATCCCTAAGATTGGTTGAAATCCCTAATTGGATTATAATAAGCCTAGTGAGGACAAAAATGACTTTAATGTTCAACCAATGACACAAACGCACTTATTGTATGCACAAGATTGGTTAAAAACCCTAATTGGATTAGTATAAGCCTATGAGGGACGAAAATGGCCTAAATGTTCAACCAATGACACATACGCACTTATTGGATCCATAAGATTGGTTAAAAACACTAATTCCATTAGAATATGCCTAGGGAGGATGAAAATGACCTAAATGTTCAACCAATGACACAAACACACTTATTGTATGCACAATATTGGTTAAAACCCCTAATTGGATTAGAATAAGCCTAGGGAGGACGAAAATGACCTAAATGTTCAACCAATGACATAAACGCACTTATCGGATGCAGAAGACTGGTTAAAACCCCTATGCGGATTATAATAAGCCTATGGAGGACGAAAATGACTGAAAGGTTAAACGAATGACACAAACGCACTTATTGGAGGCACAAAGTTGGTTAAAAACCCTAATTGGATTAGAATAAGCCTAGGGAGGACGAAAATGACCTAAATGTTCAACCAATGACAAAAACGCACTTATTTGATGCACAAGATTGGTGAAAAACCCTAATTGGATTAGAGTAAGTCGAAGGATGATGAAAATGACCTAAATGTTAATCCAACGATACAAACGCACTTATTGGATGCACAAGATTGGTTAATAACCCTAATTGAATTACAATAAGTCAAAGGATGAACAAAATGACCTAAATGTTAATCAAATGACACAAACGCACTTGTTGGATGCACAAGATTAGTTAATAACCGTAAGTGGATTAGAATAAGCCTTCGAGGACGAAAATGACCTAAATGTTCAACCAATGACACAAACACACTTATTGGATGGAAAAGAACGGTTAAAAACCCTAATAGGATTAGAATAAGCCTAGGGAGGAGGAAAATGACCTAAATGTTCAACCAATGACACAAACGCACTTATTGAATGCACAAGATTGGTTAAAAACCCTAATTGGATTAAATTAAGCCTAAGGGAGAACGAAAATGACTAACAGGTTAAACCAATGACACAAACGCACTTATTGGATGCGTAAGATTGGTTAAAAACACTAATTCGATTTTAATAAGCCTAGGGAGGACGAAAATGACCTAAATGTTCAAACAATGACACAAACCCACTTATTGGATCCCTAAGATTGGTTGAAATCCCTAATTGGATTAGAATAAGCCTAGTGAGGACAAAAATGACTTTAATGTTCAACCAATGACACAGACGCACTTATTGTATGCACAAGATTGGTTAAAAACCCTAATTGGATTAGAATAAGCCTATGAGGGACGAAAATGGCCTAAATGTTCAACCAATGACACATACGCACTTATTGGATCCATAAGATTGGTTAAAAACACTAATTCCATTAGAATATGCCTAGGGAGGATGAAAATGACCTAAATGTTCAACCAATGACACAAACACACTTATTGTATGCACTCGATTGGTTAAAACCCCTAATTGGATTAGAATAAGCCTAGGGAGGACGAAAATGACCTAAATGTTCAACCAATGACATAAACGCACTTATCGGATGCAGAAGATTGGTTAAAACCCCTATGCGGATTAGAATAAGCCTATGGAGGACGAAAATGACTGGAAGGTTAAACGAATGACACAAACCCACTTATAGGAGGCACAAAGTTGGTTAAAAACCCTAATTGGATTGGAATAAGCCTAGGGAGGACGAAAATGACCTAAATGTTCAACCAATGACAAAAACGCACTTATTTGATGCACAAGATTGGTGAAAAACCCTAATTGGATTAGAGTAAGTCGAAGGATGATGAAAATGACCTAAATGTTAATCCAATGATACAAACGCACTTATTGGATGCACAAGATTGGTTAATAACCTTAATTGAATTACAATTAGACAAAGGATGAACAAAATGACCTAAATGTTAATCAAATGACACAAACGCACTTGTTGGACGCACAAGATTGGTTAATAACTGTAATTGTATTAGAATAAGCCATCGAGGACGAAAATGACCTAAATGTTCAACCAATGACACAAACACACTTATTGGATGGAAAAGAACGATTAAAAACCCTAATAGGATTAGAATAAGCCTAGGGAGGAGGAAAATGACCTAAATGTTCAACCAATGACACAAACGCACTTATTGAATGCACAAGATTGGTTAAAAACCCTAATTGGATTAAATTAAGCCTAAGGGAGAACGAAAATGACTAACAGGTTAAACCAATGACACAAATCCACTTATTGGATGCGCAAGATTGGTTAAAAACACTAATTCGATTACAATAAGCCTAGGGAGGATGAAAATGACCGAAATGTTAAACCAATGCCACAAACACACTTATTGGATGCACAAGATTGGTTAAGAACCCTAATTGGATTAGAATAAGCCTAGGGAGGACGAAAATGACCTAAATGTTCAAACAATGACACAAACCCACTTATTGGATCCCTAAGATTGGTTGAAATCCCTAATTGGATTAGAATAAGCCTAGTGAGGACAAAAATGACTTTAATGTTCAACCAATGACACAAACGCACTTATTGTATGCACAACATTGGTTAAAAACGCTAATTGGATTAGAATAAGCCTATGAGGGACGAAAATGGCCTAAATGTTCAACCAATGACACATACGCACTTATTGGATCCATTAGATTGGTTAAAAACACTAATTCCATTAGAATATGCCTAGGGAGGATGAAAATGACCTAAATGTTCAACCAATGACACAAACACACTTATTGTATGCACAAGATTGGTTAAAACTCCTAATTGGATTAGAATAAGCCTAGGGAGGACGAAAATGACCTTAATGTTCAACCAATGACATAAACGCACTTATTGGATGCACAAGATTGGTGAAAAAACCTAATTGGATTAGAGTAAGTCGAAAGATGATGAAAATGACCTAAATGTTAATCCAAGGATACAAACGCACTTATTGGATGCACAAGATTGGTTAAAAACCCTAATTGAATTACAATAAGTCAGAGGATGAACAAAATGACCTAAATGTTAATCAAATGACACAAACGCACTTGTTGGATGCACAAGATTGGTTAATAACCGTAATTGGATTAGAATAAACCTTCGAGGACGAAAATGACCTAAATGTTCAACCAATGACACAAACGTACTTATTGGATGGAAAAGAATGGTTAAAAACCCTAATTGGATTAGAATAAGCCTAGGGAGGACAAAAATGACCTAAATGTTCAACCAATGACACAAACGCACTTATTGAATGCACAAGATTGGTTAAAAACCCTAATTGGATTACATTAAGCCTAGGGAGGACGAAAATGTCTTAAAGGTTAAGCCAATGACACACACGCATTTATTGGATGCACAAGATTGGTTAAAATCACTAATTCGATTACAATAAGCCTAGGGAGGATGAAAATGACCGAAATGTTTAACCAATGCCACAAACGCACTTATTGGATGCACATGATTGGTTAAAAACCCTAATTGGATTTGAATAAGCCTAGTGAGGACAAAAATGACCTTAATGTTCAACAATTGACACAAATGCACTAATTGTATGCACAAGATTGGTTAAAAACCCTAATTGCATTAGAATTAGCCTAGGGAGGACAAAAATAACCTAAATGTTCAACCAATGACACAAACGCACTTATTGGATGGAAAAGAACGCTTAAAAACCCGAATTGGATTAGAATAAGCCTAGGGAGGACGAAAATGACCTAAATGTTTAACCAATGACACAAACGCACTAATTGAATGTACAAGATTGGTTAAACCCCCTAATTGGATTATAATAAGCCTAAGGAGGACGAAAATGTCTTAAAGATTATACCAATGACACAAACGCACTTATTGGATGCACAAGATTGGTTAAAAACACTAATTCGATTACAATAAGCCTAGGGAGGACGAAAATGACCGACATGTTAAACCAATGCCACAAACGCACTTATTGGATGCTCAAGATTGGTTAAAAACCCTAATTGGATTAGAATAAGCCTAGGGAGGACGAAAATGACCTTAATGTTCAACCAATGACACAAACAGACTTATTGGATGCACATCATTGGTTAAAAACACTAATTCGATATGAATAAGCCTAGGGAGGATGAAAATGACCGAAATGTTAAACCAATTACACAAACGCACTTATTGGATGCACAAGATTGGTTAAAAACCCTAATTGGATTAGAATAAGCCTAGGGAGGACGAAAATGACCTAAATGCTCAACCAATGACACAAACACACTTATTGTATGCACAAGATTGGTTAAAAACCCTAATTGGATTAAAATAAGCCTAGGGAGGACGAAAATGACATAAATGTTCAACCAATGACACAAACGCACTTATTGAATGCATAAGATTGGTTAAAAACCCTAATTGGATTACATTAAGCCTAAGGGAGAACGAAAATGACTTACAGGTTAAACCAATGACACAAATGCACTTATTGGATGCACAAGATTGGTCAAAAACACTAATTGGATTTGAATAAGCCTAGGGAGGACGAAAATGACCTAAATGTGAATCCAATGACACAAACGCAGTTGTTGGGTGCACAAGATTGGTTAATAACCCTATGCGGATTAGAATAAGCCTAGGGAGGACGAAAATGACTTAAAGGTTAAACCAATGACACAAATGCACTTATTGGATGCACAAGGCTGGTTAAAAACCCTAATTAGATTAGAATAAGCCTAGGGAGGACGAAATTGACCTAAATGTTCAACCAATGACAAAAACGCACTTAGTGGATGCACAAGATTGGTTAAAAACCATAATTGGATTAGAATAAGTCGATGGATGATGAAAATGACCTAAATGTTAATGCAATGACACAAACGCACTTATTGGATGCACAAGATTGGTTAAAAACACTAATTGGATTACAATAAGCCTAGGGAGGACGAAAATGAACGACATGTTAAACCAATGTCACAAACGCACTTATTGGATGCTCAAGATTTGTAAGAAACCCAAATTGGATTAGAATAAGCATAGGGAGGACGAAAATGACCTTAATGTTCAACCAATGACACAAACGGACTTATTGGATGCACATCATTGGTTAAAAAAACTAATTCGATTTGAATAAGCCTAAGGAGGATGAAAATGACCGAAATGTTAAACCAATTACACAAACGCACTTATTGGATGCACAAGATTAGTTAAAAACCCTAATTGGATTAGAATAAGCCTAGGGAGGACGAAAATGACCTAAATGTTTAACCAATGACACAAACACACTTATTGTATGCACAAGATTGGGTAAAAACCCTAATTGGATTAGAATAAGCCTAGGTAGGATGAAAATGACCGAAATGTTCAACCAATGACACAAACACACTTATTGGATGCACAAGATCATTTAAAACCCCTATGCGGATTAGAATAAGCCTGTGGAGGAAGAAAATGACTGTAAGGTTAAAACAATGACATAAATGATAAAAATGACCTAAATGTTAATCCAAGGATACAAACGCACTTATTGGATGCACAAGATTGGTTAATAACCCTAATTGAATTACAATAAGTCAAAGGATGAAGAAAATGACCTAAATGTTAATCCAATGACACAAACACACTTGTTGGGCGCACAAGATTGGTTAATAACCGTAATTGTATTAGAATAAGCCATCGAGGACGAAAATGACCTAAATGTTCAACCAATGACACAAACGCACTTATTGGATGGAAAAGAACGGTTAAAAACCCTAATTAGATTAGAATAAGCATAGGGAGGAGGAAAATGACCTAAATGTTCAACCAATGACTCAAACGCACTTATTGAATGCACAAGATTGGTTAAAAACCCTAATTGGATTACATTAAGCCTAAGGGAGAACGAAAATGACTAACAGGTTAACCCAATGACACAAACGCACTTATTGGATGCGCAAGATTGGTTAAAAACACTAATTCGATTACAATAAGCCTAGGGAGGATGAAAATGGCCGAAATGTTAAACCAATGCAACAAACACACTTATTGGATGCACAAGATTGGTTAAGAACCCTAATTGGATTAGAATAAGCCTAAGGAGGACGAAAATGACCTAAATGTTCAAACAATGACACAAACCCACTTATTGGATCCCCAAGATTGGTTGAAATCCCTAATTGGATTAGAATAAGCCTAGTGAGGACAAAAATGACTTTAATGTTCAACCAATGACACAAACGCACTTATTGTATGCACAAGATTTGTTAATAACCGTAATTGGATTAGAATAAGCCTATGAGGGACGAAAATGGTCTAAATGTTCAACCAATGACACATACGCACTTATTGGATCCACAAGATTGGTTAAAAACACTAATTCGATTAGAATAAGCCTAGGGAGAATGAAAATGACCGAAATGTTAAACCAATGACACAAACGCACTTATTGGATGCGCAAGATTGGTTAAAAAGCCTAATTGGATTAGAATAAGCCTAGGGAGGACGAAAATGACCTAAATGTTCAACCAATGACAAAAACGCACTTATTGGATCCACAAGATTGGTTAAAAACACTAATTCGATTAGAATAAGCCTAGGGAGGACGAAAATGACCTAAATGTTCAAACAATGACACAAACGCACTTATTGGATACCCAAGATTGGTTGAAAACCCTAATTGGATTAGAATAAGCCTAGTGAGGACAAAAATGACTTTAATGTTCAACCAATGACACAAACGCACTTATTGGATGCACAAGATTGGTTAAAAAGCCTAATTGGATTAGAATAAGCCTAGGGAGGACGAAAATGACTTAAATGTTCAACCAATGACACAAACGCACTTATTGGATGCACATCATTGGTTAAAAACACTAATTCGATTAGAATAAGCCTAGGGAGGATGAAAATGAGCGAAATGTTAAACCAATTACACAAACACACTTATTGGATGCACAAGATTGGTTAAGAACCCTAATTGGATTAGAATAAGCCTAGGGTGGACGAAAATGACCTAAATGTTCAACCAATGACACAAACACACTTATTGTATGCACAAGATTGGTTAAAACCCCTAATTGGATTAGAATAAGCCTAGGGAGGACGAAAATGACCTAAATGTTCAACCAATGACATAAACCCACTTATCGGATGCAGAAGATTGGTTAAAACCTCTATGCGGATTAGAATAAGCCTATGGAGGACGAAAATGACTGAAAAGTTAAACGAATGACACAAACGCACTTATTGGAGGCACAAAGTTGGTTAAAAACGCTAATTGGATTAGAATAAGCCTAGGGAGGACGAAAATGACCTAAATGTTCAACCAATGACAAAAACGCACTTATTTGATGCACAAGATTGGTGAAAAACCCTAATTGCATTAGAGTAAGTCGAAGGATGATGAAAATGACCTAATTGTTAATCCAAGGATACAAACGCACTTATTGGATGCACAAGATTGGTTAATAACCCTAATTGAATTACAATAAGTCAAAGGATGAACAAAATGACCTAAATGTTAATAATATGACACAAACGCACTTGTTGGATGCACAAGATTGGTTAATAACCGTAAGTGGATTAGAATAAGCCTTCGAGGACGAAAATGACCTAAATGTTCAACCAATGACAGAAACGCACTTTTTGGATGGTAAAGAACAGTTAAAAACCCTAGTAGGATTAGAATAAGCCTAGGGAGGAGGAAAATGACCTAAATGTTCAACCAATCACACAAACGCACTTATTGAATGCACAAGATTGGTTAAAAACCCTAATTGGATTAAATTAAACATAAGCGAGAACGAAAATGACTAACAGGTTAAACCAATGACACAAACGCACTTATTGGATGCGCAAGATTGGTTAAAAACACTAATTCGATTACAATAAGCCTAGGGAGGATGAAAATGACCGAAATGTTAAACCAATGCCATAAACACACTTATTGGATGCACAAGATTGGTTAAGAACCCTAATTGGATTAGAATAACCCTAAGGAGGACGAAAATGACCTAAATGTTCAAACAATGACACAAACGCACTTATTGGATACCCAAGATTGGTTGAAAACCCTAATTGGATTAGAATAAGCCTAGTGAGGACAAAAATGACTTTAATGTTCAACCAATGACACAAACGCACTTATTGTATGCACAAGATTGGTTAAAAACGCTAATTGGATTAGAATAAGCCTATGAGGGACGAAAATGACCTAAATGTTCAACCAATGACACATACGCACTTATTGGATTCACAATATTGGTTAAAAACAATAATTCGATTAGAACAAGCCTAGGGAAGATGAAAATGACCGAAATGTTAAACCAATGACACAAACGCACTTATTGGATGCGCAAGATTGGTTAAAAAGCCTAATTGGATTAGAATAAGCCTAGGGAGGACGAAAATGACCTAAATGTTCAACCAATGAGACAAACGCATTTATTGGATCCACAAGATCGGTTAAAAACACTAATTCGATTAGAATAAGCCTCGGGAGGACGAAAATGACCTAAATGTTCAAACAATGACACAAACGCACTTATTGGATACCCAAGATTGGTTGAAAACCCTAATTGGATTAGAATAAGCGTAGTGAGGACAAAAATGACTTTAATGTTCAACCAATGACATAAACGCACTTATTGTATGCACAAGATTGGTTAAAAACGCTAATTGGATTAGAATAAGCCTATGAGGGACGAAACTGACCTAAATGTTCAACCAATGACACATACGCACTTATTGGATTCACAAGATTGGTTAAAAACAATAATTCGATTAGAACAAGCCTAGGGAGGATGAAAATGACCGAAATGTTAAACCAATGACACAAACACACTTATTGGATGCACAAGATTGGTTAAAAACCCTAATTGGATTAGAATAAGCCTAGGGTAGACGAAAATGACCTAAATGTTCAACCAATGACACAAACACACTTATTGTATGCACAAGATTGGTTAAAACCCCTAATTGGATTAGAATAAGCCTAGGGAGGACGAAAATGACCTAAATGTTCAACCAATGACATAAACGCACTTATCGGATGCACAAGATTGGTTAATAACCCTAATTGAATTACAATAAGTCAAAGGATGAACAAAATGACCTAAATGTTAATCAAATGACACAAACGCACTTGTTGGATGCACAAGATTGGTTAATAACCGTAAGTGGATTAGAATAAGCCTTCGAGGACGAAAATGACCTAAATGTTCAACCAATGACACAAACGCACTTATTGGATAGCAAAGAACGGTTAAAAACCCTAATAGGATTAGAATAAGCCTATGGAGGAGGAAAATGACCTAAATGTTCAACCAATGACACAAACGCACTTATTGAATGCACAAGATTGGTTAAAAACCCTAATTGGATTAAATTAAGCCTAAGGGAGAACGAAAATGACTAACAGGTTAAACCAATGACACAAACGCACTTATTGGATGCGTAAGATTTGTTAAAAACACTAATTCGATTACAATAAGGCTAGGGAGGATGAAAATGACCGAAATGTTAAACCAATGCCACAAACACAGTTATTGGATGCACAAGATTGGTTAGAACCCTAATTGGATTAGAATAAGCCTAGGGAGGACGAAAATGACCTAAATGTTCAAACAATGACACAAACCCACTTATTGGATCCCTAAGATTGGTTGAAATCCCTAATTGGATTAGAATAAGCCTAGTGAGGACAAAAATGACTTTAATGTTCAACCAATGACACAAACGCACTTATTGTATGCACAAGATTGGTTAAAAACCCTAATTGGATTAGAATAAGCCTATGAGGGACGAAAATGGCCTAAATGTTCAACCAATGACACATACGCACTTATTGGATCCACAAGATTGGTTAAAAACACTAATTCGATTAGAATAAGCCTAGGGAGGACGAAAATGACCTAAATGTTCAAACAATGACACAAACGCACTTATTGGATACCCAAGATTGGTTGAAAACCCTAATTGGATTAGAATAAGCCTAGTGAGGACAAAAATGACTTTAATGTTCAACCAATGGCACAAACGCACTTATTGTATGCACAAGATTGGTTAAAAACGCTAATTGGATTAGAATAAGCCTATGAGGGACGAAAATGACCTGAATGTTCAACCAATGACACATACGCACTTATTGGATTCACAATATTGGTTAAAAACAATAATTCGATTAGAACAAGCCTAGGGAAGATGAAAATGACCGAGATGTTAAACCAATGACACAAACGCACTTATTGGATGCGCAAGATTGGTTAAAAAGCCTAATTGGATTAGAATAAGCCTAGGGAGGACGAAAATGACCTAAATGTTCAACCAATGAGACAAACGCATTTATTGGATCCACAAGATCGGTTAAAAACACTAATTCGATTAGAATAAGCCTCGGGAGGACGAAAATGACCTAAATGTTCAAACAATGACACAAACGCACTTATTGGATACCCAAGATTGGTTGAAAACCCTAATTGGATTAGAATAAGCGTAGTGAGGACAAAAATGACTTTAATGTTCAACCAATGACATAAACGCACTTATTGTATGCACAAGATTGGTTAAAAACGCTAATTGGATTAGAATAAGCCTATGAGGGACGAAACTGACCTAAATGTTCAACCAATGACACATACGCACTTATTGGATTCACAAGATTGGTTAAAAACAATAATTCGATTAGAACAAGCCTAGGGAGGATGAAAATGACCGAAAGGTTAAACCAATGACACAAACACACTTATTGGATGCACAAGATTGGTTAAAAACCCTAACTGGATTAGAATAAGCCTAGGGTGGACGAAAATGACCTAAATGTTCAACCAATGACACAAACACACTTATTGTATGCACAAGATTGGTTAAAACCCCTAATTGGATTAGAATAAGCCTAGGGAGGACGAAAATGACCTAAATGTTCAACCAATGACATAAACGCACTTATCGGATGCACAAGATTGGTTAATAACCCTAATTGAATTACAATAAGTCAAAGGATGAACAAAATGACCTAAATGTTAATCAAATGACACAAACGCACTTGTTGGATGCACAAGATTGGTTAATAACCGTAAGTGGATTAGAATAAGCCTTCGAGGACGAAAATGACCTAAATGTTCAACCAATGACACAAACGCACTTATTGGATAGCAAAGAACGGTTAAAAACCCTAATAGGATTAGAATAAGCCTATGGAGGAGGAAAATGACCTAAATGTTCAACCAATGACACAAACGCACTTATTGAATGCACAAGATTGGTTAAAAACCCTAATTGGATTAAATTAAGCCTAAGGGAGAACGAAAATGACTAACAGGTTAAACCAATGACACAAACGCACTTATTGGATGCGTAAGATTTGTTAAAAACACTAATTCGATTACAATAAGCCTAGGGAGGATGAAAATGACCGAAATGTTAAACCAATGCCACAAACACAGTTATTGGATGCACAAGATTGGTTAGAACCCTAATTGGATTAGAATAAGCCTAGGGAGGACGAAAATGACCTAAATGTTCAAACAATGACACAAACCCACTTATTGGATCCCTAAGATTGGTTGAAATCCCTAATTGGATTAGAATAAGCCTAGTGAGGACAAAAATGACTTTAATGTTCAACCAATGACACAAACGCACTTATTGTATGCACAAGATTGGTTAAAAACCCTAATTGGATTAGTATAAGCCTATGAGGGACGAAAATGGCCTAAATGTTCAACCAATGACACATACGCACTTATTGGATCCATAAGATTGGTTAAAAACACTAATTCCATTAGAATATGCCTAGGGAGGATGAAAATGACCTAAATGTTCAACCAATGACACAAACACACTTATTGTATGCACAAGATTGGTTAAAACCCCTAATTGGATTAGAATAAGCCTAGGGAGGACGAAAATGACCTAAATGTTCAACCAATGACATAAACGCACTTATCGGATGCAGAAGACTGGTTAAAACCCCTATGCGGATTAGAATAAGCCTATGGAGGACGAAAATGACTAAAAGGTTAAACGAATGACACAAACGCACTTATTGGAGGCACAAAGTTGGTTAAAAACCCTAATTGGATTAGAATAAGCCTAGGGAGGACGAAAATGACCTAAATGTTCAACCAATGACACAAACGCACTTATTGGATACCCAAGATTGGTTGAAAACCCTAATTGGATTAGAATAAGCCTAGTGAGGACAAAAATGACTTTCATGTTCAACCAATGACACAAACGCACTTATTGTATGCACAAGATTGGTTAAAAACGCTAATTGGATTAGAATAAGCCTATGAGGGGCGAAAATGACCTAAATGTTCAACCAATGACAGAAACGCATTTATTGGATCCACAAGATTTGTTAAAAACACTAATTCGATTAGAATAAGCCTCGGGAGGACGAAAATGACCTAAATGTTCAAACAATGACACAAACGCACTTATTGGATACCCAAGATTGGTTGAAAACCCTAATTGGATTAGAATAAGCCTAGTGAGGACAAAAATGACTTTAATGTTCAACCAATGGCACAAACGCACTTATTGTATGCACAAGATTGGTTAAAAACGCTAATTGGATTAGAATAAGCCTATGAGGGACGAAAATGACCTGAATGTTCAACCAATGACACATACGCACTTATTGGATTCACAATATTGGTTAAAAACAATAATTCGATTAGAACAAGCCTAGGGAAGATGAAAATGACCGAGATGTTAAACCAATGACACAAACGCACTTATTGGATGCGCAAGATTGGTTAAAAAGCCTAATTGGATTAGAATAAGCCTAGGGAGGACGAAAATGACCTAAATGTTCAACCAATGAGACAAACGCATTTATTGGATCCACAAGATCGGTTAAAAACACTAATTCGATTAGAATAAGCCTCGGGAGGACGAAAATGACCTAAATGTTCAAACAATGACACAAACGCACTTATTGGATACCCAAGATTGGTTGAAAACCCTAATTGGATTAGAATAAGCGTAGTGAGGACAAAAATGACTTTAATGTTCAACCAATGACATAAACGCACTTATTGTATGCACAAGATTGGTTAAAAACGCTAATTGGATTAGAATAAGCCTATGAGGGACGAAACTGACCTAAATGTTCAACCAATGACACATACGCACTTATTGGATTCACAAGATTGGTTAAAAACAATAATTCGATTAGAACAAGCCTAGGGAGGATGAAAATGACCGAAAGGTTAAACCAATGACACAAACACACTTATTGGATGCACAAGATTGGTTAAAAACCCTAACTGGATTAGAATAAGCCTAGGGTGGACGAAAATGACCTAAATGTTCAACCAATGACACAAACACACTTATTGTATGCACAAGATTGGTTAAAACCCCTAATTGGATTAGAATAAGCCTAGGGAGGACGAAAATGACCTAAATGTTCAACCAATGACATAAACGCACTTATCGGATGCACAAGATTGGTTAATAACCCTAATTGAATTACAATAAGTCAAAGGATGAACAAAATGACCTAAATGTTAATCAAATGACACAAACGCACTTGTTGGATGCACAAGATTGGTTAATAACCGTAAGTGGATTAGAATAAGCCTTCGAGGACGAAAATGACCTAAATGTTCAACCAATGACACAAACGCACTTATTGGATAGCAAAGAACGGTTAAAAACCCTAATAGGATTAGAATAAGCCTATGGAGGAGGAAAATGACCTAAATGTTCAACCAATGACACAAACGCACTTATTGAATGCACAAGATTGGTTAAAAACCCTAATTGGATTAAATTAAGCCTAAGGGAGAACGAAAATGACTAACAGGTTAAACCAATGACACAAACGCACTTATTGGATGCGTAAGATTTGTTAAAAACACTAATTCGATTACAATAAGCCTAGGGAGGATGAAAATGACCGAAATGTTAAACCAATGCCACAAACACAGTTATTGGATGCACAAGATTGGTTAGAACCCTAATTGGATTAGAATAAGCCTAGGGAGGACGAAAATGACCTAAATGTTCAAACAATGACACAAACCCACTTATTGGATCCCTAAGATTGGTTGAAATCCCTAATTGGATTAGAATAAGCCTAGTGAGGACAAAAATGACTTTAATGTTCAACCAATGACACAAACGCACTTATTGTATGCACAAGATTGGTTAAAAACCCTAATTGGATTAGTATAAGCCTATGAGGGACGAAAATGGCCTAAATGTTCAACCAATGACACATACACACTTATTGGATCCATAAGATTGGTTAAAAACACTAATTCCATTAGAATATGCCTAGGGAGGATGAAAATGACCTAAATGTTCAACCAATGACACAAACACACTTATTGTATGCACAAGATTGGTTAAAACCCCTAATTGGATTAGAATAAGCCTAGGGAGGACGAAAATGACCTAAATGTTCAACCAATGACATAAACGCACTTATCGGATGCAGAAGACTGGTTAAAACCCCTATGCGGATTAGAATAAGCCTATGGAGGACGAAAATGACTGAAAGGTTAAACGAATGACACAAACGCACTTATTGGAGGCACAAAGTTGGTTAAAAACCCTAATTGGATTAGAATAAGCCTAGGGAGGACGAAAATGACCTAAATGTTCAACCAATGACACAAACGCACTTATTGGATACCCAAGATTGGTTGAAAACCCTAATTGGATTAGAATAAGCCTAGTGAGGACAAAAATGACTTTCATGTTCAACCAATGACACAAACGCACTTATTGTATGCACAAGATTGGTTAAAAACGCTAATTGGATTAGAATAAGCCTATGAGGGGCGAAAATGACCTAAATGTTCAACCAATGACAGAAACGCATTTATTGGATCCACAAGATTTGTTAAAAACACTAATTCGATTAGAATAAGCCTCGGGAGGACGAAAATGACCTAAATGTTCAAACAATGACACAAACGCACTTATTGGATACCCAAGATTGGTTGAAAACCCTAATTGGATTAGAATAAGCCTAGTGAGGACAAAAATGACTTTAATGTTCAACCAATGACACAAACGCACTTATTGTATGCACAAGATTGGTTAAAAACGCTAATTGGATTAGAATAAGCCTATGAGGGACGAAAATGACCTAAATGTTCAACCAATGACACATACGCACTTATTGGATTCACAATATTGGTTAAAAACAATAATTCGATTAGAACAAGCCTAGGGAAGATGAAAATGACCGAAATGTTAAACCAATGACACAAACGCACTTATTGGATGCGCAAGATTGGTTAAAAAGCCTAATTGGATTAGAATAAGCCTAGGGAGGACGAAAATGACCTAAATGTTCAACCAATGAGACAAACGCATTTATTGGATCCACAAGATCGGTTAAAAACACTAATTCGATTAGAATAAGCCTCGGGAGGACGAAAATGACCTAAATGTTCAAACAATGACACAAACGCACTTATTGGATACCCAAGATTGGTTGAAAACCCTAATTGGATTAGAATAAGCCTAGTGAGGACAAAAATGACTTTAATGTTCAACCAATGACACAAACACACTTATTGTATGCACAAGATTGGTTAAAAACGCTAATTGGATTAGAATAAGCCTATGAGGGACGAAAATGACCTAAATGTTCAACCAATGACACATACGCACTTATTGGATTCACAAGATTGGTTAAAAACAATAATTCGATTAGAACAAGCCTAGGGAGGATGAAAATGACCGAAATGTTAAACCAATAACACAAACGCACTTATTGGATGCACAAGATTGGTTAAAAAGCCTAATTGGATTAGAATAAGCCTAGTGAGGACGAAAATGACTTAAATGTTCAACCAATGATACAAACGCACTTATTGGATGCACATCATTGGTTAAAAACACTAATTCGATTAGAATAAGCCTAGGGAGGATGAAAATGAGCGAAATGTTAAACCAATTACACAAACACACTTATTGGATGCACAAGATTGGTTAAAAACCCTAATTGGATTAGAATAAGCCTAGGGTGGACGAAAATGACCTAAATGTTCAACCAATGACACAAACACACTTATTGTATGCACAAGATTGGTTAAAACCCCTAATTGGATTAGAATAAGCCTAGGGAGGACGAAAATGACCTAAATGTTCAACCAATGACATAAACCCACTTATCGGATGCAGAAGATTGGTTAAAACCTCTATGCGGATTAGAATAAGCCTATGGAGGACGAAAATGACTGAAAAGTTAAACGAATGACACAAACGCACTTATTGGAGGCACAAAGTTGGTTAAAAACGCTAATTGGATTAGAATAAGCCTAGGGAGGACGAAAATGACCTAAATGTTCAACCAATGACAAAAACGCACTTATTTGATGCACAAGATTGGTGAAAAACCCTAATTGCATTAGAGTAAGTCGAAGGATGATGAAAATGACCTAATTGTTAATCCAAGGATACAAACGCACTTATTGGATGCACAAGATTGGTTAATAACCCTAATTGAATTACAATAAGTCAAAGGATGAACAAAATGACCTAAATGTTAATAATATGACACAAACGCACTTGTTGGATGCACAAGATTGGTTAATAACCGTAAGTGGATTAGAATAAGCCTTCGAGGACGAAAATGACCTAAATGTTCAACCAATGACAGAAACGCACTTATTGGATGGAAAAGAACAGTTAAAAACCCTAGTAGGATTAGAATAAGCCTAGGGAGGAGGAAAATGACCTAAATGTTCAACCAATCACACAAACGCACTTATTGAATGCACAAGATGGGTTAAAAACCCTAATTGGATTAAATTAAACATAAGGGAAAACGAAAATGACTAACAGGTTAAACCAATGACACAAACGCAATTATTGGATGCGCGAGATTGGTTAAAAACACTAATTCGATTACAATAAGCCTAGGGAGGATGAAAATGACCGAAATGTTAAACCAATGCCATAAACACACTTATTGGATGCACAAGATTGGTTAAGAACCCTAATTGGATTAGAATAAGCCTAAGGAGGACGAAAATGACCTAAATGTTCAAACAATGACACAAACCCACTTATTGGATCCCCAAGATTGGTTGAAATCCCTAATTGGATTAGAATAAGCCTAGTGAGGACAAAAATGACTTTAATGTTCCACCAATGACACAAACGCACTTATTGTATGCACAAGATTGGTTAAAAACCCTAATTGGATTAGAATAAGCCTATGAGGGACGAAAATGGCCTAAATGTTCAACCAATGACACATACGCACTTATTGGATCCACAAGATTGGTTAAAAACACTAATTCGATTAGAATAAGCCTAGGGAGGACGAAAATGACCTAAATGTTCAAACAATGACACAAACGCACTTATTGGATACCCAAGATTGGTTGAAAACCCTAATTGGATTAGAATAAGCCTAGTGAGGACAAAAATGACTTTAATGTTCAACCAATGACACAAACGCACTTATTGTATGCACAAGATTGGTTAAAAACGCTAATTGGATTAGAATAAGCCTATGAGGGACGAAAATGACCTAAATGTTCAACCAATGACACATACGCACTTATTGGATTCACAATATTGGTTAAAAATAATAATTCGATTAGAACAAGCCTAGGGAAGATGAAAATGACCGAAATGTTAAACCAATGACACAAACGCACTTATTGGATGCGCAAGATTGGTTAAAAAGCCTAATTGGATTAGAATAAGCCTAGGGAGGACGAAAATGACCTAAATGTTCAACCAATGAGACAAACGCATTTATTGGATCCACAAGATCGGTTAAAAACACTAATTCGATTAGAATAAGCCTCGGGAGGACGAAAATGACCTAAATGTTCAAACAATGACACAAACGCACTTATTGGATACCCAAGATTGGTTGAAAACCCTAATTGGATTAGAATAAGCGTAGTGAGGACAAAAATGACTTTAATGTTCAACCAATGACATAAACGCACTTATTGTATGCACAAGATTGGTTAAAAACGCTAATTGGATTAGAATAAGCCTATGAGGGACGAAACTGACCTAAATGTTCAACCAATGACACATACGCACTTATTGGATTCACAAGATTGGTTAAAAACAATAATTCGATTAGAACAAGCCTAGGGAGGATGAAAATGACCGAAATGTTAAACCAATGACACAAACACACTTATTGGATGCACAAGATTGGTTAAAAACCCTAATTGGATTAGAATAAGCCTAGGGTGGACGAAAATGACCTAAATGTTCAACCAATGACACAAACACACTTATTGTATGCACAAGATTGGTTAAAACCCCTAATTGGATTAGAATAAGCCTAGGGAGGACGAAAATGACCTAAATGTTCAACCAATGACATAAACGCACTTATCGGATGCACAAGATTGGTTAATAACCCTAATTGAATTACAATAAGTCAAAGGATGAACAAAATGACCTAAATGTTAATCAAATGACACAAACGCACTTGTTGGATGCACAAGATTGGTTAATAACCGTAAGTGGATTAGAATAAGCCTTCGAGGACGAAAATGACCTAAATGTTCAACCAATGACACAAACGCACTTATTGGATAGCAAAGAACGGTTAAAAACCCTAATAGGATTAGAATAAGCCTATGGAGGAGGAAAATGACCTAAATGTTCAACCAATGACACAAACGCACTTATTGAATGCACAAGATTGGTTAAAAACCCTAATTGGATTAAATTAAGCCTAAGGGAGAACGAAAATGACTAACAGGTTAAACCAATGACACAAACGCACTTATTGGATGCGTAAGATTTGTTAAAAACACTAATTCGATTACAATAAGCCTAGGGAGGATGAAAATGACCGAAATGTTAAACCAATGCCACAAACACAGTTATTGGATGCACAAGATTGGTTAGAACCCTAATTGGATTAGAATAAGCCTAGGGAGGACGAAAATGACCTAAATGTTCAAACAATGACACAAACCCACTTATTGGATCCCTAAGATTGGTTGAAATCCCTAATTGGATTAGAATAAGCCTAGTGAGGACAAAAATGACTTTAATGTTCAACCAATGACACAAACGCACTTATTGTATGCACAAGATTGGTTAAAAACCCTAATTGGATTAGTATAAGCCTATGAGGGACGAAAATGGCCTAAATGTTCAACCAATGACACATACACACTTATTGGATCCATAAGATTGGTTAAAAACACTAATTCCATTAGAATATGCCTAGGGAGGATGAAAATGACCTAAATGTTCAACCAATGACACAAACACACTTATTGTATGCACAAGATTGGTTAAAACCCCTAATTGGATTAGAATAAGCCTAGGGAGGACGAAAATGACCTAAATGTTCAACCAATGACATAAACGCACTTATCGGATGCAGAAGACTGGTTAAAACCCCTATGCAGATTAGAATAAGCCTATGGAGGACGAAAATGACTGAAAGGTTAAACGAATGACACAAACGCACTTATTGGAGGCACAAAGTTGGTTAAAAACCCTAATTGGATTAGAATAAGCCTAGGGAGGACGAAAATGACCTAAATGTTCAACCAATGACATAAACGCACTTATCGGATGCACAAGATTGGTTAATAACCCTAATTGAATTACAATAAGTCAAAGGATGAACAAAATGACCTAAATGTTAATCAAATGACACAAACGCACTTGTTGGATGCACAAGATTGGTTAATAACCGTAAGTGGATTAGAATAAGCCTTCGAGGACGAAAATGACCTAAATGTTCAACCAATGACACAAACGCACTTATTGGATAGCAAAGAACGGTTAAAAACCCTAATAGGATTAGAATAAGCCTAGGGAGGAGGAAAATGACCTAAATGTTCAACCAATGACACAAACGCACTTATTGAATGCACAAGATTGGTTAAAAACCCTAATTGGATTAAATTAAGCCTAAGGGAGAACGAAAATGACTAACAGGTTAAACCAATGACACAAACGCACTTATTGGATGCGTAAGATTTGTTAAAAACACTAATTCGATTACAATAAGCCTAGGGAGGATGAAAATGACCGAAATGTTAAACCAATGCCACAAACACAGTTATTGGATGCACAAGATTGGTTAGAACCCTAATTGGATTAGAATAAGCCTAGGGAGGACAAAAATGACCTAAATGTTCAAACAATGACACAAACCCACTTATTGGATCCCTAAGATTGGTTGAAATCCCTAATTGGATTAGAATAAGTCTAGTGAGGACAAAAATGACTTTAATGTTCAACCAATGACACAAACGCACTTATTGTATGCACAAGATTGGTTAAAAACCCTAATTGGATTAGTATAAGCCTATGAGGGACGAAAATGGCCTAAATGTTCAACCAATGACACATACGCACTTATTGGATCCATAAGATTGGTTAAAAACACTAATTCCATTAGAATATGCCTAGGGAGGATGAAAATGACCTAAATGTTCAACCAATGACACAAACACACTTATTGTATGCACAAGATTGGTTAAAACCCCTAATTGGATTAGAATAAGCCTAGGGAGGACGAAAATGACCTAAATGTTCAACCAATGACATAAACGCACTTATCGGATGCAGAAGACTGGTTAAAACCCCTATGCGGATTAGAATAAGCCTATGGAGGACGAAAATGACTGAAAGGTTAAACGAATGACACAAACGCACTTATTGGAGGCACAAAGTTGGTTAAAAACCCTAATTGGATTAGAATAAGCCTAGGGAGGACGAAAATGACCTAAATGTTCAACCAATGACACAAACGCACTTATTGGATACCCAAGATTGGTTGAAAACCCTAATTGGATTAGAATAAGCCTAGTGAGGACAAAAATGACTTTCATGTTCAACCAATGACACAAACGCACTTATTGTATGCACAAGATTGGTTAAAAACACTAATTGGATTAGAATAAGCCTATGAGGGGCGAAAATGACCTAAATGTTCAACCAATGACAGAAACGCATTTATTGGATCCACAAGATTTGTTAAAAACACTAATTCGATTAGAATAAGCCTCGGGAGGACGAAAATGACCTAAATGTTCAAACAATGACACAAACGCACTTATTGGATACCCAAGATTGGTTGAAAACCCTAATTGGATTAGAATAAGCCTAGTGAGGACAAAAATGACTTTAATGTTCAACCAATGACACAAACGCACTTATTGTATGCACAAGATTGGTTAAAAACGCTAATTGGATTAGAATAAGCCTATGAGGGACGAAAATGACCTAAATGTTCAACCAATGACACATACGCACATATTGGATTCACAAGATTGGTTAAAAACAATAATTCGATTAGAACAAGCCTAGGGAGGATGAAAATGACCGAAATGTTAAACCAATGACACAAACGCACTTATTGGATGCACAAGATTGGTTAAAAAGCCTAATTGGATTAGAATAAGCCTAGTGAGGACGAAAATGACTTAAATGTTCAACCAATGACACAAACGCACTTATTGGATGCACATCATTGGTTAAAAACACTAATTCGATTAGAATAAGACTAGGGAGGATGAAAATGAGCGAAATGTTAAACCAATTACACAAACACACTTATTGGATGCACAAGATTGGTTAAAAACCCTAATTGGATTAGAATAAGCCTAGGGTGGACGAAAATGACCTAAATGTTCAACCAATGACACAAACACACTTATTGTATGCACAAGATTGGTTAAAACCCCTAATTGGATTAAAATAAGCCTAGGGAGGACGAAAATGACCTAAATGTTCAACCAATGACATAAACGCACTTATCGGATGCAGAAGATTGGTTAAAACCCCTATGCGGATTAGAATAAGCCTATGGAGGACGAAAATGACTGAAAGGTTAAACGAATGACACAAACGCACTTATTGGAAGCACAAAGTTGGTTAAAAACCCTAATTGGATTAGAATAAGCCTAGGGAGGACGAAAATGACCTAAATGTTCAACCAATGACAAAAACGCATTTATTTGATGCACAAGATTGGTGAAAAACCCTAATTGGATTAGAGTAAGTCGAAGGATGATGAAAATGACCTAAATGTTAATCCAATGATACAAACGCACTTATTGGATGCACAAGATTGGTTAATAACCTTAATTGAATTACAATAAGTCAAAGGATGAACAAAATGACCTAAATGGTAATCAAATGACACAAACGCACTTTTGGATGCACAAGATTGGTTAATAACCGTAAGTGGATTAGAATAAACCTTCGAGGACGAAAATGACCTAAATGTTCAACAAATGACTCAAACACACTTATTGGATGGAAAAGAACGATTAAAAACCCTAATAGGATTAGAATAAGCCTAGGGAGGAGAAAAACGACCAAAATGTTCAACCAATGACACAAACGCACTTATTGAATGCACAAGATTGGTTAAAAACCCTAATTGGATTAAATTAAGCCTAAGGGAGAACGAAAATGACTAACAGGTTAAACCAATGACACAAATGCACTTATTGGATGCGCAAGATTGGTTAAAAACACTAATTCGATTACAATAAGCCTAGGGAGGATGAAAATGACCGAAATGTTAAACCAATGCCACAAACACACTTATTGGATGCACAAGATTGGTTAAGAACCCTAATTGGATTAGAATAAGCCTAGGGAGGACGAAAATGACCTAAATGTTCAAACAATGACACAAACCCACTTATTGGATCCCTAAGATTGGTTGAAATCCCTAATTGGATTAGAATAAGCCTAGTGAGGACAAAAATGACTTTAATGTTCAACCAATGACACAAACGCACTTATTGTATGCACAAGATTGGTTAAAAACGCTAATTGGATTAGAATAAGCCTATGAGGGACGAAAATGGCCTAAATGTTCAACCAATGACACATACGCACTTATTGGATCCATAAGATTGGTTAAAAACACTAATTCCATTAGAATATGCCTAGGGAGGATGAAAATGACCTAAATGTTCAACCAATGACACAAACACACTTATTGTATGCACAAGATTGGTTAAAATCCCTAATTGGATTAGAATAAGCCTAGGGAGGACGAAAATGACCTAAATGTTCAACCAATGACATAAACGCACTTATCGGATGCAGAAGATTGGTTAAAACCCCTATGCGGATTAGAATAAGCCTATGGAGGACGAAAATGACTGAAAGGTTAAACGAATGACACAAACGCACTTATTGGAGGCACAAAGTTGGTTAAAAACCCTAATTGGATTAGAATAAGGCTAGGCAGGACGAAAATGACCTAAATGTTCAACCAATGACAAAAACGCACTTATTTGATGCACAAGATTGGTGAAAAACCCTAATTGGATTAGAGTAAGTCGAAGGATGATGAAAATGACCTAAATGTTAATCCAATGACACAAACGCACTTATTGGATGCACAAGATTGGTTAAAAACCCTAATTGGATTATATTAAGCCTAAGGGAGAACGAAAATGACTAACAGGTTAAACCAATGACACAAACGCACTTATTGGATGCGCAAGATTGGTTAAAAACACTAATTCGATTACAATAAGCCTAGGGAGGATGAAAATGACCGAAATGTTAACCCAATGCCACAAACACACTTATTGGATGCACAAGATTGGTTAAGAACCCTAATTGGATTAGAATAAGCCTAGGGAGGACGAAAATGACCTAAATGTTCAAACAATGACACAAACCCACTTATTGGATCCCCAAGATTGGTTGAAATCCCTAATTGGATTAGAATAAGCCTAGTGAGGACAAAAATGACTTTAATGTTCAACCAATGACACAAACGCACTTATTGTATGCACAAGATTGGTTAAAAACCCTAATTGGATTAGAATAAGCCTATGAGGGACAAAAATGGCCTAAATGTTCAACCAATGACACATACGCACTTATTGGATCCACAAGATTGGTTAAAAACACTAATTCGATTAGAATAAGCCTAGGGAGTATGAAAATGACCGAAATGTTAAACCAATGACACAAACGCACTTATTGGATGCACAAGATTGGTTAAAAAGCCTAATTGGATTAGAATAAGCCTAGGGAGGACGAAAATGACCTAAATGTTCAACCAATGACACAAACGTACTTATTGGATGCCTAAGATTGGTTGAAATCCCTAATTGGATTAGAATAAGCCTAGTGAGGACAAAAATGACTTTAATGTTCAACCAATGACACAAACGCACTTATTGTATGCACAAGATTGGTTAAAAACGCTAATTGGATTAGAATAAGCCTATGAGGGACGAAAATGGCCTAAATGTTCAACCAATGACACATACGCACTTATTGGATCCATAAGATTGGTTAAAAACACTAATTCCATTAGAATATGCCTAGGGAGGATGAAAATGACCTAAATGTTCAACCAATGACACAAACACACTTATTGTATGCACAAGATTGGTTAAAATCCCTAATTGGATTAGAATAAGCCTAGGGAGGACGAAAATGACCTAAATGTTCAACCAATGACATAAACGCACTTATCGGATGCAGAAGATTGGTTAAAACCCCTATGCGGATTAGAATAAGCCTATGGAGGACGAAAATGACTGAAAGGTTAAACGAATGACACAAACGCACTTATTGGAGGCACAAAGTTGGTTAAAAACCCTAATTGGATTAGAATAAGCCTAGGCAGGACGAAAATGACCTAAATGTTCAACCAATGACAAAAACGCACTTATTTGATGCACAAGATTGGTGAAAAACCCTAATTGGATTAGAGTAAGTCGAAGGATGATGAAAATGACCTAAATGTTAATCCAATGACACAAACGCACTTATTGGATGCACAAGATTGGTTAAAAACCCTAATTGGATTATATTAAGCCTAAGGGAGAACGAAAATGACTAACAGGTTAAACCAATGACACAAACGCACTTATTGGATGCGCAAGATTGGTTAAAAACACTAATTCGATTACAATAAGCCTAGGGAGGATGAAAATGACCGAAATGTTAACCCAATGCCACAAACACACTTATTGGATGCACAAGATTGGTTAAGAACCCTAATTGGATTAGAATAAGCCTAGGGAGGACGAAAATGACCTAAATGTTCAAACAATGACACAAACCCACTTATTGGATCCCCAAGATTGGTTGAAATCCCTAATTGGATTAGAATAAGCCTAGTGAGGACAAAAATGACTTTAATGTTCAACCAATGACACAAACGCTCTTATTGTAAGCACAAGATTGGTTAAAAACCCTAATTGGATTAGAATAAGCCTATGAGGGACAAAAATGGCCTAAATGTTCAACTAATGACACATACGCACTTATTGGATCCACAAGATTGGTTAAAAACACTAATTCGATTAGAATAAGCCTAGGGAGGATGAAAATGACCGAAATGTTAAACCAATGACACAAACGCAGTTATTGGATGCACAAGATTGGTTAAAAAGCCTAATTGGATTAGAATAAGCCTAGGGAGGACGAAAATGACCTAAATGTTCAACCAATGACACAAACGTACTTATTGGATGCACATCATTGGTTAAAAACACTAATTCGATTAGAATAAGCCTAGGGAGGATGAAAATGACCGAAATGTTAAACCAATGACACAAACGCACTTATTGCATGCACAAGATTGGTTAAAAAGCCTAATTGGATTAGAATAAGCCTAGGGAGGACGAAAATGACCTAAATGGTCAACCAATGACACAAACGAACTTATTGGATGCACATCATTGGTTAAAAACACTAATTCGATTAGAATAAGCCTTGGTAGGATGAAAATGACCGAAATGTTAAACCAATGCCACAAACACACTTATTGGATGCAAAGATTGGTTAAGAACCCTAATTGGATTAGAATAAGCCTAGGGAGGACGAAAATGACCTAAATGTTCAACCAATGACACAAACACATTTATTGTATGCACAAGATTGGTTAAAAACCCTAATTGGATTAGAATAAGCCTAGGGTGGACGAAAATGACCTAAATGTTCAACCAATGACACTAACACACTTTTTGTATGCACAAGATTGGTTAAAAACCCTAATTGGATTAAATTAAGCCTAAGGGAGAACGAAAATGACTAACAGGTTAAACCAATGACACAAACGCACTTATTGGATGCGCAAGATTGGTTAAAAACACTAATTCGATTACAATAAGCCTAGGGAGGATGAAAATGACCGAAATGTTAACCCAATGCCACAAACACACTTATTGGATGCACAAGATTGGTTAAGAACCCTAATTGGATTCGAATAAGCCTAGGGAGGACGAAAATGACCTAAATGTTCAAACAATGACACAAACCCACTTATTGGATCCCCAAGATTGGTTAAAATCCCTAATTGGATTAGAATAAGCCTAGTGAGGACAAAAATGACTTTAATGTTCAACCAATGACACAAACGCACTTATTGTATGCACAAGATTGGTTAAAAACCCTAATTGGATTAGAATAAGCCTCGGAGGGACGAAAATGGCCTAAATGTTCAACCAATGACACATACGCACTTATTGGATCCACAAGATTGGTTAAAAACACTAATTCGATTAGAATAAGCCTAGGGAGGATGAAAATGACCGAAATGTTAAACCAATGACACAAACGCACTTATTGGATGCACATCATTGGTTAAAAACGCTAATTCGATTAGAATAAGCGTAGGTAGGATGAAAATGACCGAAATGTTAAACCAATGACACAAACGCACTTATTGGATGCACAAGATTGGTGAAAAAGCCTAATTGGATTAGAATAAGCCTAGGGAGGACGAAAATGACCTAAATGTTCAACCAATGACACAAACACATTTATTGTATGCACAAGATTGGTTAAAAACCCTAATTGGATTAGAATAAGCCTAGGGAGGACGAAAATGACCTAAATGTTCAACCAATGACACAAACACACTTATTGGATGGAAAAGAACGGTTAAAAACCTTAATTGGTTTAGAATAAGCCTAGGGAGGAGGAAAATGACCTAAATGTTCAACCAATGACACAAACGCAATTATTGAATGCACAAGATTGGCTAAAAACCCTAATTGGATTACATTAAGCCTAGGGAGGACGATAATGACTTAAAGGTTAAACCAATGACACAAATGCACTTATTGGATGCACAAGATTGGTTAAAAACCCTAATTGGATTAGAATAAGCCTAGGGAGGACGAAAATGACCTAAATGTTCAACCAATGCCACAAACGCACTTATAGGATGCACAAGATCAGTTAAAACCCCCATGCAGATTATAATAAACCTATGGAGGACGAAAATGACTGAAAGGTTAAACCAATGACACAATCGCATTTATTGGAAGCACAAGGTTGGTTATAAGCCCTAATTGGATTTGAATAAGCCTAGGGAGGACGAAAATGACCTAAATAATCAACCAATGACAAAAACGCACTTATTGGATGCACAAGATTGGTTAAAAACCCTAATAGGATAACAATAAGTCAAAGGATGAAGAAAATGACCTAAATGTTAACCCAATGAAACAAACACACTTGTTGGACGCACAAGATTGGTTAATAACCGTAATTGTATTAGAATAAGCCTTCGAGGACGAAAATGACCTAAATGTTCAACCAATGACACAAACACACTTATTAGAGGCAAAAAGTTGGTTAAAAACCGTAATTGGATTAGAATAAGCCTAGGGCGAACGAAAATGTCCTAAATGTTCAACCAATGACACAAACGCACTTATTGAATGCACAAGATTGGTTAAAAACCCTAATTGGATTACATTAAGCCTAAGGGAGAACGAAAATGACTAACTGGTTAACCCAATGACACAAACGCACTTATTGGATGCGCAAAATTGGTTAAAATCACTAATTCGATAACAATAAGCCTAAGGAGGATGAAAATGACCGAAATGTTAAACCAATGCCAAAAACACACTTATTGGATGCACAAGATTTGTTAAGAACCCTAATTGGATTAGAATAAGCCTAGGGAGGACGAAAATGACCTAAATGTTCAAAGAATGACATAAACACACTTATTGGATGCCCAAGATTGGTTGAAAACCCTAATTGGATTAGAATAAGCCTAGTGTGGACAAAAATGACTTTAATGTTCAACTAATGACACAAACGCACTTATTGTATGCACAAGATTGGTTAAAAACCCTAATTGGATTAGAATAATCCTATGAGGGACGAAAATGGCCTAAATGTTCAACCAATGACACGTACGCACTTATTGGATCCACAAGATTGGTTAAAAACACTAATTCGATTAGAATAAGCCTAAGGAGGATGAAAATGACCGAAATGTTAAACCAATGACACGAACGCACTTATTGGATGCACAAGATTGGTTAAAAAGCCTAATTGGATTAGAATAAGCCTAGGGAGGACGAAAATGACCTAAATGTTCAACCAATGACACAAACGCACTTATTGGATGCACATCATTGGTTAAAAACACTAATTCGATTAGAAAAAGCCTAGGGAGGATGAAAATGACCGAAATGTTAAACCAATGACACAACCGCACTTATTGGATGCACAAGATTGGTTAAGAACCCTAATTGGATTAGAATATGCCTAGGGAGGACGAAAATGACCTAAATGTTCAAACAATGACACAAACGCACTTATTGTATGCACAAGCTTGGTTAAAAACCAATGACTTTAAGCCTAAGAGGGACGAAAATGACCGAAATGTTAAACCAATGACACAAACGCACTTATTGGATGCACAAGATTGGTGAAAAAGCCTAATTGGATTAGAATAAGCCTAGGGTGGACGAAAATAACCTAAATGTTCAACCAATGACACAAACACACTTATTTTATGCACAAGATTGGTTAAAAACCATAATTGGATTAGAATAAGCCTAGGGAGGACGAAAATGACCTAAATGTTAAACCAATGACATAAACGCACTTATTGGATGCACAAGATTGGTTAAAAACCTTATGCGGATTAGAATAAGCCTATGGAGGACGAAAATGACAGAAAGGTTAAACCAATGACACAAACGCACTTATTGGAGGCACAAAGTTGGTTAAAAACGCTAATTGGGTTTGAATAAGCCTAGGGAGGGCGAAAATGACCTAAATGTTCAACCAATGACAAAAACGAACTTATTGGATGCACAAGATTGGCGAAAAACCCTAATTGGATTAGAGAAAGTCGAAGGATGATGAAAATGACCTAAATGTTAATCCAAGGATACAAACGCACTTATTGGATGCGCAAGATTGGTTAAAAACGCTAATTGAATTACATTAAGCCTAAGGGAGAACGAAAATGACTAACAGGTTAAACCAATGACACAAACGCACTTATTGAATGCGCAAGATTGGTTAAAAACACTAATTCGATTACAATAAGCCTAGGGAGGACGAAAATGACCTAAATGTTCAACCAATGACAGAAACGCACTTATTGTATGCACATCATTGGTTAAAAACACTAATTCGATTAGAATAAGCCTAGGTAGGATGAAAATGACCGAAATGTTAAACCAATGCCACAAACACACTTATTGGATGCACAAGATTGGTTAAGAACCCTAATTGGATTAGAATAAGCCTAGGGAGGACGAAAATGACCTAAAAGTTCAACCAATGACAGAAACACATTTATTGTATGCACAAGATTGGTTAAAAACCCTAATTGGATTAGAATAAGCCTAGGGAGGACGAAAATGACCTAAAAGTTCAACCAATGACACAAACACTTTTATTGTATGCACAAGATTGATTAATAACCGTAATTGGATTAGAATAAGCCTTCGAGGACAAAAATGACCTAAATGTTCAACCAATGACACAAACGCACTTATTGGATGGAAAAGAACGGTTAAAAACCCTAATTTGTTTAGAATAAGCCTAGGGAGGAGGAAAATGACCTAAATGTTCAACCAATGACACAAACGCACTTATTCAATGCACAAGATTGGTTAAAAACCCTAATTGGATTACATTAAGCCTAAGGGAGAACGAAAATGACTAACAGGTTAAACCAATGACACAAACGCACTTATTGGATGCGCAAGATTGGTTAAAAACACTAATTCGATTACAATAAGCCTAGGGAGGATGAAAATGACCGAAATGCTAAACCAATGCCACAAACACACTTATTGGATGCACAAGATTGGTTAAGAACCTTAATTTGATTAGAATAAGCCTAAGGAGGACGAAAATGACCTAAATGTTCAAACAATGACACAAACGCACTTATTGGATGCCCAAGATTGGTTGAAAACCCTAATTGAATTAGAATATGCCTAGGGAGGACGAAAAGGACTTTAATGTTCAACCAATGATCTAAACGCACTTATTGTATGCACAAGATTGGTTAAAAACCAATGACTTTAAGCCTAGGAGGGACGACAATGACCTAAATGTTCAACCAATGACACATACGCACTTATTGGATCTACAAGATTAGTTAAAAACACTAATTCGATTAGAATAAGCCTAGGGAGGATGAAAATGACCGAAATGTTAAACCAATGACACAAACGCACTTATTGGATGCACAAGATTGGTGAAAAAGCCTAATTGGATTAGAATAAGCCTAGGGAGGACGAAAATGACCTAAATTTTCAACCAATGACACAAACATATTTATTGTATGCACAAGATTGGTTAAAAACCCTAATTGGATTAGAATAAGCCTAGGGAGGACGAAAATGACCTAAATGTTCAACCAATGACACAAACACACTTATTGGATGGAAAAGAACGGTTAAAAACCTTAATTGGTTTAGAATAAGCCTAGGGAGGAGGAAAATGACCTAAATGTTCAACCAATGACACAAACGCA
>JBBPBQ010020321.1:31613862-31634596 GCA_037974755.1 Cicer yamashitae
TATGCACAAGATTGGTTAAAAACCATAATTGGATTAGAATAAGCCTAGGGAGGACGAAAATGACCTAAATGTTAAACCAATGACATAAACGCACTTATTGGATGCACAAGATTGGTTAAAAACCTTATGCGGATTAGAATAAGCCTATGGAGGACGAAAATGACAGAAAGGTTAAACCAATGACACAAACGCACTTATTGGAGGCACAAAGTTGGTTAAAAACGCTAATTGGGTTTGAATAAGCCTAGGGAGGGCGAAAATGACCTAAATGTTCAACCAATGACAAAAACGAACTTATTGGATGCACAAGATTGGCGAAAAACCCTAATTGGATTAGAGAAAGTCGAAGGATGATGAAAATGACCTAAATGTTAATCCAAGGATACAAACGCACTTATTGGATGCGCAAGATTGGTTAAAAACGCTAATTGAATTACATTAAGCCTAAGGGAGAACGAAAATGACTAACAGGTTAAACCAATGACACAAACGCACTTATTGAATGCGCAAGATTGGTTAAAAACACTAATTCGATTACAATAAGCCTAGGGAGGACGAAAATGACCTAAATGTTCAACCAATGACAGAAACGCACTTATTGTATGCACATCATTGGTTAAAAACACTAATTCGATTAGAATAAGCCTAGGTAGGATGAAAATGACCGAAATGTTAAACCAATGCCACAAACACACTTATTGGATGCACAAGATTGGTTAAGAACCCTAATTGGATTAGAATAAGCCTAGGGAGGACGAAAATGACCTAAAAGTTCAACCAATGACAGAAACACATTTATTGTATGCACAAGATTGGTTAAAAACCCTAATTGGATTAGAATAAGCCTAGGGAGGACGAAAATGACCTAAAAGTTCAACCAATGACACAAACACTTTTATTGTATGCACAAGATTGATTAATAACCGTAATTGGATTAGAATAAGCCTTCGAGGACAAAAATGACCTAAATGTTCAACCAATGACACAAACGCACTTATTGGATGGAAAAGAACGGTTAAAAACCCTAATTTGTTTAGAATAAGCCTAGGGAGGAGGAAAATGACCTAAATGTTCAACCAATGACACAAACGCACTTATTCAATGCACAAGATTGGTTAAAAACCCTAATTGGATTACATTAAGCCTAAGGGAGAACGAAAATGACTAACAGGTTAAACCAATGACACAAACGCACTTATTGGATGCGCAAGATTGGTTAAAAACACTAATTCGATTACAATAAGCCTAGGGAGGATGAAAATGACCGAAATGCTAAACCAATGCCACAAACACACTTATTGGATGCACAAGATTGGTTAAGAACCTTAATTTGATTAGAATAAGCCTAAGGAGGACGAAAATGACCTAAATGTTCAAACAATGACACAAACGCACTTATTGGATGCCCAAGATTGGTTGAAAACCCTAATTGAATTAGAATATGCCTAGGGAGGACGAAAAGGACTTTAATGTTCAACCAATGATCTAAACGCACTTATTGTATGCACAAGATTGGTTAAAAACCAATGACTTTAAGCCTAGGAGGGACGACAATGACCTAAATGTTCAACCAATGACACATACGCACTTATTGGATCTACAAGATTAGTTAAAAACACTAATTCGATTAGAATAAGCCTAGGGAGGATGAAAATGACCGAAATGTTAAACCAATGACACAAACGCACTTATTGGATGCACAAGATTGGTGAAAAAGCCTAATTGGATTAGAATAAGCCTAGGGAGGACGAAAATGACCTAAATTTTCAACCAATGACACAAACATATTTATTGTATGCACAAGATTGGTTAAAAACCCTAATTGGATTAGAATAAGCCTAGGGAGGACGAAAATGACCTAAATGTTCAACCAATGACACAAACACACTTATTGGATGGAAAAGAACGGTTAAAAACCTTAATTGGTTTAGAATAAGCCTAGGGAGGAGGAAAATGACCTAAATGTTCAACCAATGACACAAACGCACTTATTGAATGCACAAGATTGGTTAAAAACCCTTATTGGATAACATTAAGCCTAGGGAGGACGATAATGACTTAAAGCTTAAACCAATGACACAAATGCACTTATTGGATGCACAAGATTGGTTAAAAACCCTAATTGGATTAGAATAAGCCTAGGGAGGACGAAAATGACCTAAATGTTCAACCAATGCCACAAACGCACTTATTGGATGCACAAGATCAGTTAAAACCCTCATGCGGATTAGAATAAACCTATGGAGGACGAAAATGACTGAAAGGTTAAACCAATGACACAAACGCACTTATTGGAAGCTCAAGGTTGGTTATAAGCCCTAATTGGATTAGAATAAGCCTAGGGAGGACGAAAATGACCTAAATAATCAACCAATGACAAAAACGCACTTATTGGATGCACAAGATTGGTTAAACACCCTAATAGGATAACAATAAGTCAAAGGATGAAGAAAATGACCTAAATGTTAACCCAATGAAACAAACACACTTGTTGGACGCACAAGATTGGTTAATAACCGTAATTGTATTAGAATAAGCCTTCGAGGACGAAAATGACCTAAATGTTCAACCAATGACACAAACACACTTATTAGAGGCAAAAAGTTGGTTAAAAACCGTAATTGGATTAGAATAAGCCTAGGGCGAACGAAAATGTCCTAAATGTTCAACCAATGACACAAACGCACTTATTGAATGCACAAGATTGGTTAAAAACCCTAATTGGATTACATTAAGCCTAAGGGAGAACGAAAATGACTAACTGGTTAACCCAATGACACAAACGCACTTATTGGATGCGCAAAATTGGTTAAAATCACTAATTCGATAACAATAAGCCTAAGGAGGATGAAAATGACCGAAATGTTAAACCAATGCCAAAAACACACTTATTGGATGCACAAGATTTGTTAAGAACCCTAATTGGATTAGAATAAGCCTAGGGAGGACGAAAATGACCTAAATGTTCAAAGAATGACATAAACACACTTATTGGATGCCCAAGATTGGTTGAAAACCCTAATTGGATTAGAATAAGCCTAGTGTGGACAAAAATGACTTTAATGTTCAACTAATGACACAAACGCACTTATTGTATGCACAAGATTGGTTAAAAACCCTAATTGGATTAGAATAATCCTATGAGGGACGAAAATGGCCTAAATGTTCAACCAATGACACGTACGCACTTATTGGATCCACAAGATTGGTTAAAAACACTAATTCGATTAGAATAAGCCTAAGGAGGATGAAAATGACCGAAATGTTAAACCAATGACACGAACGCACTTATTGGATGCACAAGATTGGTTAAAAAGCCTAATTGGATTAGAATAAGCCTAGGGAGGACGAAAATGACCTAAATGTTCAACCAATGACACAAACGCACTTATTGGATGCACATCATTGGTTAAAAACACTAATTCGATTAGAAAAAGCCTAGGGAGGATGAAAATGACCGAAATGTTAAACCAATGACACAACCGCACTTATTGGATGCACAAGATTGGTTAAGAACCCTAATTGGATTAGAATATGCCTAGGGAGGACGAAAATGACCTAAATGTTCAAACAATGACACAAACGCACTTATTGTATGCACAAGCTTGGTTAAAAACCAATGACTTTAAGCCTAAGAGGGACGAAAATGACCGAAATGTTAAACCAATGACACAAACGCACTTATTGGATGCACAAGATTGGTGAAAAAGCCTAATTGGATTAGAATAAGCCTAGGGTGGACGAAAATAACCTAAATGTTCAACCAATGACACAAACACACTTATTTTATGCACAAGATTGGTTAAAAACCATAATTGGATTAGAATAAGCCTAGGGAGGACGAAAATGACCTAAATGTTAAACCAATGACATAAACGCACTTATTGGATGCACAAGATTGGTTAAAAACCTTATGCGGATTAGAATAAGCCTATGGAGGACGAAAATGACAGAAAGGTTAAACCAATGACACAAACGCACTTATTGGAGGCACAAAGTTGGTTAAAAACGCTAATTGGGTTTGAATAAGCCTAGGGAGGGCGAAAATGACCTAAATGTTCAACCAATGACAAAAACGAACTTATTGGATGCACAAGATTGGCGAAAAACCCTAATTGGATTAGAGAAAGTCGAAGGATGATGAAAATGACCTAAATGTTAATCCAAGGATACAAACGCACTTATTGGATGCGCAAGATTGGTTAAAAACGCTAATTGAATTACATTAAGCCTAAGGGAGAACGAAAATGACTAACAGGTTAAACCAATGACACAAACGCACTTATTGAATGCGCAAGATTGGTTAAAAACACTAATTCGATTACAATAAGCCTAGGGAGGACGAAAATGACCTAAATGTTCAACCAATGACAGAAACGCACTTATTGTATGCACATCATTGGTTAAAAACACTAATTCGATTAGAATAAGCCTAGGTAGGATGAAAATGACCGAAATGTTAAACCAATGCCACAAACACACTTATTGGATGCACAAGATTGGTTAAGAACCCTAATTGGATTAGAATAAGCCTAGGGAGGACGAAAATGACCTAAAAGTTCAACCAATGACAGAAACACATTTATTGTATGCACAAGATTGGTTAAAAACCCTAATTGGATTAGAATAAGCCTAGGGAGGACGAAAATGACCTAAAAGTTCAACCAATGACACAAACACTTTTATTGTATGCACAAGATTGATTAATAACCGTAATTGGATTAGAATAAGCCTTCGAGGACAAAAATGACCTAAATGTTCAACCAATGACACAAACGCACTTATTGGATGGAAAAGAACGGTTAAAAACCCTAATTTGTTTAGAATAAGCCTAGGGAGGAGGAAAATGACCTAAATGTTCAACCAATGACACAAACGCACTTATTCAATGCACAAGATTGGTTAAAAACCCTAATTGGATTACATTAAGCCTAAGGGAGAACGAAAATGACTAACAGGTTAAACCAATGACACAAACGCACTTATTGGATGCGCAAGATTGGTTAAAAACACTAATTCGATTACAATAAGCCTAGGGAGGATGAAAATGACCGAAATGCTAAACCAATGCCACAAACACACTTATTGGATGCACAAGATTGGTTAAGAACCTTAATTTGATTAGAATAAGCCTAAGGAGGACGAAAATGACCTAAATGTTCAAACAATGACACAAACGCACTTATTGGATGCCCAAGATTGGTTGAAAACCCTAATTGAATTAGAATATGCCTAGGGAGGACGAAAAGGACTTTAATGTTCAACCAATGATCTAAACGCACTTATTGTATGCACAAGATTGGTTAAAAACCAATGACTTTAAGCCTAGGAGGGACGACAATGACCTAAATGTTCAACCAATGACACATACGCACTTATTGGATCTACAAGATTAGTTAAAAACACTAATTCGATTAGAATAAGCCTAGGGAGGATGAAAATGACCGAAATGTTAAACCAATGACACAAACGCACTTATTGGATGCACAAGATTGGTGAAAAAGCCTAATTGGATTAGAATAAGCCTAGGGAGGACGAAAATGACCTAAATTTTCAACCAATGACACAAACATATTTATTGTATGCACAAGATTGGTTAAAAACCCTAATTGGATTAGAATAAGCCTAGGGAGGACGAAAATGACCTAAATGTTCAACCAATGACACAAACACACTTATTGGATGGAAAAGAACGGTTAAAAACCTTAATTGGTTTAGAATAAGCCTAGGGAGGAGGAAAATGACCTAAATGTTCAACCAATGACACAAACGCAATTATTGAATGCACAAGATTGGCTAAAAACCCTAATTGGATTACATTAAGCCTAGGGAGGACGATAATGACTTAAAGGTTAAACCAATGACACAAATGCACTTATTGGATGCACAAGATTGGTTAAAAACCCTAATTGGATTAGAATAAGCCTAGGGAGGACGAAAATGACCTAAATGTTCAACCAATGCCACAAACGCACTTATAGGATGCACAAGATCAGTTAAAACCCCCATGCAGATTATAATAAACCTATGGAGGACGAAAATGACTGAAAGGTTAAACCAATGACACAATCGCATTTATTGGAAGCACAAGGTTGGTTATAAGCCCTAATTGGATTTGAATAAGCCTAGGGAGGACGAAAATGACCTAAATAATCAACCAATGACAAAAACGCACTTATTGGATGCACAAGATTGGTTAAAAACCCTAATAGGATAACAATAAGTCAAAGGATGAAGAAAATGACCTAAATGTTAACCCAATGAAACAAACACACTTGTTGGACGCACAAGATTGGTTAATAACCGTAATTGTATTAGAATAAGCCTTCGAGGACGAAAATGACCTATATGTTCAACCAATGACACAAACGCACTTATTGGAGGCACAAAGTTGGTTAAAAACCGTAATTGGATTAGAATAAGCCTAGGGAGGACGAAAATGACCTAAATGTTCAACTAATGACACAAACGCACTTATTGAATGCACAAGATTGGTTAAAAACCCTAATTGGATTACATTAAGCCTAAGGGAGAACGAAAATGACTAACAGGTTAAACCAATGACACAAACGCACTTATTGGAGGCACAAAGTTGGTTAAAAACCCTAATTGGATTTGAATAAGCCTAGGGAGGGCGAAAATGACCTATATGTTCAACCAATGACAAAAACGCACTTATTGGATGCACAAGATTGGCGAAAAACCCTAATTGGATTAGAGAAAGTCGAAGGATGATGAAAATGACCTAAATGTTAATCCAAGGATACAAACGCACTTATTGGATGCACAAGATTGGTTAAAAACGCTAATTGAATTACATTAAGCCTAAGGGAGAACGAAAATGACTAACAGGTTAAACCAATGACACAAACACACTTATTGAATGCGCAAGAATGGTTAAAAACACTAATTCGATTACAATAAGCCTAGGGAGGACGAAAATGACCTAAATGTTCAACCAATGACAGGAACAGATTTATTGTATGCACAAGATTGATTAATAACCGTAATTGGATTAGAATAAGCCTCCGAGGACGAAAATGACCAAAATGTTCAACCAATGACACAAACGCACTTATGGGATGGAAAAGAACGGTTAAAAACCCTAATTGGTTTAGAATAAGCCTAGGGAGGAGGAAAATGACCTAAATGTTCAACCAATGACACAAACGCACTTATTGAATGCACAAGATTGGTTAAAAACCCTAATTGGATTACATTAAGCCTAAGGGAGAACGAAAATGACTAACAGGTTAAACCAATGACACAAACGCAATTATTGAATGCGCAAGATTGGTTAAAAACACTAATTCGATTACAATAAGCCTAGGGAGGATGAAAATGACCGAAATGTTAAACTAATGCCACAAACACACTTATTGGATGCACAAGATTGGTTAAGAACCCTAATTGGATTAGAATAAGCCTAGGGAGGACGAAAATGACCTAAATGTTCAAACAATGACACAAACGCACTTATTGTATGCACAAGCTTGGTTAAAAACCAATGACTTTAAGCCTAAGAGGGACGAAAATGACCGAAATGTTAAACCAATGACACAAACGCACTTATTGGATGCACAAGATTGGTGAAAAAGCCTAATTGGATTAGAATAAGCCTAGGGTGGACGAAAATAACCTAAATGTTCAACCAATGACACAAACACACTTATTGTATGCACAAGATTGGTTAAAAACCATAATTGGATTAGAATAAGCCTAGGGAGGACGAAAATGACCTAAATGTTAAACCAATGACATAAACGCACTTATTGGATGCACAAGATTGGTTAAAAACCTTATGCGGATTAGAATAAGCCTATGGAGGACGAAAATGACAGAAAGGTTAAACCAATGACACAAACGCACTTATTGGAGGCACAAAGTTGGTTAAAAACGCTAATTGGGTTTGAATAAGCCTAGGGAGGGCGAAAATGACCTAAATGTTCAACCAATGACAAAAACGAACTTATTGGATGCACAAGATTGGCGAAAAACCCTAATTGGATTAGAGAAAGTCGAAGGATGATGAAAATGACCTAAATGTTAATCCAAGGATACAAACGCACTTATTGGATGCGCAAGATTGGTTAAAAACGCTAATTGAATTACATTAAGCCTAAGGGAGAACGAAAATGACTAACAGGTTAAACCAATGACACAAACGCACTTATTGAATGCGCAAGATTGGTTAAAAACACTAATTCGATTACAATAAGCCTAGGGAGGACGAAAATGACCTAAATGTTCAACCAATGACAGAAACACATTTATTGTATGCACAAGATTGATTAATAACCGTAATTGGATTAGAATAAGCCTTCAGGGACGAAAATGACCTAAATGTTCAACCAATGACACATACACACTTATTGGATCCACAAGATTGGTTAAAAACACTAATTCGATTAGAATAAGCCTAGGGAGGATGAAAATGACCGAAATGTTAAACCAATGACAAAAACGCACTTATTGGATGCACAAGATTGGTGAAAAAGCCTAATTGGATTAGAATAAGCCTAGGGTGGACGAAAATGAACTAAATGTTCAACCAATGACACAAACACACTTATTGTATGCACAAGATTGGTTAAAAACCATAATTGGATTAGAATAAGCCTAGGGAGGACGAAAATGACCTAAATGTTAAACCAATGACATAAACGCACTTATTGGATGCACAAGATTGGTTAAAAACCTTATGCGGATTAGAATAAGCCTATGGAGGACGAAAATGACTGAAAGGTTAAACCAATGACACAAACGCACTTATTGGAGGCACAAAGTTGGTTAAAAACGCTAATTGGATTTGAATAAGCCTAGGGAGGGCGAAAATGACCTAAATGTTCAACCAATGACAAAAACGCACTTATTGGATGCACAAGATTGGCGAAAAACCCTAATTGGATTAGAGAAAGTCGAAGGATGATGAAAATGACCTAACTGTTAATTCAAGGATACAAACGCACTTATTGGATGCACAAGATTGGTTAAAAACGCTAATTAAATTACATTAAGCCTAAGGGAGAACGAAAATGACTAACAGGTTAAACCAATGACACAAACGCACTTATTGAATGCGCAAGATTGGTTAAAAACACTAATTCGATTACAATAAGCCTAGGGAGGACGAAAATGACCTAAATGTTCAACCAATGACAGAAACACATTTATTGTATGCACAAGATTGATTAATAACCGTAATTGGATTAGAATAAGCCTTCAGTGACGAAAATGACCTAAATGTTCAACCAATGACACAAACGCACTTATTGGATGGAAAAGAACTGTTAAAAACCCTAATTGGTTTAGAATAAGCCTAGGGAGGAGGAAAATGACCAAAATGTTCAACCAATGACACAAACGCACTTATTGAATGCACAAGATTGGTTAAAAACCCTAATTGGATTACATTAAGCCTAAGGGAGAATGAAAATGACTAACAGGTTAAACCAATGACACAAACACACTTATTGAATGCGCAAGATTGGTTAAAAACACTAATTCGAATACAATAAGCCTAGGGAGGATGAAAATGACCGAAATGTTAAACCAATGCCACAAACACACTTATTGGATGCACAAGATTGGTTAAGAACCCTAATTGGATTAGAATAAACCTAGTGAGGACGAAAATGACCTAAATGTTCAAACAATGACACAAACGCACTTATTCGATGCCCAAGATTGGTTGAAATTCCTAATTGGATTAGAATAAGCCTAGGGAGGACGAAAATGACTTTAATGTTCAACCAATGACACAAACGCACTTATTGTATGCACAAGATTGGTTAAAAACCAATAACTTTAAGCCTAAGAGGGACGAAAATGACCTAAATGTTCAACCAATGACACATACGCACTTATTGGTTCCACAAGATTGGTTAAAAACACTAATTCGATTAGAATAAGCTTGGGGAGGATGAAAATGACCGAAATGTCAAACCAATGACACAAACGCACTTATTGGATGCACAAGATTGGTGAAAAAGCCTAATTGGATTAGAATAAGCCTAGGGTCGACGAAAATGACCTAAATGTTCAACCAATGACACAAACACACTTATTGTATGCACAAGATTGGTTAAAAACCCTAATTGGATTAGAATAAGCCTAGGGAGGACGAAAATGACCTAAATGTTAAACCAATGACAAAAACGCACTTATTGGATGCACAAGATTCGCGAAAAACCCTAATTGGATTAGAGAAAGTCGAAGGATGATGAAAATGACCTAAATGTTAATCCAAGGATACAAACGCACTTATTGGATGCACAAGATTGGTTAAAAACGCTATGCGGATTATAATTAGCCTATGAGGACGAAAATGACTGAAATGCTAAACCAATGACACAAACGCACTTATTGGAGGCACGAAGGTGGTTAAAAACCGTAATTGGATTAGAATAAGCCTAGGGAGGACGAAAATGACCTAAATGTTCAACCAATGACAAAAACGCACTTATTGGATGCACAAGATTGGTGAAAAACCCTAATTCGATTACATTAAGCCTAAGGGAGAACGAAAATGACTAACAGGTTAAACCAATGACACAAACACACTTATTGGATGCGCAAGATTGGTTAAAAACACTAATTCGATTACAATAAGCCTAGGGAGGATGAAAATGACCGAAATGTTAAACCAATGCCACAAACACACTTATTGGATGCACAAGATTGGTTAAGAACCCTAATTGGATTAGAATAAGCCTAGGGGCGACGAAAATGACCTAAATGTTCAAACAATGACACAAACGCACTTATGGGATGCCCAAGATTGGTTGAATACCCTAATTGGATTAGAATAAGCCTAGGGAGGACGAAAATGACTTTAATGTTCAACCAATGACACAAACGCACTTATTGTATGCACATGATAGGTTAAAAACCAGTTACTTTAAGCCTAGGAGGGACGAAAATGACCTAAATGTTCAACCAATGACACATACGCAGTTATTGGATCCACAAGATTGGTTAAAAACACTAATTCGATTAGAATAAGCCTAGGGAGGATGAAAATGAACGAAATGTTAAACCAATGACACAAACGCACTTATTGGATGCACATCATTGATTAAAAACACTAATTGGTTTAGAATAAGTCTAGGGAGGATGAAAATGAGCGAAATGTTAAACCAATTACACAAACGCACGTATTAGATGCACTAGATTGGTTAAAAACCCTAATTGAATTAGAATAAGCCTAGGGTGGACGAAAATGACCTAAATGTTCAACCAATGACACAAACAAACTTATTGTATGCACAAGATTGGTTAAAAACCCTAAGTGGATGAGAATAAGCCTAGGGAGGACGAAAATGACCTAAATGTTCAACCAATGACATAAACGCACTTATTGGATGCACAAGATTGGTTAAAACCCCTATGCGGATTATAATAAGCCTATGAGGACGAAAATGACTGAAAGGCTAAACCAATGACACAAACGCACTTATTGGAGGCACAAAGTTGGTTAAAAACCGTAATTGGATTAGAATAAGCCTAGGGAGGACGAAAATGACCTAAATGTTCAACCAATGACAAAAACGCACTTATTGGATGCACAAGATTGGTGAAAAACACTAATTGGATTACATTAAGCCTAAGGGAGAACGAAAATGACTAACAGGTTAAACCAATGACACAAACACACTTATTGCATGCGCAAGATTGGTTAAAAACACTAATTCGATTACAATAAGCCTAGGGAGGATGAAAATGACCGAAATGTTAAACCAATGCCACAAACACACATATTGGATGCACAAGATTGGTTAAGAACCCTAATTGGATTAGAATAAGCCTAGGGACGGCGAAAATGACCTAAATGTTCAAACAATGACACAAACGCATTTATTGGATGCCCAAGATTGGTTGAATACCCTAATAGGATTAGAATAAGCCTAGGGAGGACGAAAATGACTTTAATGTTCAACCAATGACACAAACACACTTATTGTATGCACAAGATAGGTTAAAAACCAATGACTTTAAGCCTAGGAGGGCGAAAATGACCTAAATGTTCAACCAATGACACATACGCACTTATTGGATCCACAAGATTGGTTAAAAACACTAATTCGATTTGAATAAGCCTAGGGAGGATGAAAATGAACGAAATGTTAAACCAATTACACAAACGCACTTTCTGGATGCACAAGATTGGTCAAAAAGCCTAATTGGATTAGAATAAGCCTAGGGAGGACGAAAAACACCTAAATGTTCAACCAATGACACAAACGCACTTATTGGATGCACATCATTGGTTAAAAACACTAATTGGATTCGAATAAGTCTAGGGAGGATGAAAATGAGCGAAATGTTAAACCAATTACACAAACGCACTTATTGGATGCACTAGATTGGTTAAAAACCCTAATTGAATTAGAATAAGCCTAGGGTGGACGAACATGACCTAAATGTTCAACCAATGACACAAACACACTTATTGTATGCACAAGATTGGTTAAAAACCCTAAGTGGATTAGAATAAGCCTAGGGAGGACGAAAATGACCTCAATGTTCAACTAATGACATAAACGCACTTATTGGATGCACAAGATTGGTTAAAACCCCTATGCGGATTAGAATAAGCCTATGAGGACGAAAATAACTGAAAGGATAAACCAATGACACAAACGCACTTATTGGAGGCACAAAGTTGGTTAAAAACCGTAATTGGATTTGAATAAGCCTAGGGAGGACGAAAAGGACCTAAATGTTCAACCAATGACAAAAACGCACTTATTGGATGCACAAGATTGGTGAAAAACCCTAATTGGATTACATTAAGCCTAAGGGAGAACGAAAATGACTAACATGTTAAACCAATGACACAAACGCACTTATTGGATGCGCAAGATTGGTTAAAAACACTAATTCGATTACAAGAAGCCTAGGGAGGATGAAAATGACCGAAATGTTAAACCAATGCCACAAACACACTTATTGGATGCACAAGATTGGTTAAGAACCCTAATTGGATTAGAATAAGCCTAGGGACGGCGAAAATGACCTAAATGTTCAAACAATGACACAAACGCACTTATTGGATGCCCAAGATTGGTTGAATACCCTAATTGGATTAGAATAAGCCTAGGGAGGACGAAAATGACTTTAATGTTCAACCAATGACACAAACACACTTATTGTATGCACAAGATAGGTTAAAAACCAATGACTTTCAGCCTAGGAGGGACGAAAATGACCTAAATGTATAACCAATGACACATACACAGTTATTGGATCCACAAGATTGGTTAAAAACACTAATTCGATTAAAATAAGCCTAGGGAGGATGAAAATGAACGAAATGTTAAACCAATGACCCAAACGCACTTATTGGATGCACAAGATTGGTTAAAAAGCCTAATTGGATTAGAATAAGCCTAGGGAGGACGAAAATTACCTAAATGTTCAACCAATGACACAAACGCACTTATTGGATGCACATCATTGGTTAAAAACACTAATTGGATTAGAATAAGTCTAGGGAGGATGAAAATGAGCGAAATGTTAAACCAATTACACAAACGCACTTTCTGGATGCATTAGATTGGTTAAAAACCCTAATTGAATTAGAATAAGCCTAGGGTGGACGAAAATGACCTAAATGTTCAACCAATGACACAAACACATTTATTGTATGCACATGATTGGTTAAAAACCCTAATTGGATTAGGATAAGCCTAGGGAGGACGAAAATGACTTTAATGTTCAACCAATGACACAAACGCACTTATTGTATGCACAAGATTGGTTAAAAACCAATGACTTTAAGCCTAGGAGGGACGAAAATGACCTAAATGTTCAACCAATGACACATACGCACTTATTGGATCCACAAGATTGGTTAAAAACCCTAAGTGGATTAGAATAAGCCTAGGGAGGACGAAAATGACCTAAATGTTCAACCAATGACATAAACGCACTTATTGGATGCAAAAGATTGGTTAAAACCCCTATGCGGATTATAATAAGCCTATGAGGACGAAAATGACTGAAAGGTTAAACCAATGACACAAACGCACTTATTGGAGGCACAAAGATGGTTAAAAACCATAATTGGATTAGAATAAGCCTAGGGAGGACGAAAATGACCTAAATGTTCAACCAATGACAAAAACGCACTTATTGGATGCACAAGATTGGTGAAAAACCCTAATTGGATTACATTAAGCCTAAGGGAGAACGAAAATGACTAACATGTTAAACCAATGACACAAACGCACTTATTGGATGCGCAAGATTGGTTAAAAACACTAATTCGATTACAAGAAGCCTAGGGAGGATGAAAATGACCGAAATGTTAAACCAATGCCACAAACACACTTATTGGATGCACAAGATTGGTTAAGAACCCTAATTGGATTAGAATAAGCCTAGGGACGGCGAAAATGACCTAAATGTTCAAACAATGACACAAACGCACTTATAGGATGCCCAAGAATTGTTGAAAACCCTAATTGGATTAGAATAAGCCTAGGGAGAAGGAAAAGGCTTTAATGTTCAACCAATGACACAAACGCACTTATTGTATGCACAAGATAAGTTAAAAACCAATGACTTTAAGCCTCGGAGGGACGAAAATGACCTAAATGTTCAACCAATGACACATACGCAGTTATTGGATCCACAAGATTGGTTAAAAACACTAATTCGATTAGAATAAGCCTAGGGAGGATGAAAATGAACGAAATGTTAAACCAATGACACAAACGCACTTATTGGATGCACAAGATTGGTTAAAAAGCCTAATTGGATTAGTATAAGCCTAGGGAGGACGAAAATCACCTAAATGTTCAACCAATGACACAAACGCACTTATTGGATGCACATCATTGGTTAAAAACACTAATTGGATTAGAATAAGTCTAGGGAGGATGAAAATGAGCGAAATGTTAAACCAATTACACAAACGCACTTATTGGATGCACTAGATTGGTTAAAAACCCTAATTGAATTAGAATATGCCTAGGGTGGACGAAAATGACCTAAATGTGCAACCAATGACACAAACACACTTATTGTATGCACAAGATTGGTTAAAAACCCTAAGTGGATTAGAATAAGCCTAAGGAGGACGAAAATGACCTAAATGTTCAACCAATGACATAAACGCACTTATTGGATGCACAAGATTGGTTAAAAACCGTAATTCGATTAGAATAAGCCTTCGAGGACGAAAATGACCTAAATGTTCAACCAATGACACAAACGCACTTATTGGATGGAAAAGAACGGTTAAAAACCCTAATTGGTTTAGAATAAGCCTAGGGAGGAGGAAAATGACCTAAATGTTCAACCAATGACACAAATGCACTTATTGAATGCACAAGATTGGTTAAAAACCCTAATTGGATTACATTAAGCCTAAAGGAGAACGAAAATGACTAACAGGTTAAACCAATGACACAAACGCACTTATTGGATGCGCAAGATTGGTTAAAAACACTAATTTGATTACAATAAGCCTAGGGAGGATGAAAATGACCGAAATGTTACCCCAATGCCACAAACACACTTATTTGATGCACAAGATTGGTTAAGAACCCTAATTGGATTAGAATAAGCCTAGGGAGGACGAAAATGACCTAAATGTTCAAACAATGACACAAACGCACTTATTGGATACGCAAGATTGGTTGAAAACCCTAATTGGATTAGAATAAGCCTAGGGAGGACGAAAATGACTTTAATGTTCAACTAATGACACAAACGCACTTATTGTATGCACAAGATTGGTTAAAAACCAATGACTTTAAGCCTAAGAGGGACGAAAATGACCTAAATGTTCAACCAATGACACATACGGACTTATTGGATCCACAAGATTGGTTAAAAACACTAATTTGATTAGAATAAGCCTAGGGAGGATGAAAATGACCGAAATGTTAAACCAATGACATAAACGCACTTATTGGATGCACAAGATTGGTTAAAAAGCCTAATTGGATTAGAATAAGCCTAGGGAGGACGAAAATGACCTAAATGTTCAACCAATGACACAAACGCACTTATTGGATGCACATCATTGGTTAAAAACACTAATTCCATTAGAATAAGCCTAGGGAGGATGAAAATGAGCGAAATGTTAAACCAATTACACAAACGCACTTATTGGTTGCACAAGATTGGTTAAAAACCCTAATTGAATTAGAATAAGCCTAGGGAGGACGAAAATGACCTAAATGTTCAACCAATGACATAAACGCACTTATTGGATGCACAAGATTGGTTAAAACCCCTATGCGGATTAGAATAAGCCTATGGAGGACGAAAATGACTGAAAGGTTAAACCAATGACACAAACGCACTTATTGGAGGCACAAAGTTGGTTAAAAACCCTAATTGGATTTGAATAAGCATAGGGAGGACGAAAATAACCTAAATGTTCAACCAATGACAAAAACGCACTTATTGGATGCACAAGATTGATGAAAAACCCTAATTGGATTAGAGAAAGTCGAAGGATGATGAAAATGACCTAAATGTTAATCCAAGGATACAAACGCACTTATTGGATGCACAAGATTGGTTAAAAACGCTAATTGAATTACAATAAGTCAAAGGATGAACAAAATATCCTAAAAGTTAATCAAATGACACAAACGCACTTGTTGGATGCACAAGATTGGTTAATAACCGTAATTGGATTAGAATAAGCCTTCGAGGACGAAAATGACCTAAATGTTCAACCAATGACACAAACGCACTTATTGGATGGAAAAGAACGGTACAAAACCCTAATTGGTTTAGAATAAGCCTAGGGAGGAGGAAAATGACCGAAATGTTAAACCAATGACATAAACGCACTTATTGGATGCACAAGATTGGTTAAAAAGCCTAATTGGATTAGAATAAGCCTAGGGAGGACGAAAATGACCTAAATGTTCAACCAATGACACAAACGCACTTATTGGATGCACATCATTGGTTAAAAACACTAATTCCATTAGAATAAGCCTAGGGAGGATGAAAATGAGCGAAATGTTAAACCAATTACACAAACGCACTTATTGGTTGCACAAGATTGGTTAAAAACCCTAATTGAATTAGAATAAGCCTAGGGTGGACGAAAATGACCTAAATGTTCAACCAATGACACAAACACACTTATTGTATGCACAAGATTGGTTAAAAACCGTAATTGGATTAGAATAAGCCTAGGGAGGACGAAAATGACCTAAATGTTCAACCAATGACATAAACGCACTTATTGGATGCACAAGATTGGTTAAAACCCCTATGCGGATTAGAATAAGCCTATGGAGGACGAAAATGACTGAAAGGTTAAACCAATGACACAAACGCACTTATTGGAGGCACAAAGTTGGTTAAAAACCCTAATTGGATTTGAATAAGCATAGGGAGGACGAAAATAACCTAAATGTTCAACCAATGACAAAAACGCACTTATTGGATGCACAAGATTGATGAAAAACCCTAATTGGATTAGAGAAAGTCGAAGGATGATGAAAATGACCTAAATGTTAATCCAAGGATACAAACGCACTTATTGGATGCACAAGATTGGTTAAAAACGCTAATTGAATTACAATAAGTCAAAGGATGAACAAAATATCCTAAATGTTAATCAAATGACACAAACGCACTTGTTGGATGCACAAGATTGGTTAATAACCGTAATTGGATTAGAATAAGCCTTCGAGGACGAAAATGACCTAAATGTTCAACCAATGACACAAACGCACTTATTGGATGGAAAAGAACGGTACAAAACCCTAATTGGTTTAGAATAAGCCTAGGGAGGAGGAAAATGACCGAAATGTTAAACCAATGACATAAACGCACTTATTGGATGCACAAGATTGGTTAAAAAGCCTAATTGGATTAGAATAAGCCTAGGGAGGACGAAAATGACCTAAATGTTCAACCAATGACACAAACGCACTTATTGGATGCACATCATTGGTTAAAAACACTAATTCCATTAGAATAAGCCTAGGGAGGATGAAAATGAGCGAAATGTTAAACCAATTACACAAACGCACTTATTGGTTGCACAAGATTGGTTAAAAACCCTAATTGAATTAGAATAAGCCTAGGGTGGACGAAAATGACCTAAATGTTCAACCAATGACACAAACACACTTATTGTATGCACAAGATTGGTTAAAAACCGTAATTGGATTAGAATAAGCCTAGGGAGGACGAAAATGACCTAAATGTTCAACCAATGACATAAACGCACTTATTGGATGCACAAGATTGGTTAAAACCCCTATGCGGATTAGAATAAGCCTATGGAGGACGAAAATGACTGAAAGGTTAAACCAATGACACAAACGCACTTATTGGAGGCACAAAGTTGGTTAAAAACCCTAATTGGATTTGAATAAGCATAGGGAGGACGAAAATAACCTAAATGTTCAACCAATGACAAAAACGCACTTATTGGATGCACAAGATTGATGAAAAACCCTAATTGGATTAGAGAAAGTCGAAGGATGATGAAAATGACCTAAATGTTAATCCAAGGATACAAACGCACTTATTGGATGCACAAGATTGGTTAAAAACGCTAATTGAATTACAATAAGTCAAAGGATGAACAAAATATCCTAAATGTTAATCAAATGACACAAACGCACTTGTTGGATGCACAAGATTGGTTAATAACCGTAATTGGATTAGAATAAGCCTTCGAGGACGAAAATGACCTAAATGTTCAACCAATGACACAAACGCACTTATTGGATGGAAAAGAACGGTACAAAACCCTAATTGGTTTAGAATAAGCCTAGGGAGGAGGAAAATGACCTAAATGTTCAACCAATGACACAAACGCACTTATTGAATGCACAAGATTGCTTAAAAACCCTAATTGGATTACATTAAGCCTAAGGGAGAACGAAAATGACTAACAGGTTAAACCAATGACACAAACTCACTTATTGGATGCGCAAGATTGGTTAAAAACACTAATTCGATTACAATAAGCCTAGGGAGGATGAAAATGACCGAAATGTTAAACCAATGCCACAAACACACTTATTGGATGCACAAGATTGGTTAAGATCCCTAATTGGAATAGAATAAGCCTAGGGACGACGAAAATGACCTAAATGTACAAACAATGACACAAACGCACTTATTGGATGCCCAAGATATTTTGAAAACCCTAATTGGATTAGAATCAGCATAGGGAGAAGGAAAAGGCTTTAATGTTCAACCAATGACACAAACGCACTTATTGTATGCACAAGATAAGTTAAAAACCAATGACTTTAAGCCTAGGAGGGATGAAAATGACCTAAATGTTCAACCAATGAAACATACGCAATTATTGGATCCACAAGATTAGTTAAAAACACTAATTCGATGAGAATAAGCCTAGGGAGGATGAAAATGAACGAAATGTTAAACCAATGACACAAACGCACTTATTGGATGCACAAGATTGGTTAAAAAGCCTAATTGGATTAGAATAAGCCTAGGGAGGACGAAAATCACCTAAATGTTCAACCAATGACACAAACGCACTTATTGGATGCACATCATTGGTTAAAAACACTAATTGGATTAGAATAAGCCTAGGGAGGACGAAAATGACCTAAATGTTCAACCAATGACATAAACGCACTTATTGGATGCACAAGATTGGTTAAAACCCCTATGCGGATTATAATAAGCCTATGAGGACGAAAATGACTAAAGGCTAAACCAATGACACAAACGCACTTATTGGAGGCACAAAGTTGGTTAAAAACCGTAATTGGATTACAATAAGCCTAGGGAGGACGAAAATGACCTAAATGTTCAACCAATGACAAAAACGCACTTATTGGATGCACAAGATTGGTGAAAAACCCTAATTGAATTAGAATAAGCCTTGGGTGGACGAAAATGACCTAAATGTTCAACCAACGACACAAACACACTTATTGTATGCACAAGATTGGTTAAAAACCGTAATTGGATTAGAATAAGCCTAGGGAGGACGAAAATGACCTAAATGTTGAACCAATCACATAAACGCACTTATTGGATGCACAAGATTGGTTAAAACCCCTATGCGGATTAGAATAAGCCTATGGAGGACGAAAATGACTGAAAGGTTAAACCAATGACACAAACGCACTTATTGGAGGCACAAAGTTGGTTAAAAACCCTAACTGGATTTGAATAAGCATAGGGAGGACGAAAATAACCTAAATGTTCAACCAATGACAAAAACGCACTTATTGGATGCACAAGATTAATGAAAAACCCTAATTGGATTAGAGAAAGTCGAAGGATGATGAAAATGACCTAAATGTTAATCCAAGGATACAAACGCACTTATTGGATGCACAAGATTGGTTAAAAACGCTAATTGAATTACAATAAGTCAAAGGATGAACAAAATATCCTAAATGTTAATCAAATGACACAAACGCACTTGTTGGATGCACAAGATTGGTTAATAACCGTAATTGGATTAGAATAAGCCTTCGAGGACGAAAATGACCTAAATGTTCAACCAATGACACAAACGCACTTATTGGATGGAAAAGAACGGTACAAAACACTAATTGGTTTAGAATAAGCCTAGGGAGGAGGAAAATGACCTAAATGTTCAACCAATGACACAAACGCACTTATTGAATGCACAAGATTGGTTAAAAACCCTAATTGGATTACATTAAGCCTAAGGGAGAACGAAAATGACTAACAGGTTAAACCAATGACACAAACTCACTTATTGGATGCGCAAGATTGGTTAAAA
>JBBPBQ010020321.1:31634606-31669788 GCA_037974755.1 Cicer yamashitae
ATGAAAAACCCTAATTGGATTAGAGAAAGTCGAAGGATGATGAAAATGACCTAAATGTTAATCCAAGGATACAAACGCACTTATTGGATGCACAAGATTGGTTAAAAACGCTAATTGAATTACAATAAGTCAAAGGATGAACAAAATATCCTAAATGTTAATCAAATGACACAAACGCACTTGTTGGATGCACAAGATTGGTTAATAACCGTAATTGGATTAGAATAAGCCTTCGAGGACGAAAATGACCTAAATGTTCAACCAATGACACAAACGCACTTATTGGATGGAAAAGAACGGTACAAAACCCTAATTGGTTTAGAATAAGCCTAGGGAGGAGGAAAATGACCTAAATGTTCAACCAATGACACAAACGCACTTATTGAATGCACAAGATTGCTTAAAAACCCTAATTGGATTACATTAAGCCTAAGGGAGAACGAAAATGACTAACAGGTTAAACCAATGACACAAACTCACTTATTGGATGCGCAAGATTGGTTAAAAACACTAATTCGATTACAATAAGCCTAGGGAGGATGAAAATGACCGAAATGTTAAACCAATGCCACAAACACACTTATTGGATGCACAAGATTGGTTAAGATCCCTAATTGGAATAGAATAAGCCTAGGGACGACGAAAATGACCTAAATGTACAAACAATGACACAAACGCACTTATTGGATGCCCAAGATATTTTGAAAACCCTAATTGGATTAGAATCAGCATAGGGAGAAGGAAAAGGCTTTAATGTTCAACCAATGACACAAACGCACTTATTGTATGCACAAGATAAGTTAAAAACCAATGACTTTAAGCCTAGGAGGGATGAAAATGACCTAAATGTTCAACCAATGAAACATACGCAATTATTGGATCCACAAGATTAGTTAAAAACACTAATTCGATGAGAATAAGCCTAGGGAGGATGAAAATGAACGAAATGTTAAACCAATGACACAAACGCACTTATTGGATGCACAAGATTGGTTAAAAAGCCTAATTGGATTAGAATAAGCCTAGGGAGGACGAAAATCACCTAAATGTTCAACCAATGACACAAACGCACTTATTGGATGCACATCATTGGTTAAAAACACTAATTGGATTAGAATAAGCCTAGGGAGGACGAAAATGACCTAAATGTTCAACCAATGACATAAACGCACTTATTGGATGCACAAGATTGGTTAAAACCCCTATGCGGATTATAATAAGCCTATGAGGACGAAAATGACTAAAGGCTAAACCAATGACACAAACGCACTTATTGGAGGCACAAAGTTGGTTAAAAACCGTAATTGGATTACAATAAGCCTAGGGAGGACGAAAATGACCTAAATGTTCAACCAATGACAAAAACGCACTTATTGGATGCACAAGATTGGTGAAAAACCCTAATTGAATTAGAATAAGCCTTGGGTGGACGAAAATGACCTAAATGTTCAACCAACGACACAAACACACTTATTGTATGCACAAGATTGGTTAAAAACCGTAATTGGATTAGAATAAGCCTAGGGAGGACGAAAATGACCTAAATGTTGAACCAATCACATAAACGCACTTATTGGATGCACAAGATTGGTTAAAACCCCTATGCGGATTAGAATAAGCCTATGGAGGACGAAAATGACTGAAAGGTTAAACCAATGACACAAACGCACTTATTGGAGGCACAAAGTTGGTTAAAAACCCTAACTGGATTTGAATAAGCATAGGGAGGACGAAAATAACCTAAATGTTCAACCAATGACAAAAACGCACTTATTGGATGCACAAGATTAATGAAAAACCCTAATTGGATTAGAGAAAGTCGAAGGATGATGAAAATGACCTAAATGTTAATCCAAGGATACAAACGCACTTATTGGATGCACAAGATTGGTTAAAAACGCTAATTGAATTACAATAAGTCAAAGGATGAACAAAATATCCTAAATGTTAATCAAATGACACAAACGCACTTGTTGGATGCACAAGATTGGTTAATAACCGTAATTGGATTAGAATAAGCCTTCGAGGACGAAAATGACCTAAATGTTCAACCAATGACACAAACGCACTTATTGGATGGAAAAGAACGGTACAAAACCCTAATTGGTTTAGAATAAGCCTAGGGAGGAGGAAAATGACCTAAATGTTCAACCAATGACACAAACGCACTTATTGAATGCACAAGATTGGTTAAAAACCCTAATTGGATTACATTAAGCCTAAGGGAGAACGAAAATGACTAACAGGTTAAACCAATGACACAAACTCACTTATTGGATGCGCAAGATTGGTTAAAACCCCTATGCGGATTATAATAACCCTATGAGGACGAAAATGACTGAAAGGTTAAACCAATGACACAAACGCACTTATTGGAGGCACAAAGTTGGTTAAAAACCGTAATTCGATTAGAATAAGCCTAGGGAGGATGAAAATGACCGATATGTTAAACCAATGACACAAACGCACTTATTGGATGCACAAGATTGGTGAAAAAGCCTAATTGGATTAGAATAAGCCTAGGGAGAACGAAAATGACCTAAATGTTCAACCAATGACACAAACACATTTATTGTATGGAAAAGAACGGTAAAAAACCCTAATTGGTTTAGAATAACCTTAGGGAGGAGGAAAATGACCTAAATGTTCAACCAATGACACAAACGCACTTATTGAATGCACAAGATTGGTTAAAAACCCTAATTGGATTACATTAAGCCTAAGGGAGAACGAAAATGACTAACAGGTTATACCAATGACACAAACTCACTTATTGGATGCGCAAGATTGGTTAAAAACACTAATTCGATTACAATAAGCCTAGGGAGGATGAAAATGACCGAAATGTTAAACCAATGCAACAAACACACTTATTGGATGCACAAGATTGGTTAAGAACCCTAATTGATATAGAATAAGCCTAGGGACGACGAAAATGACCTAAATGTTCAAACAATGACACAAACGCACTTATAGGATGCCCAAGAATTGTTGAAAACCCTAATTGGATTAGAATAAGCCTAGGGAGAAGGAAAAGGCTTTAATGTTCAACCAATGACACAAACGCACTTATTGTATGCACAAGATAAGTTAAAAACCAATGACTTTAAGCCTCGGAGGGACGAAAATGACCTAAATGTTCAACCAATGACACATACGCAGTTATTGGATCCACAAGATTGGTTAAAAACACTAATTCGATTAGAATAAGCCTAGGGACGATGAAAATGAACGAAATGTTAAACCAATGACACAAACGCACTTATTGAATGCACAAGATTGGTTAAAAAGCCTAATTGGATTAGTATAAGCCTAGGGAGGACGAAAATCACCTAAATGTTCAACCAATGACACAAACGCACTTATTGGATGCACATCATTGGTTAAAAACACTAATTGGATTAGAATAAGTCTAGGGAGGATGAAAATGAGCGAAATGTTAAACCAATTACACAAACGCACTTATTGGATGCACTAGATTGGTTAAAAACCCTAATTGAATTAGAATATGCCTAGGGTGGACGAAAATGACCTAAATGTGCAACCAATGACACAAACACACTTATTGTATGCACAAGATTGGTTAAAAACCCTAAGTGGATTAGAATAAGCCTAAGGAGGACGAAAATGACCTAAATGTTCAACCAATGACATAAACGCACTTATTGGATGCACAAGATTGGTTAAAAACCGTAATTCGATTAGAATAAGCCTTCGAGGACGAAAATGACCTAAATGTTCAACCAATGACACAAACGCACTTATTGGATGGAAAAGAACGGTTAAAAACCCTAATTGGTTTAGAATAAGCCTAGGGAGGAGGAAAATGACCTAAATGTTCAACCAATGACACAAATGCACTTATTGAATGCACAAGATTGGTTAAAAACCCTAATTGGATTACATTAAGCCTAAAGGAGAACGAAAATGACTAACAGGTTAAACCAATGACACAAACGCACTTATTGGATGCGCAAGATTGGTTAAAAACACTAATTTGATTACAATAAGCCTAGGGAGGATGAAAATGACCGAAATGTTACCCCAATGCCACAAACACACTTATTTGATGCACAAGATTGGTTAAGAACCCTAATTGGATTAGAATAAGCCTAGGGAGGACGAAAATGACCTAAATGTTCAAACAATGACACAAACGCACTTATTGGATACGCAAGATTGGTTGAAAACCCTAATTGGATTAGAATAAGCCTAGGGAGGACGAAAATGACTTTAATGTTCAACTAATGACACAAACGCACTTATTGTATGCACAAGATTGGTTAAAAACCAATGACTTTAAGCCTAAGAGGGACGAAAATGACCTAAATGTTCAACCAATGACACATACGGACTTATTGGATCCACAAGATTGGTTAAAAACACTAATTTGATTAGAATAAGCCTAGGGAGGATGAAAATGACCGAAATGTTAAACCAATGACATAAACGCACTTATTGGATGCACAAGATTGGTTAAAAAGCCTAATTGGATTAGAATAAGCCTAGGGAGGACGAAAATGACCTAAATGTTCAACCAATGACACAAACGCACTTATTGGATGCACATCATTGGTTAAAAACACTAATTCCATTAGAATAAGCCTAGGGAGGATGAAAATGAGCGAAATGTTAAACCAATTACACAAACGCACTTATTGGTTGCACAAGATTGGTTAAAAACCCTAATTGAATTAGAATAAGCCTAGGGTGGACGAAAATGACCTAAATGTTCAACCAATGACACAAACACACTTATTGTATGCACAAGATTGGTTAAAAACCGTAATTGGATTAGAATAAGCCTAGGGAGGACGAAAATGACCTAAATGTTCAACCAATGACATAAACGCACTTATTGGATGCACAAGATTGGTTAAAACCCCTATGCGGATTAGAATAAGCCTATGGAGGACGAAAATGACTGAAAGGTTAAACCAATGACACAAACGCACTTATTGGAGGCACAAAGTTGGTTAAAAACCCTAATTGGATTTGAATAAGCATAGGGAGGACGAAAATAACCTAAATGTTCAACCAATGACAAAAACGCACTTATTGGATGCACAAGATTGATGAAAAACCCTAATTGGATTAGAGAAAGTCGAAGGATGATGAAAATGACCTAAATGTTAATCCAAGGATACAAACGCACTTATTGGATGCACAAGATTGGTTAAAAACGCTAATTGAATTACAATAAGTCAAAGGATGAACAAAATATCCTAAATGTTAATCAAATGACACAAACGCACTTGTTGGATGCACAAGATTGGTTAATAACCGTAATTGGATTAGAATAAGCCTTCGAGGACGAAAATGACCTAAATGTTCAACCAATGACACAAACGCACTTATTGGATGGAAAAGAACGGTACAAAACCCTAATTGGTTTAGAATAAGCCTAGGGAGGAGGAAAATGACCTAAATGTTCAACCAATGACACAAACGCACTTATTGAATGCACAAGATTGGTTAAAAACCCTAATTGGATTACATTAAGCCTAAGGGAGAACGAAAATGACTAACAGGTTAAACCAATGACACAAACTCACTTATTGGATGCGCAAGATTGGTTAAAACCCCTATGCGGATTATAATAACCCTATGAGGACGAAAATGACTGAAAGGTTAAACCAATGACACAAACGCACTTATTGGAGGCACAAAGTTGGTTAAAAACCGTAATTCGATTAGAATAAGCCTAGGGAGGATGAAAATGACCGATATGTTAAACCAATGACACAAACGCACTTATTGGATGCACAAGATTGGTGAAAAAGCCTAATTGGATTAGAATAAGCCTAGGGAGAACGAAAATGACCTAAATGTTCAACCAATGACACAAACACATTTATTGTATGGAAAAGAACGGTAAAAAACCCTAATTGGTTTAGAATAACCTTAGGGAGGAGGAAAATGACCTAAATGTTCAACCAATGACACAAACGCACTTATTGAATGCACAAGATTGGTTAAAAACCCTAATTGGATTACATTAAGCCTAAGGGAGAACGAAAATGACTAACAGGTTATACCAATGACACAAACTCACTTATTGGATGCGCAAGATTGGTTAAAAACACTAATTCGATTACAATAAGCCTAGGGAGGATGAAAATGACCGAAATGTTAAACCAATGCAACAAACACACTTATTGGATGCACAAGATTGGTTAAGAACCCTAATTGATATAGAATAAGCCTAGGGACGACGAAAATGACCTAAATGTTCAAACAATGACACAAACGCACTTATAGGATGCCCAAGAATTGTTGAAAACCCTAATTGGATTAGAATAAGCCTAGGGAGAAGGAAAAGGCTTTAATGTTCAACCAATGACACAAACGCACTTATTGTATGCACAAGATAAGTTAAAAACCAATGACTTTAAGCCTCGGAGGGACGAAAATGACCTAAATGTTCAACCAATGACACATACGCAGTTATTGGATCCACAAGATTGGTTAAAAACACTAATTCGATTAGAATAAGCCTAGGGACGATGAAAATGAACGAAATGTTAAACCAATGACACAAACGCACTTATTGAATGCACAAGATTGGTTAAAAAGCCTAATTGGATTAGTATAAGCCTAGGGAGGACGAAAATCACCTAAATGTTCAACCAATGACACAAACGCACTTATTGGATGCACATCATTGGTTAAAAACACTAATTGGATTAGAATAAGTCTAGGGAGGATGAAAATGAGCGAAATGTTAAACCAATTACACAAACGCACTTATTGGATGCACTAGATTGGTTAAAAACCCTAATTGAATTAGAATATGCCTAGGGTGGACGAAAATGACCTAAATGTGCAACCAATGACACAAACACACTTATTGTATGCACAAGATTGGTTAAAAACCCTAAGTGGATTAGAATAAGCCTAAGGAGGACGAAAATGACCTAAATGTTCAACCAATGACATAAACGCACTTATTGGATGCACAAGATTGGTTAAAAACCGTAATTCGATTAGAATAAGCCTTCGAGGACGAAAATGACCTAAATGTTCAACCAATGACACAAACGCACTTATTGGATGGAAAAGAACGGTTAAAAACCCTAATTGGTTTAGAATAAGCCTAGGGAGGAGGAAAATGACCTAAATGTTCAACCAATGACACAAATGCACTTATTGAATGCACAAGATTGGTTAAAAACCCTAATTGGATTACATTAAGCCTAAAGGAGAACGAAAATGACTAACAGGTTAAACCAATGACACAAACGCACTTATTGGATGCGCAAGATTGGTTAAAAACACTAATTTGATTACAATAAGCCTAGGGAGGATGAAAATGACCGAAATGTTACCCCAATGCCACAAACACACTTATTTGATGCACAAGATTGGTTAAGAACCCTAATTGGATTAGAATAAGCCTAGGGAGGACGAAAATGACCTAAATGTTCAAACAATGACACAAACGCACTTATTGGATACGCAAGATTGGTTGAAAACCCTAATTGGATTAGAATAAGCCTAGGGAGGACGAAAATGACTTTAATGTTCAACTAATGACACAAACGCACTTATTGTATGCACAAGATTGGTTAAAAACCAATGACTTTAAGCCTAAGAGGGACGAAAATGACCTAAATGTTCAACCAATGACACATACGGACTTATTGGATCCACAAGATTGGTTAAAAACACTAATTTGATTAGAATAAGCCTAGGGAGGATGAAAATGACCGAAATGTTAAACCAATGACATAAACGCACTTATTGGATGCACAAGATTGGTTAAAAAGCCTAATTGGATTAGAATAAGCCTAGGGAGGACGAAAATGACCTAAATGTTCAACCAATGACACAAACGCACTTATTGGATGCACATCATTGGTTAAAAACACTAATTCCATTAGAATAAGCCTAGGGAGGATGAAAATGAGCGAAATGTTAAACCAATTACACAAACGCACTTATTGGTTGCACAAGATTGGTTAAAAACCCTAATTGAATTAGAATAAGCCTAGGGTGGACGAAAATGACCTAAATGTTCAACCAATGACACAAACACACTTATTGTATGCACAAGATTGGTTAAAAACCGTAATTGGATTAGAATAAGCCTAGGGAGGACGAAAATGACCTAAATGTTCAACCAATGACATAAACGCACTTATTGGATGCACAAGATTGGTTAAAACCCCTATGCGGATTAGAATAAGCCTATGGAGGACGAAAATGACTGAAAGGTTAAACCAATGACACAAACGCACTTATTGGAGGCACAAAGTTGGTTAAAAACCCTAATTGGATTTGAATAAGCATAGGGAGGACGAAAATAACCTAAATGTTCAACCAATGACAAAAACGCACTTATTGGATGCACAAGATTGATGAAAAACCCTAATTGGATTAGAGAAAGTCGAAGGATGATGAAAATGACCTAAATGTTAATCCAAGGATACAAACGCACTTATTGGATGCACAAGATTGGTTAAAAACGCTAATTGAATTACAATAAGTCAAAGGATGAACAAAATATCCTAAATGTTAATCAAATGACACAAACGCACTTGTTGGATGCACAAGATTGGTTAATAACCGTAATTGGATTAGAATAAGCCTTCGAGGACGAAAATGACCTAAATGTTCAACCAATGACACAAACGCACTTATTGGATGGAAAAGAACGGTACAAAACCCTAATTGGTTTAGAATAAGCCTAGGGAGGAGGAAAATGACCTAAATGTTCAACCAATGACACAAACGCACTTATTGAATGCACAAGATTGGTTAAAAACCCTAATTGGATTACATTAAGCCTAAGGGAGAACGAAAATGACTAACAGGTTAAACCAATGACACAAACTCACTTATTGGATGCGCAAGATTGGTTAAAACCCCTATGCGGATTATAATAACCCTATGAGGACGAAAATGACTGAAAGGTTAAACCAATGACACAAACGCACTTATTGGAGGCACAAAGTTGGTTAAAAACCGTAATTCGATTAGAATAAGCCTAGGGAGGATGAAAATGACCGATATGTTAAACCAATGACACAAACGCACTTATTGGATGCACAAGATTGGTGAAAAAGCCTAATTGGATTAGAATAAGCCTAGGGAGAACGAAAATGACCTAAATGTTCAACCAATGACACAAACACATTTATTGTATGGAAAAGAACGGTAAAAAACCCTAATTGGTTTAGAATAACCTTAGGGAGGAGGAAAATGACCTAAATGTTCAACCAATGACACAAACGCACTTATTGAATGCACAAGATTGGTTAAAAACCCTAATTGGATTACATTAAGCCTAAGGGAGAACGAAAATGACTAACAGGTTATACCAATGACACAAACTCACTTATTGGATGCGCAAGATTGGTTAAAAACACTAATTCGATTACAATAAGCCTAGGGAGGATGAAAATGACCGAAATGTTAAACCAATGCAACAAACACACTTATTGGATGCACAAGATTGGTTAAGAACCCTAATTGATATAGAATAAGCCTAGGGACGACGAAAATGACCTAAATGTTCAAACAATGACACAAACGCACTTATAGGATGCCCAAGAATTGTTGAAAACCCTAATTGGATTAGAATAAGCCTAGGGAGAAGGAAAAGGCTTTAATGTTCAACCAATGACACAAACGCACTTATTGTATGCACAAGATAAGTTAAAAACCAATGACTTTAAGCCTCGGAGGGACGAAAATGACCTAAATGTTCAACCAATGACACATACGCAGTTATTGGATCCACAAGATTGGTTAAAAACACTAATTCGATTAGAATAAGCCTAGGGACGATGAAAATGAACGAAATGTTAAACCAATGACACAAACGCACTTATTGAATGCACAAGATTGGTTAAAAAGCCTAATTGGATTAGTATAAGCCTAGGGAGGACGAAAATCACCTAAATGTTCAACCAATGACACAAACGCACTTATTGGATGCACATCATTGGTTAAAAACACTAATTGGATTAGAATAAGTCTAGGGAGGATGAAAATGAGCGAAATGTTAAACCAATTACACAAACGCACTTATTGGATGCACTAGATTGGTTAAAAACCCTAATTGAATTAGAATATGCCTAGGGTGGACGAAAATGACCTAAATGTGCAACCAATGACACAAACACACTTATTGTATGCACAAGATTGGTTAAAAACCCTAAGTGGATTAGAATAAGCCTAAGGAGGACGAAAATGACCTAAATGTTCAACCAATGACATAAACGCACTTATTGGATGCACAAGATTGGTTAAAAACCGTAATTCGATTAGAATAAGCCTTCGAGGACGAAAATGACCTAAATGTTCAACCAATGACACAAACGCACTTATTGGATGGAAAAGAACGGTTAAAAACCCTAATTGGTTTAGAATAAGCCTAGGGAGGAGGAAAATGACCTAAATGTTCAACCAATGACACAAATGCACTTATTGAATGCACAAGATTGGTTAAAAACCCTAATTGGATTACATTAAGCCTAAGGGAGAACGAAAATGACTAACAGGTTAAACCAATGACACAAACGCACTTATTGGATGCGCAAGATTGGTTAAAAACACTAATTTGATTACAATAAGCCTAGGGAGGATGAAAATGACCGAAATGTTACCCCAATGCCACAAACACACTTATTTGATGCACAAGATTGGTTAAGAACCCTAATTGGATTAGAATAAGCCTAGGGAGGACGAAAATGACCTAAATGTTCAAACAATGACACAAACGCACTTATTGGATACGCAAGATTGGTTGAAAACCCTAATTGGATTAGAATAAGCCTAGGGAGGACGAAAATGACTTTAATGTTCAACTAATGACACAAACGCACTTATTGTATGCACAAGATTGGTTAAAAACCAATGACTTTAAGCCTAAGAGGGACGAAAATGACCTAAATGTTCAACCAATGACACATACGGACTTATTGGATCCACAAGATTGGTTAAAAACACTAATTTGATTAGAATAAGCCTAGGGAGGATGAAAATGACCGAAATGTTAAACCAATGACATAAACGCACTTATTGGATGCACAAGATTGGTTAAAAAGCCTAATTGGATTAGAATAAGCCTAGGGAGGACGAAAATGACCTAAATGTTCAACCAATGACACAAACGCACTTATTGGATGCACATCATTGGTTAAAAACACTAATTCCATTAGAATAAGCCTAGGGAGGATGAAAATGAGCGAAATGTTAAACCAATTACACAAACGCACTTATTGGTTGCACAAGATTGGTTAAAAACCCTAATTGAATTAGAATAAGCCTAGGGTGGACGAAAATGACCTAAATGTTCAACCAATGACACAAACACACTTATTGTATGCACAAGATTGGTTAAAAACCGTAATTGGATTAGAATAAGCCTAGGGAGGACGAAAATGACCTAAATGTTCAACCAATGACATAAACGCACTTATTGGATGCACAAGATTGGTTAAAACCCCTATGCGGATTAGAATAAGCCTATGGAGGACGAAAATGACTGAAAGGTTAAACCAATGACACAAACGCACTTATTGGAGGCACAAAGTTGGTTAAAAACCCTAATTGGATTTGAATAAGCATAGGGAGGACGAAAATAACCTAAATGTTCAACCAATGACAAAAACGCACTTATTGGATGCACAAGATTGATGAAAAACCCTAATTGGATTAGAGAAAGTCGAAGGATGATGAAAATGACCTAAATGTTAATCCAAGGATACAAACGCACTTATTGGATGCACAAGATTGGTTAAAAACGCTAATTGAATTACAATAAGTCAAAGGATGAACAAAATATCCTAAATGTTAATCAAATGACACAAACGCACTTGTTGGATGCACAAGATTGGTTAATAACCGTAATTGGATTAGAATAAGCCTTCGAGGACGAAAATGACCTAAATGTTCAACCAATGACACAAACGCACTTATTGGATGGAAAAGAACGGTACAAAACCCTAATTGGTTTAGAATAAGCCTAGGGAGGAGGAAAATGACCTAAATGTTCAACCAATGACACAAACGCACTTATTGAATGCACAAGATTGCTTAAAAACCCTAATTGGATTACATTAAGCCTAAGGGAGAACGAAAATGACTAACAGGTTAAACCAATGACACAAACTCACTTATTGGATGCGCAAGATTGGTTAAAAACACTAATTCGATTACAATAAGCCTAGGGAGGATGAAAATGACCGAAATGTTAAACCAATGCCACAAACACACTTATTGGATGCACAAGATTGGTTAAGATCCCTAATTGGAATAGAATAAGCCTAGGGACGACGAAAATGACCTAAATGTACAAACAATGACACAAACGCACTTATTGGATGCCCAAGATATTTTGAAAACCCTAATTGGATTAGAATCAGCATAGGGAGAAGGAAAAGGCTTTAATGTTCAACCAATGACACAAACGCACTTATTGTATGCACAAGATAAGTTAAAAACCAATGACTTTAAGCCTAGGAGGGATGAAAATGACCTAAATGTTCAACCAATGAAACATACGCAATTATTGGATCCACAAGATTAGTTAAAAACACTAATTCGATGAGAATAAGCCTAGGGAGGATGAAAATGAACGAAATGTTAAACCAATGACACAAACGCACTTATTGGATGCACAAGATTGGTTAAAAAGCCTAATTGGATTAGAATAAGCCTAGGGAGGACGAAAATCACCTAAATGTTCAACCAATGACACAAACGCACTTATTGGATGCACATCATTGGTTAAAAACACTAATTGGATTAGAATAAGCCTAGGGAGGACGAAAATGACCTAAATGTTCAACCAATGACATAAACGCACTTATTGGATGCACAAGATTGGTTAAAACCCCTATGCGGATTATAATAAGCCTATGAGGACGAAAATGACTAAAGGCTAAACCAATGACACAAACGCACTTATTGGAGGCACAAAGTTGGTTAAAAACCGTAATTGGATTACAATAAGCCTAGGGAGGACGAAAATGACCTAAATGTTCAACCAATGACAAAAACGCACTTATTGGATGCACAAGATTGGTGAAAAACCCTAATTGAATTAGAATAAGCCTTGGGTGGACGAAAATGACCTAAATGTTCAACCAACGACACAAACACACTTATTGTATGCACAAGATTGGTTAAAAACCGTAATTGGATTAGAATAAGCCTAGGGAGGACGAAAATGACCTAAATGTTGAACCAATCACATAAACGCACTTATTGGATGCACAAGATTGGTTAAAACCCCTATGCGGATTAGAATAAGCCTATGGAGGACGAAAATGACTGAAAGGTTAAACCAATGACACAAACGCACTTATTGGAGGCACAAAGTTGGTTAAAAACCCTAACTGGATTTGAATAAGCATAGGGAGGACGAAAATAACCTAAATGTTCAACCAATGACAAAAACGCACTTATTGGATGCACAAGATTAATGAAAAACCCTAATTGGATTAGAGAAAGTCGAAGGATGATGAAAATGACCTAAATGTTAATCCAAGGATACAAACGCACTTATTGGATGCACAAGATTGGTTAAAAACGCTAATTGAATTACAATAAGTCAAAGGATGAACAAAATATCCTAAATGTTAATCAAATGACACAAACGCACTTGTTGGATGCACAAGATTGGTTAATAACCGTAATTGGATTAGAATAAGCCTTCGAGGACGAAAATGACCTAAATGTTCAACCAATGACACAAACGCACTTATTGGATGGAAAAGAACGGTACAAAACCCTAATTGGTTTAGAATAAGCCTAGGGAGGAGGAAAATGACCTAAATGTTCAACCAATGACACAAACGCACTTATTGAATGCACAAGATTGGTTAAAAACCCTAATTGGATTACATTAAGCCTAAGGGAGAACGAAAATGACTAACAGGTTAAACCAATGACACAAACTCACTTATTGGATGCGCAAGATTGGTTAAAACCCCTATGCGGATTATAATAACCCTATGAGGACGAAAATGACTGAAAGGTTAAACCAATGACACAAACGCACTTATTGGAGGCACAAAGTTGGTTAAAAACCGTAATTCGATTAGAATAAGCCTAGGGAGGATGAAAATGACCGATATGTTAAACCAATGACACAAACGCACTTATTGGATGCACAAGATTGGTGAAAAAGCCTAATTGGATTAGAATAAGCCTAGGGAGAACGAAAATGACCTAAATGTTCAACCAATGACACAAACACATTTATTGTATGGAAAAGAACGGTAAAAAACCCTAATTGGTTTAGAATAACCTTAGGGAGGAGGAAAATGACCTAAATGTTCAACCAATGACACAAACGCACTTATTGAATGCACAAGATTGGTTAAAAACCCTAATTGGATTACATTAAGCCTAAGGGAGAACGAAAATGACTAACAGGTTATACCAATGACACAAACTCACTTATTGGATGCGCAAGATTGGTTAAAAACACTAATTCGATTACAATAAGCCTAGGGAGGATGAAAATGACCGAAATGTTAAACCAATGCAACAAACACACTTATTGGATGCACAAGATTGGTTAAGAACCCTAATTGATATAGAATAAGCCTAGGGACGACGAAAATGACCTAAATGTTCAAACAATGACACAAACGCACTTATAGGATGCCCAAGAATTGTTGAAAACCCTAATTGGATTAGAATAAGCCTAGGGAGAAGGAAAAGGCTTTAATGTTCAACCAATGACACAAACGCACTTATTGTATGCACAAGATAAGTTAAAAACCAATGACTTTAAGCCTCGGAGGGACGAAAATGACCTAAATGTTCAACCAATGACACATACGCAGTTATTGGATCCACAAGATTGGTTAAAAACACTAATTCGATTAGAATAAGCCTAGGGACGATGAAAATGAACGAAATGTTAAACCAATGACACAAACGCACTTATTGAATGCACAAGATTGGTTAAAAAGCCTAATTGGATTAGTATAAGCCTAGGGAGGACGAAAATCACCTAAATGTTCAACCAATGACACAAACGCACTTATTGGATGCACATCATTGGTTAAAAACACTAATTGGATTAGAATAAGTCTAGGGAGGATGAAAATGAGCGAAATGTTAAACCAATTACACAAACGCACTTATTGGATGCACTAGATTGGTTAAAAACCCTAATTGATTTAGAATATGCCTAGGGTGGACGAAAATGACCTAAATGTGCAACCAATGACACAAACACACTTATTGTATGCACAAGATTGGTTAAAAACCCTAAGTGGATTAGAATAAGCCTATGGAGGACGAAAATGACCTAAATGTTCAACCAATGACATAAACGCACTTATTGGATGCACAAGATTGGTTAAAAACCGTAATTCGATTAGAATAAGCCTTCGAGGACGAAAATGACCTAAATGTTCAACCAATGACACAAACGCACTTATTGGATGGAAAAGAACGGTTAAAAACCCTAATTGGTTTAGAATAAGCCTAGGGAGGAGGAAAATGACCTAAATGTTCAACCAATGACACAAATGCACTTATTGAATGCACAAGATTGGTTAAAAACCCTAATTGGATTACATTAAGCCTAAAGGAGAACGAAAATGACTAACAGGTTAAACCAATGACACAAACGCACTTATTGGATGCGCAAGATTGGTTAAAAACACTAATTTGATTACAATAAGCCTAGGGAGGATGAAAATGACCGAAATGTTACCCCAATGCCACAAACACACTTATTTGATGCACAAGATTGGTTAAGAACCCTAATTGGATTAGAATAAGCCTAGGGAGGACGAAAATGACCTAAATGTTCAAACAATGACACAAACGCACTTATTGGATGCGCAAGATTGGTTGAAAACCCTAATTGGATTAGAATAAGCCTAGGGAGGACGAAAATGACTTTAATGTTCAACTAATGACACAAACGCACTTATTGTATGCACAAGATTGGTTAAAAACCAATGACTTTAAGCCTAAGAGGGACGAAAATGACCTAAATGTTCAACCAATGACACATACGGACTTATTGGATCCACAAGATTGGTTAAAAACACTAATTTGATTAGAATAAGCCTAGGGAGGATGAAAATGACCGAAATGTTAAACCAATGACATAAACGCACTTATTGGATGCACAAGATTGGTTAAAAAGCCTAATTGGATTAGAATAAGCCTAGGGAGGACGAAAATGACCTAAATGTTCAACCAATGACACAAACGCACTTATTGGATGCACATCATTGGTTAAAAACACTAATTCCATTAGAATAAGCCTAGGGAGGATGAAAATGAGCGAAATGTTAAACCAATTACACAAACGCACTTATTGGTTGCACAAGATTGGTTAAAAACCCTAATTGAATTAGAATAAGCCTAGGGTGGACGAAAATGACCTAAATGTTCAACCAATGACACAAACACACTTATTGTATGCACAAGATTGGTTAAAAACCGTAATTGGATTAGAATAAGCCTAGGGAGGACGAAAATGACCTAAATGTTCAACCAATGACATAAACGCACTTATTGGATGCACAAGATTGGTTAAAACCCCTATGCGGATTAGAATAAGCCTATGGAGGACGAAAATGACTGAAAGGTTAAACCAATGACACAAACGCACTTATTGGAGGCACAAAGTTGGTTAAAAACCCTAATTGGATTTGAATAAGCATAGGGAGGACGAAAATAACCTAAATGTTCAACCAATGACAAAAATGCACTTATTGGATGCACAAGATTGATGAAAAACCCTAATTGGATTAGAGAAAGTCGAAGGATGATGAAAATGACCTAAATGTTAATCCAAGGATACAAACGCACTTATTGGATGCACAAGATTGGTTAAAAACGCTAATTGAATTACAATAAGTCAAAGGATGAACAAAATATCCTAAATGTTAATCAAATGACACAAACGCACTTGTTGGATGCACAAGATTGGTTAATAACCGTAATTGGATTAGAATAAGCCTTCGAGGACGAAAATGACCTAAATGTTCAACCAATGACACAAACGCACTTATTGGATGGAAAACAACGGTACAAAACCCTAATTGGTTTAGAATAAGCCTAGGGAGGAGGAAAATGACCTAAATGTTCAACCAATGACACAAACGCACTTATTGAATGCACAAGATTGTTTAAAAACCCTAATTGGATTACATTAAGCCTAAGGGAGAACGAAAATGACTAACAGGTTAAACCAATGCCACAAACTCACTTATTGGATGCGCAAGATTGGTTAAAAACACTAATTCGATTACAATAAGCCTAGGGAGGATGAAAATGACCGAAATGTTAAACCAATGCCACAAACACACTTATTGGATGCACAAGATTGGTTAAGATCCCTAATTGGAATAGAATAAGCCTAGGGACGACGAAAATGACCTAAATGTACAAACAATGACACAAACGCACTTATTGGATGCCCAAGATATTTTGAAAACCCTAATTGGATTAGAATCAGCATAGGGAGAAGGAAAAGGCTTTAATGTTCAACCAATGACACAAACGCACTTATTGTATGCACAAGATAAGTTAAAAACCAATGACTTTAAGCCTAGGAGGGATGAAAATGACCTAAATGTTCAACCAATGAAACATACGCAATTATTGGATCCACAAGATTAGTTAAAAACACTAATTCGATGAGAATAAGCCTAGGGAGGATGAAAATGAACGAAATGTTAAACCAATGACACAAACGCACTTATTGGATGCACAAGATTGGTTAAAAAGCCTAATTGGATTAGAATAAGCCTAGGGAGGACGAAAATCACCTAAATGTTCAACCAATGACACAAACGCACTTATTGGATGCACATCATTGGTTAAAAACACTAATTGGATTAGAATAAGCCTAGGGAGGACGAAAATGACCTAAATGTTCAACCAATGACATAAACGCACTTATTGGATGCACAAGATTGGTTAAAACCCCTATGCGGATTATAATAAGCCTATGAGGACGAAAATGACTAAAGGCTAAACCAATGACACAAACGCACTTATTGGAGGCACAAAGTTGGTTAAAAACCGTAATTGGATTACAATAAGCCTAGGGAGGACGAAAATGACCTAAATGTTCAACCAATGACAAAAACGCACTTATTGGATGCACAAGATTGGTGAAAAACCCTAATTGAATTAGAATAAGCCTTGGGTGGACGAAAATGACCTAAATGTTCAACCAACGACACAAACACACTTATTGTATGCACAAGATTGGTTAAAAACCGTAATTGGATTAGAATAAGCCTAGGGAGGACGAAAATGACCTAAATGTTGAACCAATCACATAAACGCACTTATTGGATGCACAAGATTGGTTAAAACCCCTATGCGGATTAGAATAAGCCTATGGAGGACGAAAATGACTGAAAGGTTAAACCAATGACACAAACGCACTTATTGGAGGCACAAAGTTGGTTAAAAACCCTAACTGGATTTGAATAAGCATAGGGAGGACGAAAATAACCTAAATGTTCAACCAATGACAAAAACGCACTTATTGGATGCACAAGATTAATGAAAAACCCTAATTGGATTAGAGAAAGTCGAAGGATGATGAAAATGACCTAAATGTTAATCCAAGGATACAAACGCACTTATTGGATGCACAAGATTGGTTAAAAACGCTAATTGAATTACAATAAGTCAAAGGATGAACAAAATATCCTAAATGTTAATCAAATGACACAAACGCACTTGTTGGATGCACAAGATTGGTTAATAACCGTAATTGGATTAGAATAAGCCTTCGAGGACGAAAATGACCTAAATGTTCAACCAATGACACAAACGCACTTATTGGATGGAAAAGAACGGTACAAAACCCTAATTGGTTTAGAATAAGCCTAGGGAGGAGGAAAATGACCTAAATGTTCAACCAATGACACAAACGCACTTATTGAATGCACAAGATTGCTTAAAAACCCTAATTGGATTACATTAAGCCTAAGGGAGAACGAAAATGACTAACAGGTTAAACCAATGACACAAACTCACTTATTGGATGCGCAAGATTGGTTAAAAACACTAATTCGATTACAATAAGCCTAGGGAGGATGAAAATGACCGAAATGTTAAACCAATGCCACAAACACACTTATTGGATGCACAAGATTGGTTAAGATCCCTAATTGGAATAGAATAAGCCTAGGGACGACGAAAATGACCTAAATGTACAAACAATGACACAAACGCACTTATTGGATGCCCAAGATATTTTGAAAACCCTAATTGGATTAGAATCAGCATAGGGAGAAGGAAAAGGCTTTAATGTTCAACCAATGACACAAACGCACTTATTGTATGCACAAGATAAGTTAAAAACCAATGACTTTAAGCCTAGGAGGGATGAAAATGACCTAAATGTTCAACCAATGAAACATACGCAATTATTGGATCCACAAGATTAGTTAAAAACACTAATTCGATGAGAATAAGCCTAGGGAGGATGAAAATGAACGAAATGTTAAACCAATGACACAAACGCACTTATTGGATGCACAAGATTGGTTAAAAAGCCTAATTGGATTAGAATAAGCCTAGGGAGGACGAAAATCACCTAAATGTTCAACCAATGACACAAACGCACTTATTGGATGCACATCATTGGTTAAAAACACTAATTGGATTAGAATAAGCCTAGGGAGGACGAAAATGACCTAAATGTTCAACCAATGACATAAACGCACTTATTGGATGCACAAGATTGGTTAAAACCCCTATGCGGATTATAATAAGCCTATGAGGACGAAAATGACTAAAGGCTAAACCAATGACACAAACGCACTTATTGGAGGCACAAAGTTGGTTAAAAACCGTAATTGGATTACAATAAGCCTAGGGAGGACGAAAATGACCTAAATGTTCAACCAATGACAAAAACGCACTTATTGGATGCACAAGATTGGTGAAAAACCCTAATTGAATTAGAATAAGCCTTGGGTGGACGAAAATGACCTAAATGTTCAACCAACGACACAAACACACTTATTGTATGCACAAGATTGGTTAAAAACCGTAATTGGATTAGAATAAGCCTAGGGAGGACGAATATGACCTAAATGTCCAACCAATGACACATACGCACTTATTGGATGCACAAGATTGATTAAAAACACTCATTCGATTAGAATAAGCCTAGGGAGGATTAAAATGACCGAAATGTTAAACCAATGACACAAACGCACTTATTGGATGCACAAGATTGGTTAAAAACCCTACTTGGATTAGAATATGCCTAGGGAGGACGAAAATGACCTAAACGTTCCACCAATGACACAAAATCACTTATTGGATGCACAAGATTGGTTAAAAACCCTAATTGGATTAGAATAAGCCTATGGAGGACGAAAATGACATAAATGTTAAACCAATGACATAAAATCACTTATTGCATGCACAAGATTGGTTAGAAACCCTAATTGGACTAAAATAAGCCTAGGGAGGACGAAAATGACCTAAATGTTCAACCAACGACACAAAATCACTTATTGGATGCACAAGATTGGTTAAAAACCCTAATTGGATTAGAATAAGCCTAGGGAGGACGAAAATGACATAAATGTTCAACCAATGACACAAAATCACTTATTGGATGCACAAGATTGGTTAAAAACCCTAATTGGATTAGAATAAGCCTAGGGAGGACGAAAATGACCTAAATGTTCAACCAATGACACAAAATCACATATTGGATGCACAAGATTGGTTAAAAACCCTAATTGGATTAGAATAAGCACAGGGAGGACGAAAATGACCTAAATGTTCAACCAATGACACAAAATCACATATTGGATGCACAAGATTGGTTAAAAACCCTAATTGGATTAGAATAAGCCTAGGGAGGACGAAAATGACCTAAATGTTCAACCAATGACACAAACGCACTTATTGGATGCACAAGATTGGTTAAAAACCCTAATTGGATTAGAATAAGCCTAGGGAGGACGAAAATGACCTAAATGTTCAACCAATGACACAAACGCACTTATTGGATGCACATCATTGGTTAAAAACACTAATTCGATTAGAATAAGCCTAGGTAGGATGAAAATGAGCGAAATGTTAAACCAATTACACAAACGGACTTATTGGATGCACAAGATTGGTTAAAAACCCTAATTGGATTAGAATAAGCCTATGAGGGACGAAAATGACCTAAATGTTCAACCAATGACACATACGCACTTATTGGATCCACAAGATTGGTTAAAAACACTAATTCGATTAGAATAAGCCTAGGGAGGATGAAAATGACCGAAATGTTAAACCAATGACACAAACGCACTTATTGGATGCACAAGATTGGTTAAAAACCCTAATTGGATTAGAATAAGCCTAGGGTGGACGAAAATGACCTAAATGTTCAACCAATGACACAAACACACTTATTGTATGCACAAGATTGGTTAAAAACCCTAAGTGGATTAGCATAAGCCTAGGGAGGACGAAAATGACCTAAATGTTCAACCAATAACATAAACGCACTTATTGGATGCACAAGATTGGTTAAAACCCCTATGCAGATTATAATAAGCCTATGAGGACGAAAATGACTGAAAGGCTAAACCAATGACACAAACGCACTTATTGGAGGCACAAAGTTGGTTAAAAACCGTAATTGGATTAGAATAAGCCTAGGGAGGACGAAAATGACCTAAATGTTCAACCAATGACAAAAACGCACTTATTGGATGCACAAGATTGGTGAAAAACCCTAATTGGATTACATTAAGCCTAAGGGAGAACGAAAATGACTAACATGTTAAACCAATGACACAAACGCACTTATTGGATGCGCAAGATTGGTTAAAAACACTAATTCGATTACAAGAAGCCTAGGGAGGATGAAAATGACCGAAATGTTAAACCAATGCCACAAACACACTTATTGGATGCACAAGATTGGTTAAGAACCCTAATTGGATTAGAATAAGCCTAGGGACGGCGAAAATGACCTAAATGTTCAAACAATGACACAAACGCACTTATAGGATGCCCAAGAATTGTTGAAAACCCTAATTGGATTAGAATAAGCCTAGGGAGAAGGAAAAGGCTTTAATGTTCAACCAATGACACAAACGCACTTATTGTATGCACAAGATAAGTTAAAAACCAATGACTTTAAGCCTCGGAGGGACGAAAATGACCTAAATGTTCAACCAATGACACATACGCAGTTATTGGATCCACAAGATTGGTTAAAAACACTAATTCGATTAGAATAAGCCTAGGGACGATGAAAATGAACGAAATGTTAAACCAATGACACAAACGCACTTATTGAATGCACAAGATTGGTTAAAAAGCCTAATTGGATTAGTATAAGCCTAGGGAGGACGAAAATCACCTAAATGTTCAACCAATGACACAAACGCACTTATTGGATGCACATCATTGGTTAAAAACACTAATTGGATTAGAATAAGTCTAGGGAGGATGAAAATGAGCGAAATGTTAAACCAATTACACAAACGCACTTATTGGATGCACTAGATTGGTTAAAAACCCTAATTGAATTAGAATATGCCTAGGGTGGACGAAAATGACCTAAATGTGCAACCAATGACACAAACACACTTATTGTATGCACAAGATTGGTTAAAAACCCTAAGTGGATTAGAATAAGCCTAAGGAGGACGAAAATGACCTAAATGTTCAACCAATGACATAAACGCACTTATTGGATGCACAAGATTGGTTAAAAACCGTAATTCGATTAGAATAAGCCTTCGAGGACGAAAATGACCTAAATGTTCAACCAATGACACAAACGCACTTATTGGATGGAAAAGAACGGTTAAAAACCCTAATTGGTTTAGAATAAGCCTAGGGAGGAGGAAAATGACCTAAATGTTCAACCAATGACACAAATGCACTTATTGAATGCACAAGATTGGTTAAAAACCCTAATTGGATTACATTAAGCCTAAGGGAGAACGAAAATGACTAACAGGTTAAACCAATGACACAAACGCACTTATTGGATGCGCAAGATTGGTTAAAAACACTAATTTGATTACAATAAGCCTAGGGAGGATGAAAATGACCGAAATGTTACCCCAATGCCACAAACACACTTATTTGATGCACAAGATTGGTTAAGAACCCTAATTGGATTAGAATAAGCCTAGGGAGGACGAAAATGACCTAAATGTTCAAACAATGACACAAACGCACTTATTGGATGCGCAAGATTGGTTGAAAACCCTAATTGGATTAGAATAAGCCTAGGGAGGACGAAAATGACTTTAATGTTCAACTAATGACACAAACGCACTTATTGTATGCACAAGATTGGTTAAAAACCAATGACTTTAAGCCTAAGAGGGACGAAAATGACCTAAATGTTCAACCAATGACACATACGGACTTATTGGATCCACAAGATTGGTTAAAAACACTAATTTGATTAGAATAAGCCTAGGGAGGATGAAAATGACCGAAATGTTAAACCAATGACATAAACGCACTTATTGGATGCACAAGATTGGTTAAAAAGCCTAATTGGATTAGAATAAGCCTAGGGAGGACGAAAATGACCTAAATGTTCAACCAATGACACAAACGCACTTATTGGATGCACATCATTGGTTAAAAACACTAATTCCATTAGAATAAGCCTAGGGAGGATGAAAATGAGCGAAATGTTAAACCAATTACACAAACGCACTTATTGGTTGCACAAGATTGGTTAAAAACCCTAATTGAATTAGAATAAGCCTAGGGTGGACGAAAATGACCTAAATGTTCAACCAATGACACAAACACACTTATTGTATGCACAAGATTGGTTAAAAACCGTAATTGGATTAGAATAAGCCTAGGGAGGACGAAAATGACCTAAATGTTCAACCAATGACATAAACGCACTTATTGGATGCACAAGATTGGTTAAAACCCCTATGCGGATTAGAATAAGCCTATGGAGGACGAAAATGACTGAAAGGTTAAACCAATGACACAAACGCACTTATTGGAGGCACAAAGTTGGTTAAAAACCCTAATTGGATTTGAATAAGCATAGGGAGGACGAAAATAACCTAAATGTTCAACCAATGACAAAAACGCACTTATTGGATGCACAAGATTGATGAAAAACCCTAATTGGATTAGAGAAAGTCGAAGGATGATGAAAATGACCTAAATGTTAATCCAAGGATACAAACGCACTTATTGGATGCACAAGATTGGTTAAAAACGCTAATTGAATTACAATAAGTCAAAGGATGAACAAAATATCCTAAATGTTAATCAAATGACACAAACGCACTTGTTGGATGCACAAGATTGGTTAATAACCGTAATTGGATTAGAATAAGCCTTCGAGGACGAAAATGACCTAAATGTTCAACCAATGACACAAACGCACTTATTGGATGGAAAAGAACGGTACAAAACCCTAATTGGTTTAGAATAAGCCTAGGGAGGAGGAAAATGACCTAAATGTTCAACCAATGACACAAACGCACTTATTGAATGCACAAGATTGGTTAAAAACCCTAATTGGATTACATTAAGCCTAAGGGAGAACGAAAATGACTAACAGGTTAAACCAATGACACAAACTCACTTATTGGATGCGCAAGATTGGTTAAAAACACTAATTCGATTACAATAAGCCTAGGGAGGATGAAAATGACCGAAATGTTAAACCAATGCCACAAACACACTTATTGGATGCACAAGATTGGTTAAGATCCCTAATTGGAATAGAATAAGCCTAGGGACGACGAAAATGACCTAAATGTTCAAACAATGACACAAACGCACTTATTGGATGCCCAAGATATTTTGAAAACCCTAATTGGATTAGAATAAGCATAGGGAGAAGGAAAAGGCTTTAATGTCAAACCAATGACACAAACGCACTTATTGTATGCACAACATAAGTTAAAAACCAATGACTTTAAGCCTAGGAGGGATGAAAATGACCTAAATGTTCAACCAATGAAACATACGCAATTATTGGATCCACAAGATTAGTTAAAAACACTAATTTGATTAGAATAAGCCTAGGGAGGATGAAAATGAACGAAATGTTAAACCAATGACACAAACGCACTTATTGGATGCACAATATTGGTTAAAAAGCCTAATTGGATTAGAATAAGCCTAGGGAGGACGAAAATCACCTAAATGTTCAACCAATGAAACAAACGCACTTATTGGATGCACATCATTGGTTAAAAACACTAATTGGATTAGAATAAGCCTAGGGAGGACGAAAATGACCTAAATGTTCAACCAATGACATAAACGCACTTATTGGATGCACAAGATTGGTTAAAACCCCTATGCGGATTATAATAAGCCTATGAGGACGAAAATGACTAAAGGATAAACCAATGACACAAACGCACTTATTGGAGGCACAAAGTTGGTTAAAAACCGTAATTGGATTAGAATAAGCATAGGGAGGACGAAAATGACCTAAATGTTCAACCAATGACAAAAACGCACTTATTGGATGCACAAGATTGGTGAAAAACCCTAATTGAATTAGAATAAGCCTAGGGTGGACGAAAATGACCTAAATGTTCAACCAATGACACAAACACACTTATTGTATGCACAAGATTGGTTAAAAACACTAAGTGGATTAGAATAAGCCTAGGGATGACGAAAATGACCTAAATGTTCAACAATTAACATAAACGCACTTATTGGAAGCACAAGATTGGTTAAAACCCCTATGCGGATTATAATAAGCCTAGGGAGGAAGAAAATGAGCGAAATGTTAAACCAATTACACAAACGCACTTATTGGATGCACTAGATTGGTTAAAAACCCTAATTGAATTAGAATAAGCCTAGGGTGGATGAAAATGACCTAAATGTTCAACCAATGACACAAACACACTTATTGTATGCACAAGATTGGTTAAAAACCCTAAGTGGATTAGAATAAGCCTAGGGAGGACGAAAATGACCTCAATGTTCAACCAATGACAAAAACGCACTTATTGGATGCACAAGATTGGTGAAAAACCCTAATTGGATTAGAGTAAGTCGAAGGATGATGAAAATGACCTAAATGTTAATCCAAGGATACAAACGCACTTGTTGGATGCACAAGATTTGTTAAAAACGCTAATTGAATTACAATAAGTCAAAGGATGAACAAAATGACCTAAATGTTAATAACTGTAATTGGATTGGAATAAGCCTTCGAGGATGAAAATGACCTAAATGTTCAACCAATGACACAAACGCACTTATTGGATGGAAAAGAACGGTTAAAAACCCTAATTGGATTAGAATAGGCCTAGGGAGGACGAAAATGACCTAAATGTTCAACCAATGACACAAACACATTTATTGTATGCACAAGATTGGTTAAAAACCCTAATTGGATTAGAATAAGCCTAGGGAGGATGAAAATGACCTTAATGTTCAACCAATGACACAAACACATTTATTGTATGCACAAGATTGGTTAATAACCGTAATTGGATTAGAATAAGCCTTCGAGGACGAAAATGACCTAAATGTTCAACCAATGACACAAACGCACTTATTGGATGGAAAAGAACGGTTAAAAACCCTAATTGGTTTAGAATAAGCCTAGGGAGGAGGAAAATGACCTAAATGTTAAACCATTGACACAAACGCACTTATTGGATGCGCAAGATTGGTTAAAAACACTAATTCGATTACAATAAGCCTAGGGAGGATGAAAATGACCGAAATGTTAAACCAATGCCACAAACACACTTACTGGATGCACAAGATTGGTTAAGAACCCTAATTGGATTAGAATAAGCCTAAGGAGGACCAAAATGACCTAAATGTTCAACCAATGACACAAACACACTTATTGTATGCACAAGATTGGTTAAAAACCCTAAGTGGATTAGAATAAGCCTAGGGAGGACGAAAATGACCTAAATGTTCAACCAATGACATAAACCCACTTATTGGATGCACAAGATTGGTTAAAAACCCTAATTGGATTAGAATAAGCCTAGGGTGGACGAAAATGACCTAAATGTTCAACCAATGACACAAACACACTTATTGTATGCACAAGATTGGTTAAAAACCCTAAGTGGATTAGCATAAGCCTAGGGAGGACGAAAATGACCTAAATGTTCAACCAATAACATAAACGCACTTATTGGATGCACAAGATTGGTTAAAACCCCTATGCAGATTATAATAAGCCTATGAGGACGAAAATGACTGAAAGGCTAAACCAATGACACAAACGCACTTATTGGAGGCACAAAGTTGGTTAAAAACCGTAATTGGATTAGAATAAGCCTAGGGAGGACGAAAATGACCTAAATGTTCAACCAATGACAAAAACGCACTTATTGGATGCACAAGATTGGTGAAAAACCCTAATTGGATTACATTAAGCCTAAGGGAGAACGAAAATGACTAACAGGTTAAACCAATGACACAAACGCACTTATTGGATGCGCAAGATTGATTAAAAACACTAATTCGATTACAATAAGCCTAGGGAGGAGGAAAATGACCGAAATGTTAAACTAATGCCACAAACACACTTATTGGATGCACAAGATTGGTTAAGAACCCTATTTGGATTATAATAAGCCTAGGGACGACGAAAATGACCTAAATGTTCAAACAATGACACAAACGCACTTATTGGATGGAAAAGTACGGTAAAAAACCCTAATTGGTTTAGAATAAGCCTAGGGAGGAGGAAAATGACTTTAATGTTCAACCAATGACACAAACGCACTTATTGTATGCACAAGATAGGTTAAAAACCAATGACTTTAAGCCTAGGAGGGACGAAAATGACCTAAATGTTCAACCAATGACACATACGCACTTATTGGATCCACAAGATTGGTTAAAAACACTAATTCGATTAGAATAAGCCTAAGGAGGATGAAAATGAACGAAATGTTAAACCAATGACACAAACGCACTTATTGGATGCACAAGATTGGTTAAAAAGCCTAATTGGATTAGAATAAGCCTAGGGAGGACGATAATCACCTAAATGTTCAACCAATGACACAAACGCACTTATTGGATGCACATCATTGGTTAAAAACACTAATTGGATTAGAATAAGCCTAGGGTGGACGAAAATGACCTAAATGTTCAACCAATGACACAAACACACTTATTGTATGCACAAGATTGGTTAAAAACCCTAAGTGGATTAGAATAAGCCTAGGAAGGACGAAAATGACCTACATGTTCAACCAATGACATAAATGCACTTATTGGATGCACAAGATTGGTTAAAAACCCTAATTGGATTAGAATAAGCCTAGGGTGGACGAAAATGACCTAAATGTTCAACCAATGACACAAACAAACTTATTGTATGCACAAGATTGGTTAAAAACCCTAAGTGGATTAGCATAAGCCTAGGGAGGACGAAAATGACCTAAATGTTCAACCAATAAAATAAACGCACTTATTGGATGCACAAGATTGGTTAAAACCCCTATGCAGATTATAATAAGCTTATGAGGACGAAAATGACTGAAAGGCTAAACCAATGACACAAACGCATTTATTGGAGGCACAAAGTTGGTTAAAAACCGTAATTGGATTAGAATAAGCCTAGGGAGGACGAAAATGACCTAAATGTTCAACCAATGACAAAAACGCACTTATTGGATGCACAAGATTGGTGAAAAACCCTAATTGGATTACATTAAGCCTAAGGGAGAACGAAAATGACTAACAGGTTAAACCAATGACACAATCACACTTATTGTATGCACTAGATTGGTTAAAAACCCTAATTGAATTAGAATAAGCCTAGGGTGGACGAAAATGACCTAAATGTTCAACCAATGACACAAACACACTTATTGTATGCACAAGATTGGTTAAAAACCCTAAGTGGATTAGAATAAGCCTAGGGAGGACGAAAATGACCTAAATGTTCAACCAATGACATAAACACACGTATTGGATGCACAAGATTGGATAAAACCCCTATGCGGATTAGAATAAGCCTATGAGGACGAAAATGACTGAAAGGATAAACCAATGACACAAACGCACTTATTGGATGCACAAAGTTGGTTAAAAACCGTAATTGGATTAGAATAAGCCTAGGGAGGACGAAAATGACCTAAATGTTCAACCAATGACAAAAACGCACTTATTGGATGCACAAGATTGGTGACAAACCCTAATTGGATTACATTAAGCCTTAGGGAGAACGAAAATGACTAACAGGTTAAACTAATGACACAAACGCACTTATTGGATGCGCAAGATTGGTTAAAAACACTAATTCTATTACAATAAGCCTAGGGAGGATGAAAATGACCGAAATGTTAAACTAATGCCACAAACACACTTATTGGATGCACAAGATTGGTTAAGAACCCTCATTGGATTAGAATAAGCCTAGGGACAACGAAAATGACCTAAATGTTCAAACAATGACACAAACGCACTTATTGGATGCCCAAGATTGGTTGAATACCCTAATTGGATTAGAATAAGCCTAGGGAGGACGAAAATGACTTTAATGTTCAACCAATGACACAAACGCACTTATTGTATGCACAAGATAGGTTAAAAACCAATGACTTTAAGCCTAGGAGGGACGAAAATTACCTAAATGTTCAACCAATGACACATACGCACTTATTGGATCCACAAGATTGGTTAAAAACACTAATTCGATTAGAATAAGCCTAGGGAGTATGAAAATGAACGAAATGTTAAACCAATGACACAAACGCACTTATTGGATGCACAAGATTGGTTAAAAAGCCTAATTGGATTAGAATAAGCCTAGGGAGGAAGAAAATCACCTAAATGTTCAACCAATGACACAAACGCACTTATTGGATGCACATCATTGGTTAAAAACACCAATTGGATTAGAATAAGTCTAGGGAGGAGGAAAATGAGCGAAATGTTAAACCAATTACACAAACGCACTTATTGGATGCACTAGATTGGTTAAAATCCCTAATTGAATTAGAATAAGCTTAGGGTGGACGAAAATAACCTAAATGTTCAACCAATGACACAAACACACTTATTGTATGCACAAGATTGGTTAAAAACCCTAAGTGGATTAGAATAAGCCTAGGGAGGACGAAAATGACCTAAATGTTCAACCAATGACATAAACGCACTTATTGGATGCACAAGATTGGTTAAAAACCCTAATTGGATTAGAATAAGCCTAGGGTGGACGAAAATGACCTAAATGTTCAACCAATGACACAAACACACTTATTGTATGCACAAGATTGGTTAAAAACCCTAAGTGGATTAGCATAAGCCTAGGGAGGACGAAAATGACCTAAATGTTCAACCAATAACATAAACGCACTTATTGGATGCACAAGATTGGTTAAAACCCCTATGCAGATTATAATAAGCCTATGAGGACGAAAATGACTGAAAGGCTAAACCAATGACACAAACGCACTTATTGGAGGCACAAAGTTGGTTAAAAACCGTAATTGGATTAGAATAAGCCTAGGGAGGACGAAAATGACCTAAATGTTCAACCAATGACAAAAACGCACTTATTGGATGCACAAGATTGGTGAAAAACCCTAATTGGATTACATTAAGCCTAAGGGAGATCGAAAATGAATAACAGGTTAAACCAATGACACAAACGCACTTATTGGATGCGCAAGATTGGTTAAAAACACTAATTCGATTACAATAAGCCTAGGGAGGATGAAAATGACCGAAATGTTAAACTAATGCCACAAACACACTTATTGGATGCACAAGATTGGTTAAGAACCCTATTTGGATTAGAATAAGCCTAGGGACGACGAAAATGACCTAAATGTTCAAACAATGACACAAACGCACTTATTGGATGGAAAAGTACGGTAAAAAACCCTAATTGGTTTAGAATAAGCCTAGGGAGGAGGAAAATGACTTTAATGTTCAACCAATGACACAAACGCACTTATTGTATGCACAAGATAGGTTAAAAACCAATGACTTTAAGCCTAGGAGGGACGAAAATGACCTAAATGTTCAACCAATGACACATACGCACTTATTGGATCCACAAGATTGGTTAAAAACACTAATTCGATTAGAATAAGCCTAGGGAGGATGAAAATGAACGAAATGTTAAACCAATGACACAAACGCACTTATTGGATGCACAAGATTGGTTAAAAAGCCTAATTGGATTAGAATAAGCCTAGGGAGGACGAAAATCACCTAAATGTTCAACCAATGACACAAACGCACTTATTGGATGCACATCATTGGTTAAAAACACTAATTGGATTAGAATAAGCCTAGGGTGGACGAAAATGACCTAAATGTTCAACCAATGACACAAACACACTTATTGTATGCACAAGATTGGTTAAAAACCCTAAGTGGATTAGAATAAGCCTAGGGAGGACGAAAATGACCTAAATGTTCAACAAATGACATAAACGCACTTATTGGATGCACAAGATTGGTTAAAAACCCTAATTGGATTAGAATAAGCCTAGGGTGGACGAAAATGACCTAAATGTTCAACCAATGACACAAACACACTTATTGTATGCACAAGATTGGTTAAAAACCCTAAGTGGATTAGCATAAGCCTAGGGAGGACGAAAATGACCTAAATGTTCAACCAATAACATAAACGCACTTATTGGATGCACAAGATTGGTTAAAACCCCTATGCAGATTATAATAAGCCTATGAGGACGAAAATGACTGAAAGGCTAAACCAATGACACAAACGCACTTATTGGAGGCACAAAGTTGGTTAAAAACCGTAATTGGATTAGAATAAGCCTAGGGAGGACGAAAATGACCTAAATGTTCAACCAATGACAAAAACGCACTTATTGGATGCACAAGATTGGTGAAAAACCCTAATTGGATTACATTAAGCCTAAGGGAGAACGAAAATGACTAACATGTTAAACCAATGACACAAACGCACTTATTGGATGCGCAAGATTGGTTAAAAACACTAATTCGATTACAAGAAGCCTAGGGAGGATGAAAATGACCGAAATGTTAAACCAATGCCACAAACACACTTATTGGATGCACAAGATTGGTTAAGAACCCTAATTGGATTAGAATAAGCCTAGGGACGGCGAAAATGACCTAAATGTTCAAACAATGACACAAACGCACTTATAGGATGCCCAAGAATTGTTGAAAACCCTAATTGGATTAGAATAAGCCTAGGGAGAAGGAAAAGGCTTTAATGTTCAACCAATGACACAAACGCACTTATTGTATGCACAAGATAAGTTAAAAACCAATGACTTTAAGCCTCGGAGGGACGAAAATGACCTAAATGTTCAACCAATGACACATACGCAGTTATTGGATCCACAAGATTGGTTAAAAACACTAATTCGATTAGAATAAGCCTAGGGACGATGAAAATGAACGAAATGTTAAACCAATGACACAAACGCACTTATTGAATGCACAAGATTGGTTAAAAAGCCTAATTGGATTAGTATAAGCCTAGGGAGGACGAAAATCACCTAAATGTTCAACCAATGACACAAACGCACTTATTGGATGCACATCATTGGTTAAAAACACTAATTGGATTAGAATAAGTCTAGGGAGGATGAAAATGAGCGAAATGTTAAACCAATTACACAAACGCACTTATTGGATGCACTAGATTGGTTAAAAACCCTAATTGAATTAGAATAAGCCTAGGGTGGACGAAAATGACCTAAATGTTCAACCAATGACACAAACACACGTCTTGTATGCACAAGATTGGTTAAAAACCCTAAGTGGATTAGAATAAGCATAGGGAGGACGAAAATGACCTAAATGTTCAACCAATGACATAAACACACTTATTGGATGCACAAGATTGGTTAAAACCCCTATGCGGATTAGAATAAGCCTATGAGGACGAAAATGACTGAAAGGTTAAACCAATGACACAAACGCACTTATTGGATGCACAAAGTTGGTTAAAAATCGTAATTGGATTAGAATAAGCCTAGGGAGGACGAAAATGACCTAAATGTTCAACCAATGACAAAAACGCACGTATTGGATGCACAAGATTGGTGAAAAACCCTAATTGGATTACATTAAGCCTAGGGAGGATGAAAATGACCGAAATGTTAAACCAATGCCACAGACACACTTATTGGATGCACAAGATTGGTTAAGAACCCTAATTGGATTAGAATAAGCCTAGGGAGGACGAAAATGACCTAAATGTTCAAACAATGACACAAACGCACTTATTGGATGCCCAAGATTGGTTGAAAACCCTAATTCGATTAGAATAAGCCTAGTGAGGACAAAAATGACTTTAATGTTCAACCAATGACACAAGCGCACTTATTGTATGCACAAGACTGGTTAAAAACCCTAATTGGATTAGAATAAGCCTATGAGGGACGAAAATGACCTAAATGTTCAACCAATGACACATACGCACTTATTGGATCCACAAGATTGGTTAAAAACACTAATTCGATTAGAATAAGCCTAGGGAGGATGAAAATGACCAAAATGTTAAACCAATAACACAAACGCACTTATTGGATGCACAAGATTGGTTAAAAAGCCTAATTGGATTAGAATAAGCCTAGGGAGGACGAAAATGACCTAAATGTTCAACCAATGACACAAACGCACTTATTGGATGCACATCATTGGTTAAAAACACTAATTCGATTAGAATAAGCCTAGGTAGGATGAAAATGAACGAAATCTTAAACCAATTACACAAACGCAGTTATTGGATGCACAAGATTTGTTAATAACCCTAATTGAATTAGAATAAGCCTAGGGTAGACGAAAATGACCTAAATGTTCAACCAATGGCACAAACACATTTATTGTATGCACAAGATTCGTTAAAAACCCTAATTGGATTAGAATAAGCCTAGGGAGGACGAAAATGACCTAAATGTTCAACCAATGACACAAACACATTTATTATATGCACAAGATTGGTTAATAACCGTAATTGGATTAGAATAAGCCTTCGAGGACGAAAATGACTAATAGGTTAAACCAATGACACAAACGCACTTATTGGATGCGCAAGATTGGTTAAAAACACTAATTCGATTACAATAAGCCTAGGGAGGATGAAAATGACCGAAATGTTAAACCAATGCCACAAACACACTTATTGGATGCACAAGTTTGGTTAAGAACCCTAATTGGATTAGAATAAGCCTAGGGAGGACGAAAATGACCTAAATGTTCAAACAATGACACAAACGCACTTATTGGATGCCCAGGATTGGTTGAAAACCCTAATTGGATTAGAATAAGCCTAGTGAGGACAAAAATGACTTTAATGTTCAACCAATGACACAAGCGCACTTATTGTATGCACAAGCCTGGTTAAAAACCCTAATTGGATTAAAATAAGCCTATGAGGGACGAAAATGACCTTAATGTTAATCAAATGACACAAACGCACTTGTAGGATGCACAAGATTGGTTAATAACTGTAATTGGATTGGAATAAGCCTTCGAGGACGAAAATGAGCTAAATGTTCAACCAATGACACAAACGCACTTATTGGATGGAAAAGAACGGTTAAAAACCCTAATTGGATTAGAATAGGCTTAGGGAGGATGAAAATGACCTAAATGTTCAACCAATGACACAAACACATTTATTGTATGCACAAGATTGGTTAATAACCGTAATTGGATTAGAATAAGCTTTCGAGGACGAAAATGACCTAAATGTTCAACCAATGACACAAACGCACTTATTGGATGGAAAAGAACGGTTAAAAACCCTAATTGGTTTAGAATAAGCCTAGGGAGGAGGAAAATGATCTAAATGTTAAACCATTGACACAAACCCACTTATTGGATGCGCAAGATTTGTTAAAAACACTAATTCGATTACAATAAGCCTAGGGAGGATGAAAATGACCGAAATGTTAAACCAATGCCACAAACACACTTACAAGATGCACAAGATTGGTTAAGAACCCTAATTGGATTAGAATAAGCCTAAGGAGGACCAAAATGACCTAATTGTTCAAACCATGACACAAACGCAATTATTAGATGCACTAGATTGGTTAAAAACCCTAATTGAATTAGAATAAGCCTAGGGAGGACGAAAATGACCTAAATGTTCAACCAATGACATAAACGCACTTATTGGATGCACAAGATTGGTTAAAAACCCTAATTGGATTAGAATAAGCCTAGGGTGGACGAAAATGACCTAAATGTTCAACCAATGACACAAACACACTTATTG
>JBBPBQ010020321.1:31681414-31715458 GCA_037974755.1 Cicer yamashitae
TCTTGTATGCACAAGATTGGTTAAAAACCCTAAGTGGATTAGAATAAGCATAGGGAGGACGAAAATGACCTAAATGTTCAACCAATGACATAAACACACTTATTGGATGCACAAGATTGGTTAAAACCCCTATGCGGATTAGAATAAGCCTATGAGGACGAAAATGACTGAAAGGTTAAACCAATGACACAAACGCACTTATTGGATGCACAAAGTTGGTTAAAAATCGTAATTGGATTAGAATAAGCCTAGGGAGGACGAAAATGACCTAAATGTTCAACCAATGACAAAAACGCACTTATTGGATGCACAAGATTGGTGAAAAACCCTAATTGGATTACATTAAGCCTAGGGAGGATGAAAATGACCGAAATGTTAAACCAATGCCACAAACACACTTATTGGATGCACAAGATTGGTTAAGAACCCTAATTGGATTAGAATAAGCCTAGGGAGGACGAAAATGACCTAAATGTTCAAACAATGACACAAACGCACTTATTGGATGCCCAAGATTGGTTGAAAACCCTAATTCGATTAGAATAAGCCTAGTGAGGACAAAAATGACTTTAATGTTCAACCAATGACACAAGCGCACTTATTGTATGCACAAGACTGGTTAAAAACCCTAATTGGATTAGAATAAGCCTATGAGGGACGAAAATGACCTAAATGTTCAACCAATGACACATACGCACTTATTGGATCCACAAGATTGGTTAAAAACACTAATTCGATTAGAATAAACATAGGGAGGAGGAAAATGACCGAAATGTTAAACCAATAACACAAACACACTTATTGGATGCACAAGATTGGTTAAAAACCCTAATTGGATTACAATAAGCCTAAGGGAGAACGAAAATGACTAACAGGTTAAACCAATGACACAAACGCACTTATTGGATGTGCAAGATTGGTTAAAAACACTAATTCGATTACAATAAGCCTAGGCAGGATGAAAATGACCGAAATGTTAAACCAATGCCACAAACACACTTATTGGATGCACAAGATTGGCTAAGAACCCTAATTGGATTAAAATAAGCCTAGGGAGGACGAAATTGACCTAAATGTTCAAACAATAACACAAACGCACTTATTGGATGCCCAAGATTGGTTGAAAACCCAAATTGGAATAGAATAAGCCTAGGGAGGACGAAAATGACTTTAATGTTCAACCAATGACACAAACGCACTTATTGTATGCACAAGATTGGTTAAAAACCAATGACTTTAAGCCTAGGAGGGACGAAAATAACCTAAATGTTCAACCAATGACACATACGCACTTATTGGATCCACAAGATCGGTTCAAAACACTAATTCGATTAGAATAAGCCTAGGGAGGATGGAAATGACCGAAATGATAAACCAATGACACAAACGCACTTATTGGATGCGCAAGATTGGTTAAAAACACTAATTCAATTACAATAAGCCTAGGGAGGATGAAAATGACTGAAATCTTAAACCAATGCCACAAACACACTTATTGGATGCACAAGATTGGTTAAGAACCCTAATTGGATTAGAATAAGCCTGGGGAGGACGAAAATGACCTAAATGTTCAACCAATGACAAAAACGCACTTATTGGAGGCACAAGATTGGTCAAAAACCCTAATTGTATTACATTAAGCCTAAGGGAGAACGAAAATGACTAACAGGTTAAACCAATGACACAAACGCACTTATTGGATGTGCAAGATTGGTTAAAAACACTAATTCGATTACAATAAGCCTAGGGAGGATGAAAATGACCGAAATGTTAAACCAATACCACAAACACACTTATTCGATGCACAAGATTGGTTAAGAACCCTAATTGGATTAGAATAAGCCTAGGGACGACGAAAATGACCTAAATGTTCAACCAATGACACAAACGCACTTATTGGATGCACATCATTGGTTAGAAACACTAATTCGATTAGCATAAGCCTAGGTAGGATGAAAATGAGCGAAATGTTAAACCAATCACACAAACGCACTTATTGGATGCGCAAGATTGGCTAAAAACACTAATTCATTTACAATAAACCTAGGGAGGATGAAAATGACCGAAATGTTAAACCAATGCCACAAACACACTTATTGGATGCACAACATTGGTTAAGAACCCTAATTGGATTAGAATAAGCCTAGGGAGGACGAAAATGACCTAAATGTTCAAACAATGACACAAACGCACTTATTGGATGCCCAAGATTTGTTGAAAACCCTAATTGGATTAGAATCAGCCTAGGGAAAGGAAAAGGCTTTATTGTTCAACAAATGACACAAGCGCACTTATTGTATGCACAAGATTAGTTAAAAACCAATGACTTTAAGCCTAGGAGGGACGAAAATGAGCTAAATGTTCAACCCATGACACATACGCAGTTATTGGATCCACAAGATTGGTTAAAAACACTAACTCGATTAAAATAAGCCTAGGGAGGATGAAAATGAACGAAATGTTAAACCAATGACACAAACGCACTTATTGGATGCACAAGATTGGTTAAAAAGACTAATCGGATTAGAATAAGCCTAGGGAGGACGAAAATCACCTAAATGTTCAACCAATGACACAAACGCACTTATTGGATGCACATCATTGGTTAAAAACACTAATTGGATTAGAATAAGTGTAGGGAGGATGAAAATGAGCGAAATGTTAAACCAATTACACAAACGCACTTATTCGATGCACTAGATTGGTTAAAAACCCTAATTGAATTAGAATAAGCCTAGGGTGGACGAAAATGACCTAAATGTTCAACCAATGACACAAACACACTTACTGTATGCACAAGATTGGTTAAAAACCCTAAGTGGATTAGAATAAGCCTAGGGAGGACGAAAATGACCTAAATGTTCAACCAATGACATAAACGCACTTATTGGATGCACAAGATTGGTTAAAACCCCTTGCGGATTAGAATAAGACTATGAGGACGAAAATGACTGAAAGGTTAAACCAATGACACAAACGCACTTATTGGAGGCACAAAGTTGGTTAAAAACCGTAATTGGATTTGAATAAGCCTAGGGAGGATGAAAATGACCTAAATGTTAAACCAATGACAAAAACGCACTTATTGGATGCACAAGATTGGTGAAAAACCCTAATTGAATTACATTAAGCCTAAGGGAGAACGAAAATGACTAACAGGTTAAACCAATGACACAAACGAACTTATTGGATGTGCAAGATTGGTTAAAAACACTAATTCGATTACAATAAGCATAGGGAGGATGAAAATGACCAAAATGTTAAACCAATGCCACAAACACACTTATTCGATGCACAAGATTTGTTAAGAACCCTAATTGGATTAGAATAAGCCTAGGGAGGACGAAAATGACCTAAATGATCAAACAATGACACAAACGCACTTATTGGATGCCCAAGATTTGTTGAAAACCCTAATTGGATTAGAATAAGCCTAGGGTGAAGGAAAAGGCTTTATTGTTCAACCAATGACACAAATGCACTTATTGTATGCACAAGATTCGGTTAAAACCAATGACTTTAAGCCTAGGAGGGACGAAAATGACCTAAATGTTCAACCCATGACACATACGCAGTTATTGGATCCACAAGATTGGTTAAAAACACTAATTCGATTAAAATAAGACTAGTGAGGATGAAAATTAACGAAATGTTAAACCAATGACACAAACGCACTTATTGGATGCACAAGATTGGTTAAAACCCCTTGCGGATTAGAATAAGCCTATGAGGACGAAAATGACTGAAAAGTTAAACCAAGGACATAAACGCACTTATTGGAGGCACAAAGTGTGTTACAAACCGTAATTGGATTTGAATAAGCCTAGGGAGGATGAAAATGACATAAATGTTAAACCAATGACAAAAACGCACTTATTGGATGCACAAGATTGGTGAAAAACCCTAATTAGATTACATTAAGCTTAAGGGAGAACGAAAATGACTAACAGGTTAAACCAATGACACAAACGCACTTATTGGATGCGCAAGATTGGTTAAAAACACTAATTCGATTACAATAAGCCTAAGGACGATGAAAATGACCGAAATGTTAAACTAATGCCACAAACACACTTATTGGATGAACAAGATTGGTTAAGAACCCTAATTGGATTAGAATAAGCCTAGGGAGGACGAAAATCACCTAAATGTTCAACCAATGACATAAACGCACTTATTGGATGCACATCATTGGTTAAAAACACTAATTGGATTAGAATAAGTCTAGGGAGGATGAAAATGAGCGAAATGTTAAACCAATTACACAAACGCACTTATTCGATGCACTAGATTGGTTAAAAACCCTAATTGAATTAGAATAAGCCTAGGGTGGACGAAAATGACGTAAATGTTCAACCAATGACACAAACACACTTATTGTATGCACAAGATTGTTTAAAAACCCTAAGTGGATTAGAATAAGCCTAGGGAGGACGAAAATGACCTAAATGTTCAACCAATGACATAAACGCACTTATTGGATGCACAAGATTGGTTAAAACCCCTTGCGGATTAGAATAAGACTATGAGGACGAAAATGACTGAAAGGTTAAACCAATGACACAAACGCACTTATTGGAGGCACAAAGTTGGTTAAAAACCGTAATTGGATTTGAATAAGCCTAGGGAGGACGAAAATGACCTAAATGTTAAACCGATGACAAAAACGCACTTATTGGATGCACAAGATTGGTGAAAACCCCAAATTGAATTACATTAAGCCTAATGGAGAACGAAAATGACTAACAGGTTAAACCAATGACACAAACGCACTTATTGGATGTGCAAGATTGGTTAAAAACACTAATTCGATTACAATAAGCCTAGGGAGGATGAAAATGACCGAAATGTTAAACCAATGCCACAAACACACTTATTGGATGCACAAGATTTGTTAAGAACCCTAATTGGATCAGAATAAGCCTAGGGAGGACGAAAATGACCTAAATGATCAAACAATGACACAAACGCACTTATTGGATGCCCAAGATTGGTTGATAACCCTAATTGGATTAGAATAAGCCTAGTAGGACAAAAATGACTTTAATGTTCAAGCAATGACACAAGCGCACTTATTGTATGCACAAGACTGGTTAAAAACCCTAATTGGATTAGAATAAGCCTATGAGGGACGAAAATGACCTAAATGTTCAACCAATGACACATACGCACTTATTGGATCCACAAGATTGGTTAAAAACACTAATTCGATTAGAATAAGCATAGGGAGGATGAAAATGACCGAAATGTTAAACCAATAACACAAACACACTTATTGGATGCACAAGATTGGTTAAAAACCCTAATTGGATTACATTAAGCCTAAGGGAGAACGAAAATGACTAACAGGTTAAACCAATGACACAAACGCACTTATTGGATGCGCAAGATTGGTTAAAAACACTAATTCGATTACAATAAGCCTACGCAGGATGAATAAGACCGAAATGTTAAACCAATGCCACAAACACACTTATTGGATGCACAAGATTGGCTAAGAACCCTAATTGGATTAGAATAAGCCTAGGGAGGACAAAATTGACATAAATGTTCAAACAATGACACAAACGCACTTATTGGATGCCCAAGATTGGTTGAAAACCCTAATTGGATTAGAATAAGCCTAGGGAGGACGAAAATGACTTTAATGTTCAACCAATGACACAAACGCACTTATTGTATGCACAAGATTGGTTTAAAACCAATGACTTTAAGCCTAGGAGGGATGAAAATGACTTAAATGTTCAACCAATGACACAAACGCACTTATTGGATCCACAAGATTGGTTAAAAACACTAATTCGATTAGAATAAGCCTAGGGAGGATGAAAATGACCGAAATGATAAACCAATGACACAAACGCACTTATTGGATGCGCAAGATTGGTTAAAAACACTAATTCAATTACAATAAGCCTAGGGAGGATGAAAATGACCGAAATCTTAAACCAATGCCACAAACACACTTATTGGATGCACAAGATTGGTTAAGAACCCTAATTGGATTAGAATAAGCCTAGGGAGGACGAAAATGACCTAAATGTTCAAACAATGACACAAACGCACTTATTGGATGCCCAAGATTTGTTGAAAACCCTAATTGGATTAGAATAAGCCTAGGGAGAAGGAAAAGGCTTTAATGTTCAACCAATGACACAAACGCACTTATTGTATGCACAAGATAAGTTAAAAACCTATGACTTTAAGCCTACGAGGGACGAAAATGACCTAAATGTTCAACCAATGACACATACGCAGTTATTGGATCCACAAGATTGGTTACAAACACTAATTCGATTAGAATAAGCCTAAGGGAGGACGAAAATCACCTAAATGTTCAACCAATGACACAAACGCACTTATTGGATGCACATCATTGGTTAAAAACACTAATTGGATTAGAATAAGTCTAAGGAGGATGAAATGAGCGAAATGTTAAACCAATTACACAAACGCACTTATTGGATGCACTAGATTGGTTAGAAACCCTAATTGAATTAGAATAAGCCTAGGGTAGAAGAAAATGACCTAAATGTTCAACCAATGACATAAACGCACTTATTGGATGCACAAGATTGGTTAAAACCCCTATGCGGATTAGAATAAGCCTATGAGGACGAAAATGACTGAAAGGTTAAACCAATGACACAAACGCACTTATTGGAGGCACAAAGTTGGTTAAAAGCCGTAATTGGATTTGAATAAGCGTAGGGAGGACGAAAATGACCTAAATGTTCAACCAATGACAAAATTGCACTTATTGGATGCACAAGATTGGTGAAAAACCCTAATTGGATTACATTAAGCCTAAGGGAGAACGAAAATGACTAACAGGTTAAACCAATGACACAAACGCACTTATTGGATGTGCAAGATTGGTTAAAAACACTAATTCGATTACAATAAGCCTAGGCAGGATGAAAATGACCGAAATGTTAAACCAATGCCACAAACACACTTATTGGATGCACAAGATTGGCAAAGAACCCTAATTGGATTAGAATAAGCCTAGGGAGGACGAAATTGACCTAAATGTTCAAACAATGACACAAACGCACTTATTGGATGCCCAAGATTGGTTGAAAACCCTAATTGGATTAGAATAAGCCTAGGGAGGACGAAAATGACTTTAATATTCAACCAATGACACAAACGCACTTATTGTATGCACAAGATTGGGTTAAAACCAATGACTTTAAGCCTAGGAGGGACGAAAATGACCTAAATGTTCAACCAATGACACATACGCACTTATTGGATCCACAAGATTGGTTAAAAACACTAATTCGATTAGATTAAGCCTAGGGAGGAAGAAAATGACCGAAATGATAAACCAATGACACAAACGCACTTATTGGATACGCAAGATTGGTTAAAAACTCTAATTCAATTACAATAAGCCTAGGGAAGATGAAAATGACCGAAATCTTAAACCAATGCCACAAACACACTTATTGGATGCACAAAATAGGTTAAGAACCCTAATTGGATTAGAATAAGCCTAGGGAGGACGAAAATGACCTAAATGTTCAAACAATGACACAAACGCACTTATTGGATGCCCATGATTTGTTGAAAACCCTAATTGGATTAGAATAAGCCTAGGGAGAAGGAAAAGGCTTTAATGTTCAACCAATGACACAAATGCAGTTATTGGATCCACAAGATTTTTTAAAAACACTAATTCGATTTGAATAAGGCTAAGTAGGATGAAAATGAACGAAATGTTAAACCAATGACACAAACGCACTTATTGGATGCACAAGATTGCTTAAAAAGCGTAATTGGATTAGAATAAGCCTAGGGAGGACGAAAATCACCTAAATGTTCTACCAATGACACAAACGCACTTATTGGATGCACATCATTGGTTAAAAACACTAATTGGATTAGAATAAGTCAAGGGAGGATGAAAATGAGCGAAATGTTAAACCAATTACACAAACGCACTTATTGGATGCACTAGATTGGTTAAAAAGCCTAATTGAATTAGAATAAGCCTAGGGTGGAAGAAAATGACCTAAATGTTCAACCAATGACATAAACGCACTTATTGGATGCACAAGATTGGTTAAAACCCCTATGCGGATTAGAATAAGCCTATCAGGACGAAAATGACTGAAACGTTAAACCAATGACACAAACGCACTTATTGGAGGCACAAAGTTGGTTAAAAACCGTAATTGGATTTGAATAAGCCTAAAGAGGACGAAAATGACCTAATTGTTCAACCAATGCCACAAACACACTTATTGGATGCGCAAGATTGGTTAAGAACCCTAATTGGATAAGAATAAGCCTAGGGAGGACCAAAATGACCTAAATGTTCAAACAATGACACAAACGCACTTATTGGATGCCCAAGATTGGTTGAAAACCCTAATTGGATTAGAATAAGCCTAGTGAGGACAAAAATGACTTTAATGTTAAACCAATGACACAAGCGCACTTATTTTATGCACAAGACTGGTTAAAAACCCTATTTGGATTAGAATAAGCCTATGGGGGACGAAAATGACCTAAATGTTCAACCAATGACACATACGCACTTATTGGATCCACAAGATTGGTTAAAAACACTAATTCGATTAAAATAAGCCTAGGGAGGATGAAAATGACCGAAGTGTTAAACCAATAATACAAACGGACTTATTGGATGCACAAGATTGGTTAAGAACCCTAATTGGATTAGAATAAGCCTAGGGAGGACGAAAATGACCTAAATGTTCAACCAATGACACAAATGCACTTATTGTATGCATAAGATAAGTTAAAAGCCAATGACTTTAAGCCTAGGAGGGACGAAAATGACCTAAATGTTCAACCAATGACACATACGCAGTTATTGGATCCACAAGATTGGTTAAAAACACTAATTCGATTAGAATAAGCCTAGGGAGGATGTAAATGAACGAAATGTTAAACCAATGACACAAACGCACTTATTGGATGCACAAGATTGGTTAAAAAGCCTAATTGGATTAGAATAAGCCTAGGGAGGACGAAAATCACCTAAATGTTCAACCAATGACACAAACGCACTTATTGGATGCACATCATTGGATAAAAACACTAATTGGATTAGAATAAGTCTAGGGAGGATGAAAATGAGCGAAATGTTAAACCAATTACACAAACGCACTTATTGGATGCACTAGATTGGTTAAAAACCCTAATTGAATTAGAATAAGCCTAGGGTGGACGAAAATGACCTAAATGTTCAACCAATGACACAAACACACTTATTGTATGCACAAGATTGGTTAAAAACCCTAAGTGGATTAGAATAAGCCTAGGGAGGATGAAAATGACCTAAATGTTCAACCAATGACATAAACGCACTTATTGGATGCACAAGATTGGTTAAAACCACTATGCGGATTATAATAAGCCTATGAGGACGAAAATGACTGAAAGGTTAAACCAATGACACAAACGCACTTATTGGAGGCACAAAATTGGTTAAAAACCGTAATTGGATTAGAATAATCCTAAGGAGGACGAAAATGACCTAAATGTTCAACCAATGACAAAAACACACTTATTGGATGCACAAGATTGGTGAAAAACCCTAATTGGATTACATTAAGCCTAAGGGAGAACGAAAATGACTAACAGGTTAAACCAATGACACAAACGCACTTATTGGATTCGCAAGATTGGTTAAAAACACTAATTCGATTACAATAAGCCTAGGGAGGATGAAAATGACCGAAATGTTAAACCAATGCCACAAACACACTTATTGGATGCACAAGATTGGTTAAGAACCCTAATTGGATTAGAATAAGCCTAGGGACGACGAAAACGACCTAAATGTTCAAACAATGACACAAACGCACTTATTGGATGCCTAAGATTGGTTGAATACCCTAATTGGATTAGAATAAGCCTAGGGAGGACGAAAATATATTTAATGTTCAACCAATGACACAAACGCACTTATTGTATGCACAAGATAGGTTAAAAACCAATGACTTTAAGCCTAGGAGGGACGAAAATGACCTAAATGTTCAACCAATGACACATACGCACTTATTGGATCCACAAGATTGGTTAAAAACACTAATTCGATTAGAATAAGCCTACGGAAGAAGAAAATTAACGAAATGTTAAACCAATGACACAAACGCACTTATTGGATGCACAAGATTGGTTAAAAAGCCTAATTGGATTAGAATAAGCCTAGGGAGGACGAAAATGACTGAAACGTTAAACCAATGACACAAACGCACTTATTGGAGGCACAAAGTTGGTTAAAAACCGTAATTGGATTTGAATAAGCCTAAAGAGGACGAAAATGACCTAATTGTTCAACCAATGCCACAAACACACTTATTGGATGCGCAAGATTGGTTAAGAACCCTAATTGGATAAGAATAAGCCTAGGGAGGACCAAAATGAACTAAATGTTCATACAATGACACAAACGCACTTATTGGAAGCCCAAGATTGGTTGAAAACCCTAATTGGATTAGAATAAGCCTAGTGAGGACAAAAATGACTTTAATGTTAAACCAATGACACAAACGCACTTATTGGATCCACAAGAGTAGTTAAAAACACTAAGTCGATTAGAATAAGCCTTCGAGGACGAAAATGACCTAAATGTTCAACCAATGACACAAACACACTTATTGGATGGAAAAGAACGGTTAAAAACCCTAATTGGTTTAGAATAAGCCTAGGGAGGACGAAAATGACCTAAATGTTCAACCAATCACACAAACGCACTTATTGTATGCATAAGATAAGTTAAAAGCCAATGACTTTAAGCCTAGGAGGGACGAAAATGACCTAAATGTTCAACCAATGACACATACGCAGTTATTGGATCCACAAGATTGGTTAAAAACACTAATTCGATTAGAATAAGCCTAGGGAGGATGTAAATGAACGAAATGTTAAACCAATGACACAAACGCACTTATTGGATGCACAAGATTGGTTAAAAAGCCTAATTGGATTAGAATAAGCCTAGGGAGGACGAAAATCACCTAAATGTTCAACCAATGACACAAACGCACTTATTGGATGCACATCATTGGTTAAAAACACTAATTGGATTAGAATAAGTCTAGGGAGGATGAAAATGAGCGAAATGTTAAACCAATTACACAAACGCACTTATTGGATGCACTAGATTTGTTAAGAACCCTAATTGAATTAGAATAAGTCTAGGGTGGACGAAAATGACCTAAATGTTCAACCAATGACACAAACACACTTATTGTATGCACAAGATTGGTTAAAAACCCTAAGTGGATTAGAATAAGCCTATGGAGGACGAAAATGACCTAAATGTTCAACCAATGACATAAACGCACTTATTTGATCCACAAGAGTGGTTAAAAACACTAAGTCGATTAGAATAAGCCTTCGAGGACGAAAATGACCTAAATGTTCAACCAATGACACAAACACACTTATTGGATGGAAAAGAACGGTTAAAAACCCTAATTGGTTTAGAATAAGCATAGGGAGGAGGAAAATGACCTAAATGGTCAACCAATGACACAAACGCACTTATTGAATGCACAAGATTGGTTAAAAACCCTAATTCGATTACATTAAGCCTAATGGAGAACGAAAATGACTAACAGGTTAAACCAATGACACAAACGCACTTATTGGATGTGCAAGATTGGTTAAAAACACTAATTCGATTAGAATAAGCCTAGTGAGGATGTAAATGACCGAAATGTTAAACCGATGACACAAACGCACTTATTGGATGCACAAGATTGGTTAAAAAGCCTAATTGGATTAGAATAAGCCTAGGGAGGACGAAAATGACCTAATTGTTCAACGAATGACACAAACACACTTATTGGATGCACATCATTGGTTAAAAACACTAATTGGACTAGAATAAGTCTAGGGAGGATTAAAATGAGCGAAATGTTAAACCAATTACACAAACGCACTTATTGGATGCACTAGATTGGTTAAAAACCCTAATTGAATTAGAATAAGCCTAGGGTGGACGAAAATGACCTAAATGTTCAACCAATGACAAAAACACACTTATTGTATGCACAAGATTGGTTAAAAACCCTAAGTGGATTAGAATAAGCCTAGGGAGGACGAAAATGACCTACATGTTCAACCAATGACATAAACGGACTTATTGGATGCACAAGATTTGTTAAAACCCCTATGCGGATTAGAATAAGCCTATGGAGGACGAAAATGACTAAAAGGTTAAACCAATGACACAAACACACTTATTGGAGGCACAAAGTTGGTTAAAAACCGTAATTGGATTAGAATAACCCTTCGAGGACGAAAATGACCTAAATGTTCAACCAATGACACAAACACACTTATTGGATGGAAAAGAACGGTTAAAAACCCTAATTGGTTTAGCATAAGCCTAGGGAGGAGGAAAATGACCTAAATGTTCAACCAATGACACAAACGCACTTATTGAATGCACAAGATTGGTTAAAAACCCTAATAGGATTACATTAAGCCTAAGGGAGAATGAAAATGACTAATAGGTTAAACCAATGACACAAACGCACTTATTGGATGTGCAAGATTGGTTTCAAACACTAATTCGATTAAAATAATCCTAGGGAGGATGAAAATGACCGAAATGTTAAACCAATGACACAAACGCACTTATTGGATGCAAAAGATTGGTTAAAAAGCCTAATTGGATTACAATAAGCCTAGGGAGGACGAAAATGACCTAATTGTTCAACCAACGACACAAACGCACTTATTGGATGCACATCATTGGTTAAAAACACTAATTGGATTAGAATAAGTCTAGGGAGGATGAAAATGAGCGAAATGTTAAACCAATTACACAAACGCACTTATTGGATGCACTAGATTGGTTAAAAACCCTAATTGAATTAGAATAAGCCTAGGGTGGACGAAAATGACCTAAATGTTCAACCAATGACACAAACACACTTATTGTATGCACAAGATTGGTTAAAACCCCTATGCGGATTAGAATAAGCCTATGGAGGACGAAAATGACTGAAAGGTTAAACCAATGACACAAACGCACTTATTGGAGGCACAAAGTTGGTTAAAAACCGTAATTGGATTAGATTAAGCCTAGGGAGGACGAAAATAACCTAAATGTTCAACCAATGAGAAAAACGCACTTATTGGATGCACAAGATTGGTGAAAAACCCTAATTGGATTAGAGTAAGTCGAAGGATGAAGAAAATGACCTAAATGTTAATCCAAGGATACAAACGCACTTGTTGGATGCACAAGATTTGTTAAAAACGCTAATTGAATTACAATAACTCAAAGGATGAACAAAATGACCTAAATGTTTATCAAATGACACAAACGCACTTGTAGGATGCACAAGATTGGTTAATAACTGTAATTGGATTAGAATAAGCCTTCGAGGACGAAAATGACCTAAATGTTCAACCAATGACACAAACGCACTTATTGGATGGAAAAGAACGGTTAAAAACCCTAATTGGATTAGAATAGGCCTAGGGAGGACGAAAATGACCTAAATGTTCAACCAATGACACAAACACATTTATTGTATGCACAAGATTGGTTAAAAACCCTAATTGGATTACAATAAGCCTAGGGAGGACGAAAATGACCTAAATGTTCAACCAATGACACAAACACATTTATTGTATGCACAAGATTGGTTAATAACCGTAATTGGATTAGAATAAGCCTTCGAGGATGAAAATGACCTAAATGTTCAACCAATGACAATGCACTTATTGGATGGAAAAGAACGGTTAAAAACCCTAATTGGTTTAGAATAAGCCTAGGGAGGAGGAAAATGACCTAAATGTTCAACCAATGACACAAACGCACTTATTGAATACACAAGATTGGTTAAAAACCCTAATTGGATTAGAATAAGCCTATGAGGGACGAAAATGACCTAAATGTTCAACCAATGACACATACGCACTTATTGGATCCACAAGATTGGTTAAAAACACTAATTCGATTAGAATAAGCCTAGGGAGGATGAAAATGACCGAAATGTTAAACCAATAACACAAACGCACTTATTGGATGCACAAGATTGGTTAAAAAGCCTAATTGGATTAGAATAAGCCTAGGGAGGACGAAAATGACCTAAATGTTCAACCAATGACACAAACGCACTTATTGGATGCACATCATTGGTTAAAAACACTAATTCGATTAGAATAAGCCTAGGTAGGATGAAAATGAGCGAAATGTTAAACCAATTACACAAACGCACTTATTGGATGCACAAGATTGGTTAAAAACCCTAATTGAATTAGAATAAGCCTAGGGTGGACGAAAATGACCTAAATGTTCAACCAATGACACAAACACATTTATTGTATGCACAAGATTGGTTAAAAACCCTAATTGGATTAGAATAAGCCTAGGGAGGACGAAATTGACCTAAATGTTCAAACAATGACACAAGATTGGTTGAAAACCCTAATTGGATAAGAATAAGCCTAGGGAGGACGAAAATGACTTTAATGTTCAACCAATGACACAGACGCACTTATTGTATGCACAAGATTGGTTAAAAACCAATGACTTTAAGCCTAGGAGGGAAGAAAATAACCTAAATGTTCAACCAATGACACAAACGCACTTATTGGATGCGCAAGATTGGTTAAAAACACTAATTCAATTACAATAAGCCTAGGGAGGATGAAAATGATCGAAATGTTCAACCAATGCCACAAACACACTTATTGGATGCACAAGATTGGTTAAGAACCCTAATTGGATTAGAATAAGCCTAGGGAGGACGAAAATGATCTAAATGTTCAAACAATGACACAAACGCACTTATTGGATGCCCAAGATTTGTTGAAAACCCTAATTAGATTAGAATAAGCCTAGGGAGGACGAAAATGACTTTAATGTTAAACCAATGACACAAACGCACTTATTGTATGCACAAGATAGGTTAAAAACCAATGACTTTAAGCCTAGGAGGGACGAAAATGACCTAAATGTTCAACAAATGACACATACGCACTTATTGGATCCACAAGATTGGTTAAAAACACTAATTCGATTAGAATAAGCTTAGGGAGGATGAAAATGAACGAAATGTTAAACCAATGACACAAACGCACTTATTGGATGCACAAGATTGGTTAAAAAGCCTAATTGGATTAGAATAAGCCTAGGGAGGACGAAAATCACCTAAATGTTCAACCAATGACACAAACACACTTATTGGATGCACATCATTGGTTAAAAACCCTAAGTGGATTAGAATAAGCCTAGGGAGGACGAAAATGACCTAAATGTTCAACCAATGACACAAAGACATTTATTGTATGCACAAGATTGGTTAATAACCGTAATTGGATTAGAATAAGCCTTCGAGGACGAAAATGACCTAAATGTTCAACCAATGACACTAACACACTTATTGGATGGAAAAGAACGGTTAAAAACCGTAATTGGATTAGAATAAGCCTAGGGAGGACGAAAATGACCTAAATGTTCAACCAATGACACAAACGCACTTATTGGATGCACAAGATTGGTTAAAAACCCTAATTGGATTACATTAAGCCTAAGGGAGAACGAAAATGACTAACAGGTTAAACCAATGACACAAACGCACTTATTGGATTCGCAAGATTGGTTAAAAACACTAATTCGATTACAATAAGCCTAGGGAGGATGAAAATGACCGAAATGTTAAACCAATGCCACAAACACACTTATTGGATGCACAAGATTGGTTAAGAACCCTAATTGGATTAGAATAAGCCTAGGGACGACGAAAACGACCTAAATGTTCAAACAATGACACAAACGCACTTATTGGATGCCTAAGATTGGTTGAATACCCTAATTGGATTAGAATAAGCCTAGGGAGGACGAAAATATATTTAATGTTCAACCAATGACACAAACGCACTTATTGTATGCACAAGATAGGTTAAAAACCAATGACTTTAAGCCTAGGAGGGACGAAAATGACCTAAATGTTCAACCAATGACACATACGCACTTATTGGATCCACAAGATTGGTTAAAAACACTAATTCGATTAGAATAAGCCTACGGAAGGAGAAAATTAACGAAATGTTAAACCAATGACACAAACGCACTTATTGGATGCACAAGATTGGTTAAAAAGCCTAATTGGATTAGAATAAGCCTAGGGAGGACGAAAATGACTGAAACGTTAAACCAATGACACAAACGCACTTATTGGAGGCACAAAGTTGGTTAAAAACCGTAATTGGATTTGAATAAGCCTAAAGAGGACGAAAATGACCTAATTGTTCAACCAATGCCACAAACACACTTATTGGATGCGCAAGATTGGTTAAGAACCCTAATTGGATAAGAATAAGCCTAGGGAGGACCAAAATGACCTAAATGTTCAAACAATGACACAAACGCACTTATTGGATGCCCAAGATTGGTTGAAAACCCTAATTGGATTAGAATAAGCCTAGTGAGGACAAAAATGACTTTAATGTTAAACCAATGACACAAGCGCACTTATTTTATGCACAAGACTGGTTAAAAACCCTATTTGGATTAGAATAAGCCTATGGGGGACGAAAATGACCTAAATGTTCAACCAATGACACATACGCACTTATTGGATCCACAAGATTGGTTAAAAACACTAATTCGATTAAAATAAGCCTAGGGAGGATGAAAATGACCGAAGTGTTAAACCAATAATACAAACGGACTTATTGGATGCACAAGATTGGTTAAGAACCCTAATTGGATTAGAATAAGCCTAGGGAGGACGAAAATGACCTAAATGTTCAACCAATGACACAAATGCACTTATTGTATGCATAAGATAAGTTAAAAGCCAATGACTTTAAGCCTAGGAGGGACGAAAATGACCTAAATGTTCAACCAATGACACATACGCAGTTATTGGATCCACAAGATTGGTTAAAAACACTAATTCGATTAGAATAAGCCTAGGGAGGATGTAAATGAACGAAATGTTAAACCAATGACACAAACGCACTTATTGGATGCACAAGATTGGTTAAAAAGCCTAATTGGATTAGAATAAGCCTAGGGAGGACGAAAATCACCTAAATGTTCAACCAATGACACAAACGCACTTATTGGATGCACATCATTGGATAAAAACACTAATTGGATTAGAATAAGTCTAGGGAGGATGAAAATGAGCGAAATGTTAAACCAATTACACAAACGCACTTATTGGATGCACTAGATTGGTTAAAAACCCTAATTGAATTAGAATAAGCCTAGGGTGGACGAAAATGACCTAAATGTTCAACCAATGACACAAACACACTTATTGTATGCACAAGATTGGTTAAAACCCCTATGCGGATTAGAATAAGCCTATGGAGGACGAAAATGACTGAAAGGTTAAACCAATGACACAAACGCACTTATTGGAGGCACAAAGATGGTTAAAAACCGTAATTGGATTAGATTAAGCCTAGGGAGGACGAAAATAACCTAAATGTTCAACCAATGAGAAAAACGCACTTATTGGATGCACAAGATTGGTGAAAAACCCTAATTGGATTAGAGTAAGTCGAAGGATGAAGAAAATGACCTAAATGTTAATCCAAGGATACAAACGCACTTGTTGGATGCACAAGATTTGTTAAAAACGCTAATTGAATTACAATAACTCAAAGGATGAACAAAATGACCTAAATGTTTATCAAATGACACAAACGCACTTGTAGGATGCACAAGATTGGTTAATAACTGTAATTGGATTAGAATAAGCCTTCGAGGACGAAAATGACCTAAATGTTCAACCAATGACACAAACGCACTTATTGGATGGAAAAGAACGGTTAAAAACCCTAATTGGATTAGAATAGGCCTAGGGAGGACGAAAATGACCTAAATGTTCCACCAATGACACAAACACATTTATTGTATGCACAAGATTGGTTAAAAACCCTAATTGGATTACAATAAGCCTAGGGAGGACGAAAATGACCTAAATGTTCAACCAATGACACAAACACATTTATTGTATGCACAAGATTGGTTAATAACCGTAATTGGATTAGAATAAGCCTTCGAGGATGAAAATGACCTAAATGTTCAACCAATGACAATGCACTTATTGGATGGAAAAGAACGGTTAAAAACCCTAATTGGTTTAGAATAAGCCTAGGGAGGAGGAAAATGACCTAAATGTTCAACCAATGACACAAACGCACTTATTGAATACACAAGATTGGTTAAAAACCCTAATTGGATTAGAATAAGCCTATGAGGGACGAAAATGACCTAAATGTTCAACCAATGACACATACGCACTTATTGGATCCACAAGATTGGTTAAAAACACTAATTCGATTAGAATAAGCCTAGGGAGGATGAAAATGACCGAAATGTTAAACCAATAACACAAACGCACTTATTGGATGCACAAGATTGGTTAAAAAGCTTAATTGGATTAGAATAAACCTAGGGAGGACGAAAATGACCTAAATGTTCAACCAATGAATCAAACGCACTTAATGGATGCACATCATTGGTTAAAAACACTAATTCGATTAGAATAAGCCTAGGTAGGATGAAAATGAGTGAAATGTTAAACCAATTACACAAACGCACTTATTGGGTGCACAAGATTGGTTAAAAACCCTAATTGAATTAGAATAAGCCTAGGGTGGACGAAAATGACCTAAATGTTCAACCAATGACACAAACACATTTATTGTATGCACAAGATTGGTTAAAAACCCTAATTGGATTAGAATAAGCCTAGGGAGGACGAAATTGACCTAAATGTTCAAACAATGACACAAGATTGGTTGAAAACCCTAATTGGATAAGAATAAGCCTAGGGAGGACGAAAATGACTTTAATGTTCAACCAATGACACAGACGCACTTATTGTATGCACAAGATTGGTTAAAAACCAATGACTTTAAGCCTAGGAGGGAAGAAAATAACCTAAATGTTCAACCAATGACACAAACGCACTTATTGGATGCGCAAGATTGGTTAAAAACACTAATTCAATTACAATAAGCCTAGGGAGGATGAAAATGACCGAAATGTTCAACCAATGCCACAAACACACTTATTGGATGCACAAGATTGGTTAAGAACCCTAATTGGATTAGAATAAGCCTAGGGAGGACGAAAATGATCTAAATGTTCAAACAATGACACAAACGCACTTATTGGATGCCCAAGATTTGTTGAAAACCCTAATTAGATTAGAATAAGCCTAGGGAGGACGAAAATGACTTTAATGTTAAACCAATGACACAAACGCACTTATTGTATGCACAAGATAGGTTAAAAACCAATGACTTTAAGCCTAGGAGGGACGAAAATGACCTAAATGTTCAACAAATGACACATACGCACTTATTGGATCCACAAGATTGGTTAAAAACACTAATTCGATTAGAATAAGCTTAGGGAGGATGAAAATGAACGAAATGTTAAACCAATGACACAAACGCACTTATTGGATGCACAAGATTGGTTAAAAAGCCTAATTGGATTAGAATAAGCCTAGGGAGGACGAAAATCACCTAAATGTTCAACCAATGACACAAACACACTTATTGGATGCACATCATTGGTTAAAAACCCTAAGTGGATTAGAATAAGCCTAGGGAGGACGAAAATGACCTAAATGTTCAACCAATGACACAAAGACATTTATTGTATGCACAAGATTGGTTAATAACCGTAATTGGATTAGAATAAGCCTTCGAGGACGAAAATGACCTAAATGTTCAACCAATGACACTAACACACTTATTGGATGGAAAAGAACGGTTAAAAACCCTAATTGGTTTAGAATAAGCCTAGGGAGGAGGAAAATGACCTAAATGTTCAACCAATGACACAAACGCACTTATTGAATGCACAAGATTGGTTAAAAACCCTAATTGGATTACATTAAGCCTAAGGGAGAACGAAAATGACTAACAGGTTAAACCAATGACACAAACGCACTTATTGGATGCACAAGATTGGTTAAAAACACTAATTCGATTACAATAAGCCTAGGGAGGATGAAAATGACCGAAATGTTAAACCAATGCCACAAACCCACTTATTGGATGCACAAGATTGGTTAAGAACCCTAATTGGATTAGAATAAGCCTAAGGAGGACAAAAATGACCTAAATGTTCAAACAATGACACAAACGCACTTATTGGATGCCCAAGATTGGTTGAAAACCCTAATTGGATTAGAATAAGCCTAGTGAGGACAAAAAAATGACTTTAATGTTCAACCAATGACACAAACGCACTTAATGTATGCACAAGATTAATTAAAAACCCTAATTGGATTAGAATAAGCCTATGAGGGACGAAAATGACCTAAATGTTCAACCAATGACACATACGCACTTATTGGATCCACAAGATTGGTTAAAAACACTAATTCGATTAGAATAAGCCTATGGAGGATGAAAATGACCGAAATGTTAAACCAATAACACAAACGCACTTATTGGATGCACAAGATTGGTTAAAAAGCCTAATTGGATTAGAATAAGCCTAGGGAGGACGAAAATGACCTAAATGTTCAACCAATGACACAAACGCACTTATTGGATGCACATCATTGGTTAAAAACACTAATTCGATTAGAATAAGCCTAGGTAGGATGAAAATGAGCGAAATGTTAAACCAATTACACAAACGGACTTATTGGATGCACAAGATTGGTTAAAAACCCTAATTGGATTAGAATAAGCCTATGAGGGACGAAAATGACCTAAATGTTCAACCAATGACACATACGCACTTATTGGATCCACAAGATTGGTTAAAAACACTAATTCGATTAGAATAAGCCTAGGGAGGATGAAAATGACCGAAATATTAAACCAATAACACAAACGCACTTATTGGATGCACAAGATTGGTTAAGAACCCTAATTGGATTAGAATATGCCTTGGGGGGACGAAAATGACCTAAATGTTGAAACAATGACACAAACCCACTTATTGGTTGCCCAAGATTGGTTGAAAACCCTAATTGGATTAGAATACGCGTAGGGAGGACGAAAATGACTTTAATGTTCAACCAATGACGCAAACGCACTTATTGTATGCACAAGATTGGTTAAAAACCAATGACTTTAAGCTTAGGAGGGACGAAAATGACCTAAATGTTCAACCAATGACACATACGCACTTATTGGAGCCACAAGATTGGTTAAAAACACTAATTCGACTAGAATAAGCCTAGGGAGGATGAAAATGACCGAAATGTTAAACCAATGACACAAACGCACTTATTGGATGCACAAGATTGGTTACACTAATTCAATTACAATAAGCCTAGGGAGGATGAAAATGACCGAAATGTTAAACCAATGCCACAAACACACTTATTGGATGCACAACATTAGTTAAGAACCCTAATTGGATTAGAATAAGCCTAGGGAGGACGAAAATGACCTAAATGTTCAAACAATGACACAAACGCACTTATTGGATGCCGAAGATTGGTTGAAAACCCTAATTGGATTAGAATAAGCCTAGGGAGGACGAAAATGACTTTAATGTTCAACCAATGACACAAACGCACTTATTGTATGCACAAGATAGGTTAAAAACCAATGACTTTAAGCCTAGGAGGGACGAAAATTACCTAAATGTTCAACCAATGACACATACGCACTTATTGGATCCACAAGATTGGTTAAAAACACTAATTCGATTAGAATAAGCCTAGGGAGTATGAAAATGAACGAAATGTTAAACCAATGACACAAACGCACTTATTGGATGCACAAGATTGGTTAAAAAGCCTAATTGGATTAGAATAAGCCTAGGGAGGAAGAAAATCACCTAAATGTTCAACCAATGACACAAACGCACTTATTGGATGCACATCATTGGTTAAAAACACCAATTGGATTAGAATAAGTCTAGGGAGGAGGAAAATGAGCGAAATGTTAAACCAATTACACAAACGCACTTATTGGATGCACTAGATTGGTTAAAATCCCTAATTGAATTAGAATAAGCTTAGGGTGGACGAAAATAACCTAAATGTTCAACCAATGACACAAACACACTTATTGTATGCACAAGATTGGTTAAAAACCCTAAGTGGATTAGAATAAGCCTAGGGAGGACGAAAATGACCTAAATGTTCAACCAATGACATAAACGCACTTATTGGATGCACAACATTGGTGAAAAACCCTAATTGGATTACATTAAGACTAAGGGAGAACGAAAATGACTAACAGGTTAAACCAATGACACAAACGCACTTATTGGATGCGCAAGATTGGTTAAAAACACTAATTCGATTACAATAAGCCTAGGGAGGATGAAAATGACAGAAATGTTAGACCAATGCCACAAACACACTTATTGGATGCATAAGATTGGTTAAGAACCCTAATTGGATTAGAATAAGCCTACGGAGGACGAAAATGACCTAAATGTTCAACCAATGACACAAACGCACTTATTGGATGCACATCATTGGTTAAAAAAACTAATTCGATTAGAATAAGCCTAGGTAGGATGAAAATGAGCGAAATGTTAAACCAATTACACAAACGCACTTATTGGATGCACAAGATTGGTTAAAAACCCTAATTGAATTAGAATAAGCCTAGGGTGGACGAAAATGACCTAAATGTTCAACCAATGACACAAACACATTTATTGTATGCACAAGATTGGTTAAAAACCCTAATTGGATTAGAATAAGCCTAGGGAGGACGAAATTGACCTAAATGTTCAAACAATGACACAAGATTGGTTGAAAACCCTAATTGGATAAGAATAAGCCTAGGGAGGACGAAAATGACTTTAATGTTCAACCAATGACACAGACGCACTTATTGTATGCACAAGATTGGTTAAAAACCAATGACTTTAAGCCTAGGAGGGAAGAAAATAACCTAAATGTTCAACCAATGACACAAACGCACTTATTGGATGCGCAAGATTGGTTAAAAACACTAATTCAATTACAATAAGCCTAGGGAGGATGAAAATGACCGAAATGTTCAACCAATGCCACAAACACACTTATTGGATGCACAAGATTGGTTAAGAACCCTAATTGGATTAGAATAAGCCTAGGGAGGACGAAAATGATCTAAATGTTCAAACAATGACACAAACGCACTTATTGGATGCCCAAGATTTGTTGAAAACCCTAATTAGATTAGAATAAGCCTAGGGAGGACGAAAATGACTTTAATGTTAAACCAATGACACAAACGCACTTATTGTATGCACAAGATAGGTTAAAAACCAATGACTTTAAGCCTAGGAGGGACGAAAATGACCTAAATGTTCAACAAATGACACATACGCACTTATTGGATCCACAAGATTGGTTAAAAACACTAATTCGATTAGAATAAGCTTAGGGAGGATGAAAATGAACGAAATGTTAAACCAATGACACAAACGCACTTATTGGATGCACAAGATTGGTTAAAAAGCCTAATTGGATTAGAATAAGCCTAGGGAGGACGAAAATCACCTAAATGTTCAACCAATGACACAAACACACTTATTGGATGCACATCATTGGTTAAAAACCCTAAGTGGATTAGAATAAGCCTAGGGAGGACGAAAATGACCTAAATGTTCAACCAATGACACAAAGACATTTATTGTATGCACAAGATTGGTTAATAACCGTAATTGGATTAGAATAAGCCTTCGAGGACGAAAATGACCTAAATGTTCAACCAATGACACTAACACACTTATTGGATGGAAAAGAACGGTTAAAAACCCTAATTGGTTTAGAATAAGCCTAGGGAGGAGGAAAATGACCTAAATGTTCAACCAATGACACAAACGCACTTATTGAATGCACAAGATTGGTTAAAAACCCTAATTAGAGTCCATTAAGCCTAAGGGAGAACAAAAATGACTAACAGGTTAAACCAATGACACAAACGCACTTATTGGATGTGCAAAATTGGTTAAAAACACTAATTCGATTAGAATAAGCCTAGGGAGGATGAAAATGACCGAAATGTTAAACCAATGACACAAACGCACTTATTGGATGCACAAGATTGGTTAAAAAGCCTAATTGGATTAGAATAAGCCTAGGGAGGACGAAAATGACCTAATTGTTCAACCAATGACACAAACGCACTTATTGGATGCACATCATTGGTTAAAAACACTAATTTGATTAGAATAAGTCTAGGGAGGATGAAAATGAGCGAAATGTTAAACCAATTACACAAACGCACTTATTGGATGCACTAGATTGGTTAATAACTGTAATTGGATTAGAATAAGCCTTCGAGGACGAAAATGACCTAAATGTTCAACCAATGACACAAACGCACTTATTGGATGGAAAAGAACGGTTAAAAACCCTAATTGGATTAGAATAGGCCTAGGGAGGACGAAAATGACCTAAATGTTCAACCAATGACACAAACACATTTATTGTATGCACAAGATTGGTTAAAAACCCTAATTGGATTACAATAAGCCTAGGGAGGACGAAAATGACCTAAATGTTCAACCAATGACACAAACACATTTATTGTATGCACAAGATTGGTTAATAACCGTAATTGGATTAGAATAAGCCTTCGAGGATGAAAATGACCTAAATGTTCAACCAATGACACAAACGCACTTATTGGATGGAAAAGAACGGTTAAAAACCCTAATTGGTTTAGAATAAGCCTAGGGAGGAGGAAAATGACCTAAATGTTCAACCAATGACACAAACGCACTTATTGAATGCACAAGATTGGTTAAAAACCCTAATTGGATTACATTAAGCCTAAGGGAGAACGAAAATGACTAACAGGTTAAACCAATGACACAAACGCACTTATTGGATGCACAAGATTGGTTAAAAACACTAATTCGATTACAATAAGCCTAGGGAGGATGAAAATGACCGAAATGTTAAACCAATGCCACAAACCCACTTATTGGATGCACAAGATTGGTTAAGAACCCTAATTGGATTAGAATAAGCCTAAGGAGGACAAAAATGACCTAAATGTTCAAACAATGACACAAACGCACTTATTGGATGCCCAAGATTGGTTGAAAACCCTAATTGGATTAGAATAAGCCTAGTGAGGACAAAAAAATGACTTTAATGTTCAACCAATGACACAAACGCACTTAATGTATGCACAAGATTAATTAAAAACCCTAATTGGATTAGAATAAGCCTATGAGGGACGAAAATGACCTAAATGTTCAACCAATGACACATACGCACTTATTGGATCCACAAGATTGGTTAAAAACACTAATTCGATTAGAATAAGCCTAGGGAGGATGAAAATGACCGAAATGTTAAACCAATAACACAAACGCACTTATTGGATGCACAAGATTGGTTAAAAAGCTTAATTGGATTAGAATAAACCTAGGGAGGACGAAAATGACCTAAATGTTCAACCAATGAATCAAACGCACTTAATGGATGCACATCATTGGTTAAAAACACTAATTCGATTAGAATAAGCCTAGGTAGGATGAAAATGAGTGAAATGTTAAACCAATTACACAAACGCACTTATTGGGTGCACAAGATTGGTTAAAAACCCTAATTGAATTAGAATAAGCCTAGGGTGGACGAAAATGACCTAAATGTTCAACCAATGACACAAACACATTTATTGTATGCACAAGATTGGTTAAAAACCCTAATTGGATTAGAATAAGCCTAGGGAGGACGAAATTGACCTAAATGTTCAAACAATGACACAAGATTGGTTGAAAACCCTAATTGGATAAGAATAAGCCTAGGGAGGACGAAAATGACTTTAATGTTCAACCAATGACACAGACGCACTTATTGTATGCACAAGATTGGTTAAAAACCAATGACTTTAAGCCTAGGAGGGAAGAAAATAACCTAAATGTTCAACCAATGACACAAACGCACTTATTGGATGCGCAAGATTGGTTAAAAACACTAATTCAATTACAATAAGCCTAGGGAGGATGAAAATGACCGAAATGTTCAACCAATGCCACAAACACACTTATTGGATGCACAAGATTGGTTAAGAACCCTAATTGGATTAGAATAAGCCTAGGGAGGACGAAAATGATCTAAATGTTCAAACAATGACACAAACGCACTTATTGGATGCCCAAGATTTGTTGAAAACCCTAATTAGATTAGAATAAGCCTAGGGAGGACGAAAATGACTTTAATGTTAAACCAATGACACAAACGCACTTATTGTATGCACAAGATAGGTTAAAAACCAATGACTTTAAGCCTAGGAGGGACGAAAATGACCTAAATGTTCAACAAATGACACATACGCACTTATTGGATCCACAAGATTGGTTAAAAACACTAATTCGATTAGAATAAGCTTAGGGAGGATGAAAATGAACGAAATGTTAAACCAATGACACAAACGCACTTATTGGATGCACAAGATTGGTTAAAAAGCCTAATTGGATTAGAATAAGCCTAGGGAGGACGAAAATCACCTAAATGTTCAACCAATGACACAAACACACTTATTGGATGCACATCATTGGTTAAAAACCCTAAGTGGATTAGAATAAGCCTAGGGAGGACGAAAATGACCTAAATGTTCAACCAATGACACAAAGACATTTATTGTATGCACAAGATTGGTTAATAACCGTAATTGGATTAGAATAAGCCTTCGAGGACGAAAATGACCTAAATGTTCAACCAATGACACTAACACACTTATTGGATGGAAAAGAACGGTTAAAAACCGTAATTGGATTAGAATAAGCCTAGGGAGGACGAAAATGACCTAAATGTTCAACCAATGACACAAACGCACTTATTGGATGCACAAGATTGGTTAAAAACCCTAATTGGATTACATTAAGCCTAAGGGAGAACGAAAATGACTAACAGGTTAAACCAATGACACAAACGCACTTATTGGATTCGCAAGATTGGTTAAAAACACTAATTCGATTACAATAAGCCTAGGGAGGATGAAAATGACCGAAATGTTAAACCAATGCCACAAACACACTTATTGGATGCACAAGATTGGTTAAGAACCCTAATTGGATTAGAATAAGCCTAGGGACGACGAAAACGACCTAAATGTTCAAACAATGACACAAACGCACTTATTGGATGCCTAAGATTGGTTGAATACCCTAATTGGATTAGAATAAGCCTAGGGAGGACGAAAATATATTTAATGTTCAACCAATGACACAAACGCACTTATTGTATGCACAAGATAGGTTAAAAACCAATGACTTTAAGCCTAGGAGGGACGAAAATGACCTAAATGTTCAACCAATGACACATACGCACTTATTGGATCCACAAGATTGGTTAAAAACACTAATTCGATTAGAATAAGCCTAGGGAGTATGAAAATGAACGAAATGTTAAACCAATGACACAAACGCACTTATTGGATGCACAAGATTGGTCAAAAAGCCTAATTGGATTAGAAGAAGCCTAGGGAGGAAGAAAATCACCTAAATGTTCAACCAATGACACAAACGCACTTATTGGATGCACATCATTGGTTAAAAACACCAATTGGATTAGAATAAGTCTAGGGAGGATGAAAATGAGCGAAATGTTAAACCAATTACACAAACGCACTTACTGGATGCACAAGATTGGTTAAAAACCCTAATTGAAATAGAATAAGCCTAGGGTGGACGAAAATGACCTAAATGTTCAACCAATGACACAAACACATTTATTGTATGCACAAGAATGGTTAAAATCCCTAATTGGATTAAAATAAGCCTAGGGAGGACAAAAATGACCTAAATGTTCAAACAATGACACAAACGCACTTATTGGATGCCCAAGATTGGTTCAAAACCCTAATTGGATAAGAATAAGCCTAGGGAGGACGAAAATGACTTTAATGTTCAACCAATGACACAGACGCACTTATTGAATGCACAAGATTGGTTAAAAACCAATGACTTTAAGCCTAGGAGGGAAGAAAATGACCTAAATGTTCAACCAATGACACATACGCACTTATTGGATCCACAAGATTGGTTAAAAACACTAATTCGATTAGAATAAGCCTAGGGAAGATGAAAATGACCGAAATGTTAAACCAATGACACAAACGCACTTATTGGATGCGCAAGATTGGTTAAAAACACTAATTCAATTACAATAAGCCTAGGGAGGATGAAAATGACCGAAATGTTAAACCAATGCCACAAACACATTTATTGGATGCACAAGATTAGTTATGAACCCTAATTGGATTAGAATAAGCCTAGGGAGGACGAAAATGACCTAAATGTTCAAACAATGACACAAACGCACTTATTCGATGCCCAAGATTGGTTGAAAACCCTAATTGGATTAGAATAAGCCTAGGGAGGACGAAAATGACTTTAATGTTCAACCAATGACACAAACGCACTTATTGTATGCACAAGATAGGTTAAAAACCAATATCTTTAAGCCTAGGAGGGACGAAAATGACCTAAATGTTCAACCAATGACACATACGCACTTATTGGATCCACAAGATTGGTTAAAAACACTAATTCGATTAGAATAAGCCTAGGGAGTATGAAAATGAACGAAATGTTAAACCAATGACACAAACGCACTTATTGGATGCACAAGATTGGTTAAAAAGCCTAATTGGATTAGAATAAGCCTAGGGAGGAAGAAAATCACCTAAATGTTCAACCAATGACACAAACGCACTTATTGGATGCACATCATTGGTTAAAAACACCAATTGGATTAGAATAAGTCTAGGGAGGATGAAAATGAGCGAAATGTTAAACCAATTACACAAACGCACTTACTGGATGCACAAGATTGGTTAAAAACCCTAATTGAAATAGAATAAGCCTAGGGTGGACGAAAATGACCTAAATGTTCAACCAATGACACAAACACATTTATTGTATGCACAAAAATGGTTAAAATCCCTAATTGGATTAGAATAAGCCTAGGGAGGACAAAAATGACCTAAATGTTCAAACAATGACACAAACGCACTTATTGGATGCCCAAGATTGGTTGAAAACCCTAATTGGATTAGAATTAGCCTAGGGAGGACGAAAATGACTTTAATGTTCAACCAATGACACAAACGCACTTATTGTATGCACAAGATAGGTTAAAAACCAATGACTTTAAGCCTAGGAGGGACGAAAATGACCTAAATGTTCAACCAATGACACATACGCACTTATTGGATCCACAAGATTGGTTAAAAACACTAATTCGATTAGAATAAGCCTAGGAAGGATGAAAATGAACGAAATGTTAAACCAATGACACAAACGCACTTATTGGATGCACAAGATTGGTTAACAAGCCTAATTGGATTAGAATAAGCCTAGGGAGGACGAAAATCACCTAAATGTTCAACCAATGACACAAACGCACTTATTGGATGCACATCATTGGTTAAAAACACTAATTGGATTAGAATAAGTCTAGGGAGGATGAAAATGAGCGAAATGTTAAACCAATTACACAAACGCACTTATTGGATGCACTAGATTGGTTAAAAACCCTAATTGAATTAGAATAAGCCTAGGGTGGACGAAAATGACCTAAATGTTCAACCAATGACACAAACACACTTATTGTATGCACAAGATTGGTTAAAACCCCTATGCGGATTAGAATAAGCCTATGGAGGACGAAAATGACTGAAAGGTTAAACCAATGACACAAACGCACTTATTGGAGGCACAAAGATGGTTAAAAACCGTAATTGGATTAGATTAAGCCTAGGGAGGACGAAAATAACCTAAATGTTCAACCAATGAGAAAAACGCACTTATTGGATGCACAAGATTGGTGAAAAACCCTAATTGGATTAGAGTAAGTCGAAGGATGAAGAAAATGACCTAAATGTTAATCCAAGGATACAAACGCACTTGTTGGATGCACAAGATTTGTTAAAAACGCTAATTGAATTACAATAACTCAAAGGATGAACAAAATGACCTAAATGTTTATCAAATGACACAAACGCACTTGTAGGATGCACAAGATTGGTTAATAACTGTAATTGGATTAGAATAAGCCTTCGAGGACGAAAATGACCTAAATGTTCAACCAATGACACAAACGCACTTATTGGATGGAAAAGAACGGTTAAAAACCCTAATTGGATTAGAATAGGCCTAGGGAGGACGAAAATGACCTAAATGTTCAACCAATGACACAAACACATTTATTGTATGCACAAGATTGGTTAAAAACCCTAATTGGATTACAATAAGCCTAGGGAGGACGAAAATGACCTAAATGTTCAACCAATGACACAAACACATTTATTGTATGCACAAGATTGGTTAATAACCGTAATTGGATTAGAATAAGCCTTCGAGGATGAAAATGACCTAAATGTTCAACCAATGACACAAACGCACTTATTGGATGGAAAAGAACGGTTAAAAACCCTAATTGGTTTAGAATAAGCCTAGGGAGGAGGAAAATGACCTAAATGTTCAACCAATGACACAAACGCACTTATTGAATGCACAAGATTGGTTAAAAACCCTAATTGGATTAGAATAAGCCTAGTGAGGACACAAAAATGACTTTGATGTTCAACCAATGACACAAACGCACTTATTGTATGCACAAGATTGGTTAAAAACCCTAATTGGATTAGAATAAGCCTATGAGGGACGAAAATGACCTAAATGTTCAACCAATGACACATACGCACTTATAGGATCCACAAGATTGGTTAAAAACACTAATTCGATTAGAATAAGCCTAGGGAGGATGAAAATGACCGAAATGTTAAACCAATGACACAAACGCACTTATTGGATGCGCAAGATTGGTTAAAAACACTAATTCAATTACAATAAGCCTAGGGAGGATGAAAATGACCGAAATGTTAAACCAATGCCACAAACACATTTATTGGATGCACAAGATTAGTTATGAACCCTAATTGGATTAGAATAAGCCTAGGGAGGACGAAAATGACCTAAATGTTCAAACAATGACACAAACGCACTTATTCGATGCCCAAGATTGGTTGAAAACCCTAATTGGATTAGAATAAGCCTAGGGAGGACGAAAATGACTTTAATGTTCAACCAATGACACAAACGCACTTATTGTATGCACAAGATAGGTTAAAAACCAATATCTTTAAGCCTAGGAGGGACGAAAATGACCTAAATGTTCAACCAATGACACATACGCACTTATTGGATCCACAAGATTGGTTAAAAACACTAATTCGATTAGAATAAGCCTAGGGAGTATGAAAATGAACGAAATGTTAAACCAATGACACAAACGCACTTATTGGATGCACAAGATTGGTTAAAAAGCCTAATTGGATTAGAATAAGCCTAGGGAGGAAGAAAATCACCTAAATGTTCAACCAATGACACAAACGCACTTATTGGATGCACATCATTGGTTAAAAACACCAATTGGATTAGAATAAGTCTAGGGAGGATGAAAATGAGCGAAATGTTAAACCAATTACACAAACGCACTTACTGGATGCACAAGATTGGTTAAAAACCCTAATTGAAATAGAATAAGCCTAGGGTGGACGAAAATGACCTAAATGTTCAACCAATGACACAAACACATTTATTGTATGCACAAAAATGGTTAAAATCCCTAATTGGATTAGAATAAGCCTAGGGAGGACAAAAATGACCTAAATGTTCAAACAATGACACAAACGCACTTATTGGATGCCCAAGATTGGTTGAAAACCCTAATTGGATTAGAATTAGCCTAGGGAGGACGAAAATGACTTTAATGTTCAACCAATGACACAAACGCACTTATTGTATGCACAAGATAGGTTAAAAACCAATGACTTTAAGCCTAGGAGGTACGAAAATGACCTAAATGTTCAACCAATGACACATACGCACTTATTGGATCCACAAGATTGGTTAAAAACACTAATTCGATTAGAATAAGCCTAGGGAGTATGAAAATGAACGAAATGTTAAACCAATGACACAAACGCACTTATTGGATGCACAAGATTGGTTAAAAAGCCTAATTGGATTAGAATAAGCCTAGGGAGGAAGAAAATCACCTAAATGTTCAACCAATGACACAAACGCACTTATTGGATGCACATCATTGGTTAAAAACACCAATTGGATTAGAATAAGTCTAGGGAGGATGAAAATGAGCGAAATGTTAAACCAATTACACAAACGCACTTACTAGATGCACAAGATTGGTTAAAAACCCTAATTGAAATAGAATAAGCCTAGGGTGGACGAAAATGACCTAAATGTTCAACCAATGACACAAACACATTTATTGTATGCACAAGAATGGTTAAAATCCCTAATTGGATTAGAATAAGCCTAGGGAGGACAAAAATGACCTAAATGTTCAAACAATGACACAAACGCACTTATTGGATGCCCAAGATTGGTTGAAAACCCTAATTGGATTAGAATTAGCCTAGGGAGGACGAAAATGACTTTAATGTTCAACCAATGACACAAACGCACTTATTGTATGCACAAGATAGGTTAAAAACCAATGACTTTAAGCCTAGGAGGGACGAAAATGACCTAAATGTTCAACCAATGACACATACGCACTTATTGGATCCACAAGATTGGTTAAAAACACTAATTCGATTAGAATAAGCCTAGGGAGTATGAAAATGAACGAAATGTTAAACCAATGACACAAACGCACTTATTGGATGCACAAGATTGGTCAAAAAGCCTAATTGGATTAGAAGAAGCCTAGGGAGGAAGAAAATCACCTAAATGTTCAACCAATGACACAAACGCACTTATTGGATGCACATCATTGGTTAAAAACACCAATTGGATTAGAATAAGTCTAGGGAGGATGAAAATGAGCGAAATGTTAAACCAATTACACAAACGCACTTACTGGATGCACAAGATTGGTTAAAAACCCTAATTGAAATAGAATAAGCCTAGGGTGGACGAAAATGACCTAAATGTTTAACCAATGACACAAACACATTTATTGTATGCACAAGAATGGTTAAAATCCCTAATTGGATTAGAATAAGCCTAGGGAGGACAAAAATGACCTAAATGTTCAAACAATGACACAAACGCACTTATTGGATGCCCAAGATTGGTTCAAAACCCTAATTGGATAAGAATAAGCCTAGGGAGGACGAAAATGACTTTAATGTTCAACCAATGACACAGACGCACTTATTGAATGCACAAGATTGGTTAAAAACCAATGACTTTAAGCCTAGGAGGGACGAAATTGACCTAAATGTTCAACCAATGACACAAACGCACTTATTGGATGCACATCATTGGTTAAAAACACCAATTGGATTAGAATAAGTCTAGGGAGGATGAAAATGAGTGAAATGTTAAACCAATTACACAAACGCACTTACTGGATGCACAAGATTTGTTAAAAACCCTAATTGAAATAGAATAAGCCTAGGGTGGACGAAAATGACCTAAATGTTCAACCAATGACACAAACACATTTATTGTATGCACAAGAATGGTTAAAATCCATAATTGGATTAGAATAAGCCTATGGAGGACAAAAATGACCTAAATGTTCAAACAATGACACAAACGCACTTATTGGATGCCCAAGATTGGTTCAAAACCCTAATTGGATAAGAATAAGCCTAGGGAGGACGAAAATGACTTTAATGTTCAACCAATGACACAGACGCACTTATTGAATGCACAAGATTGGTTAAAAACCAATGACTTTAAGCCTAGGAGGGAAGAAAATGACCTAAATGTTCAACCAATGACACATACGCACTTATTGGATCCACAAGATTGGTTAAAAACACTAATTCGATTAGAATAAGCCTAGGGAAGATGAAAATGACCGAAATGTTAAACCAATGACACAAACGCACTTATTGGATGCGCAAGATTGGTTAAAAACACTAATTCAATTACAATAAGCCTAGGGAGGATGAAAATGACCGAAATGTTAAACCAATGCCAAAAACACACTTATTGGATGCACAAGATTGGTTAAGAACCCTAATTATATTAGAATAAGCCTAGGGAGGACGAAAATGACCTAAATGTTCAAACAATGACACAAACGCACTTAATAGATGCCCAAGATTGGTTGAAAACCCTAATTGGATTAGAATAAGCCTAGGGAG
>JBBPBQ010020321.1:31715468-31736297 GCA_037974755.1 Cicer yamashitae
AAAATGACCTAAATGTTCAAACAATGACACAAACGCACTTATTGGATGCCCAAGATTGGTTCAAAACCCTAATTGGATAAGAATAAGCCTAGGGAGGACGAAAATGACTTTAATGTTCAACCAATGACACAGACGCACTTATTGAATGCACAAGATTGGTTAAAAACCAATGACTTTAAGCCTAGGAGGGAAGAAAATGACCTAAATGTTCAACCAATGACACATACGCACTTATTGGATCCACAAGATTGGTTAAAAACACTAATTCGATTAGAATAAGCCTAGGGAAGATGAAAATGACCGAAATGTTAAACCAATGACACAAACGCACTTATTGGATGCGTAAGATTGGTTAAAAACACTAATTCAATTACAATAAGCCTAGGGAGGATGAAAATGACCGAAATGTTAAACCAATGCCAAAAACACACTTATTGGATGCACAAGATTGGTTAAGAACCCTAATTATATTAGAATAAGCCTAGGGAGGACGAAAATGACCTAAATGTTCAAACAATGACACAAACGCACTTAATAGATGCCCAAGATTGGTTGAAAACCCTAATTGGATTAGAATAAGCCTAGGGAGGACGAAAATGACTTTAATGTTCAACCAATGACACAAACGCACTTAATGTATGCACAAGATAGGTTAAAAACCAATGACTTTAAGCCTAGGAGGGACAAAAATGACCTAAATGTTCAACCAATGACACAAACGCACTTATTGGATGCACATCATTGGTTAAAAACACCAATTGGATTAGAATAAGTCTAGGGAGGATGAAAATGAGTGAAATGTTAAACCAATTACACAAACGCACTTACTGGATGCACAAGATTGGTTAAAAACCCTAATTGAAATAGAATAAGCCTAGGGTGGACGAAAATGACCTAAATGTTCAACCAATGACACAAACACATTTATTGTATGCACAAGAATGGTTAAAATCCCTAATTGGATTAAAATAAGCCTAGGGAGGACAAAAATGACCTAAATGTTCAAACAATGACACAAACGCACTTATTGGATGCCCAAGATTGGTTCAAAACCCTAATTGGATAAGAATAAGCCTAGGGAGGACGAAAATGACTTTAATGTTCAACCAATGACACAGACGCACTTATTGAATGCACAAGATTGGTTAAAAACCAATGACTTTAAGCCTAGGAGGGAAGAAAATGACCTAAATGTTCAACCAATGACACATACGCACTTATTGGATCCACAAGATTGGTTAAAAACACTAATTCGATTAGAATAAGCCTAGGGAAGATGAAAATGACCGAAATGTTAAACCAATGACACAAACGCACTTATTGGATGCGTAAGATTGGTTAAAAACACTAATTCAATTACAATAAGCCTAGGGAGGATGAAAATGACCGAAATGTTAAACCAATGCCAAAAACACACTTATTGGATGCACAAGATTGGTTAAGAACCCTAATTATATTAGAATAAGCCTAGGGAGGACGAAAATGACCTAAATGTTCAAACAATGACACAAACGCACTTAATAGATGCCCAAGATTGGTTGAAAACCCTAATTGGATTAGAATAAGCCTAGGGAGCACGAAAATGACTTTAATGTTCAACCAATGACACAAACGCACTTATTGTATGCACAAGATAGGTTAAAAACCAATGACTTTAAGCCTAGGAGGGACGAAAATGACCTAAATGTTCAACCAATGACACAAACGCACTTATTGGATGCACATCATTGGTTAAAAACACCAATTGGATTAGAATAAGTCTAGGGAGGATGAAAATGAGCGAAATGTTAAACCAATTACACAAACGCACTTACTGGATGCACAAGATTGGTTAAAAACCCTAATTGAAATAGAATAAGCCTAGGGTGGACGAAAATGACCTAAATGTTCAACCAATGACACAAACACATTTATTGTATGCACAAGAATGGTTAAAATCCCTAGTTGGATTAGAATAAGCCTAGGGAGGACGAAAATGACCTAAATGTTCAAACAATGACACAAACGCACTTATTGGATGCCCAAGATTGGTTCAAAACCCTAATTGGATAAGAATAAGCCTAGGGAGGACGAAAATGACTTTAATGTTCAACCAATGACACAGACGCACTTATTGAATGCACAAGATTGGTTAAAAACCAATGACTTTAAGCCTAGGAGGGAAGAAAATGACCTAAATGTTCAACCAATGACACATACGCACTTATTGGATCCACAAGATTGGTTAAAAACACTAATTCGATTAGAATAAGCCTAGGGAAGATGAAAATGACCGAAATGTTAAACCAATGACACAAACGCACTTATTGGATGCGCAAGATTGGTTAAAAAAACTAATTCAATTACAATAAGCCTAGGGAGGATGAAAATGACCGAAATGTTAAACCAATGCCAAAAACACACTTATTGGATGCACAAGATTGGTTAAGAACCCTAATTGGATTAGAATAAGCCTAGGGAGGACGAAAATGACCTAAATGTTCAAACAATGACACAAACGCACTTAATAGATGCCCAAGATTGGTTGAAAACCCTAATTGGATTAGAATAAGCTTAGGGAGGACGAAAATGACTTTGATGTTCAACCAATGACACAAACGCACTTATTGTATGCACAAGATAGGTTAAAAACCAATGACTTTAAGCCTAGGAGGGACGAAAATGACCTAAATGTGCTACCAATGACACATACGCACTTATTGGATCCACAAGATTGGTTAAAAACACTAATTCGATTAGAATAAGCCTAGGGAGGATGAAAATGAACGAAATGTTAAACCAATGACACAAACAAACTTATTGGATGCACAAGATTGGTTAAAAAGCCTAATTGGATTAGAATAAGCCTAGGTAGAACGAAAATCACCTAAATGTTCAACCAATGACACAAACGCACTTATTGGATGCACATCATTGGTTAAAAACACTAATTGGATTAGAATAAGTCTAGGGAGGATGAAAATGAGCGAAATGTTAAACCAATTACACAAACGCACTTATTGGATGCACTAGATTGGTTAAAAACCCTATTTGAATTAGAAAAAGTCTAGGGTGGACAAAAATGACCTAAATGTTCAACCAATGACACAAACACACTTGTTGTATGCACAAGATTGGTTAAAAACCCTAAGTGGATTAGAATAAGCCTAGGGAGGACGAAAATGACCTAAATATTCAACCAATGACATAAACGCACTTATTGGATGCACAAGATTGGTTAAAACCCCTATGCGGATTAGAATAAGCCTATGAGGATGAAAATGACTGAAAGGTTAAACCAATGACACAAACGCACTAATTGGAGGCACAAAGTTGGTTAAAAACCGTAATTGGATTTGAATAAGCATAGGGAGGACGAAAATGACCTAAATGTTCAACCAATGACAAAAACGCACTTATTGGATGCACAAGATTGGTGAAAAACCCTAATTGGATTACATTAAGGCTAAGGGAGAACAGAAATGACTAACAGGTTAAACCAATGACACAAACGCACTTATTGGATGCACAAGATTGGTTAAAAACACTAGTTCAATTACAATAAGCCTAGGGAGGATGAAAATGACCGAAATGTTAAACCAATGCCACAAACACACTTATTGGATGCACAAGATTGGTTAAGAACCCTAATTGGATTAGAAAAGCCTAGGGAGGACAAAAATGACCTAAATGTTCAAACAATGACACAAACGCACTTATTGGATGCCCAAGATTGGTTGAAAACCCTAATTGGATTAGAATAAGCCTAGTTAGGACAAGAATGACTTTAATGTTCAACCAATGACACAAACGCACTTATTGTATGCACAAGATTGGTTAAAAACCCTAATTGGATTAGAATAACCCTATGAGGGACGAAAATGACCTAAATGTTCAACCAATGACACATACGCACTTATTGGATCCACAAGATTGGTTAAAAACACTAATTCGATTAGAATAAGCCTAGGGAGGATGAAAATGACCGAAATGTTAAACCAATAACACAAACGCACTTATTGGATGCACAAGATTGGTTAAAAAGCTTAATTGGATTAGAATAAACCTAGGGAGGACGAAAATGACCTAAATGTTCAACCAATGAATCAAACGCACTTAATGGATGCACATCATTGGTTAAAAACACTAATTCGATTAGAATAAGCCTAGGTAGGATGAAAATGAGTGAAATGTTAAACCAATTACACAAACGCACTTATTGGGTGCACAAGATTGGTTAAAAACCCTAATTGAATTAGAATAAGCCTAGGGTGGACGAAAATGACCTAAATGTTCAACCAATGACACAAACACATTTATTGTATGCACAAGATTGGTTAAAAACCCTAATTGGATAAGAATAAGCCTAGGGAGGACGAAAATGACCTAAATGTTCAACCAATGATACAAACACATTTATTGTATGCACAAGATTGGTTAATAACCGTAATTGGATTAGAATAAGCCTTCAGGACGAAAATGACTTAAATGTTCAACCAATGACACAAACACATTTATTGGATGGAAAAGAACAGTTAAAAACCCTAATTGGTTTAGAATAAGGCTAGGGAGGAGGAAAATGACCTAAATGTTCAACCAATGACACAAACGCACTTATTGAATGCACAAGATTGGTTAAAAACCCTAATTGGATTACATTAAGCCTAAGGGAGAACGAAAATGACTAACAGGTTAAACCAATGACACAAACGCACTTCTTGGATGTGCAAGATTGGTTAAAAACACTAATTCGATTACAATAAGCTTAGGGAGGATGAAAATGACCGAAATGTTAAACCAATGCGACAAACACACTTATGGGATGCACAAGATTGGTTAAGAACCCTAATTGGATTAGAATAAGCCTAGGGAGGACGAAAATGACCTAAATGTTCAAACAATGACACAAACGCACTTATTGGATGCCCAAGATTGGTTGAAAACCCTAATTGGATTAGAATAAGCCTAGTGAGGACAAAAATGACTTTAATGTTCAACCAATGACACAAACGCACTTATTGTATGCACAAGATTGGTTAAAAACCCTAATTGGATTAGAATAAGCCTATGAGGGACGAAAATGACCTAAATGTTCAACCAATGACACATACGCACTTATTGGATCCACAAGATTGGTTAAAAACACTAATTCGATTAGAATAAGCCTAGGGAGGATGAAAATGACCGAAATGTTAAACCAATAACACAAACGCACTTATTGGATGCACAAGATTGGTTAAAAAGCCTAATTGGATTAGAATAAGCCTAGGGAGGACGAAAATGACCTAAATGTTCAACCAATGACACAAACACATTTATTGTATGCACAAGATTGGTTAATAACCGTAATTGGATTAGAATAAGCCTTCGAGGACGAAAATGACCTAAATGTTCAACCAATGACACAAACACATTTATTGGATGGAAAAGAACGGTTAAAAACCCTAATTGGTTTAGAATAAGCCTAGGCAGGAGGAAAATGACCTAAATGTTCAACCAATGACACAAACGCACTTATTGAATGCACAAGATTGGTTAAAATTCCTAATTGGATTACATTAAGCCTAAGGGATAACGAAAATCACCTAAATGTTCAACCAATGACACAAACATTTATTGTATGCACAAGATTGGTTAATAACCGTAATTGGATTAGAATAAGCCTTCGACGACGAAAATGACCTAAATGTTCAACCAATGACACAAACGCACTTATTGGATGGAAAAGAACGGTTAAAAACCCTAATTGGTTTAGAATAAGCCTAAGGAAGGGGAAAATGACCTAAATGTTCAACCAATGACACAAACGCACTTATTGAATGCACAAGATTGGTTAAAAATCGTAATTGGATTACATTAAGCCTAAGGGAGAACGAAAATGACTAACAGGTTAAACCAATGACACAAACGCACTTCTTGGATGCGCAAGATTGGTTAAAAACACTAATTCGATTACAATAAGCTTAGGGAGGATGAAAATGACCGAAATGTTAAACCAATGCGACAAACACACTTATGGGATGCACAAGATTGGTTAAGAACCCTAATTGGATTAGAATAAGCCTAGGGAGGACGAAAATGACCTAAATGTTCAAACAATGACACAAACGCACTTATTGGATGCCCAAGATTGGTTGAAAACCCTAATTGGATTAGAATAAGCCTAGTGAGGACAAAAATGACTTTAATGTTCAACCAATGACACAAACGCACTTATTGTATGCACAAGATTGGTTAAAAACCCTAATTGGATTAGAATAAGCCTATGAGGGACGAAAATGACCTAAATGTTCAACCAATGACACATACGCACTTATTGGATCCACAAGATTGGTTAAAAACACTAATTCGATTAGAATAAGCCTAGGGAGGATGAAAATGACTGAAATGTTAAACCAATAACACAAACGCACTTATTGGATGCACAAGATTGGTTAAAAAGCCTAATTGGATTAGAATAAGCCTAGGGAGGACGAAAATGACCTAAATGTTCAACCAATGACACAAACGCACTTATTGGATGCACATCATTGGTTAAAAACACTAATTCGATTAGAATAAGCCTAGGTAGGATGAAAATGAGCGAAATGTTAAACCAATTACACAAACGCACTTATTGGATGCACAAGATTGGTTAAAAACCCTAATTGAATTAGAATAAGCCTAGGGTGGACGAAAATGACCTAAATGTTCAACCAATGACACAAACACATTTATTGGATGGAAAAGAACGGTTAAAAACCCTAATTGGTTTAGAATAAGCCTAGGGAGGAGGAAAATGACCTAAATGTTCAACCAATGACACAAACGCACTTATTGAATGCACAAGATTGGTTAAAAACCATAATTGGATTACATTAAGCCTAAGGGAGAACGAAAATGACCTAAATGTTCAACCAATGACAGAAACATTTATTGTATGCACAAGATTGGTTAATAACCGTAATTGGATTAGAATAAGCCTTCGAGGACGAAAATGACCTAAATGTTCAACCAATGACACAAACGCACTTATTGGATTGAAAAGAACGGTTAAAAACCCTAATTGGTTTAGAATAAGCCTAGGGAGGAGGAAAATGACCTAAATGTTCAACCAATGACACAAACGCACTTATTGAATGCACAAGATTGGTTAAAAACCCTAATTGGATTACATTAAGCCTAAGGGAGAACGAAAATGACTAACAGGTTAAACCAATGACACAAACGCACTTATTGGATGCACAAGATTGGTTAAAAACACTAATTCGATTACAATAAGCCTAGGGAGGATGAAAATGACCGAAATGTTAAACCAATGCCACAAACCCACTTATTGGATGCACAAGATTGGTTAAGAACCCTAATTGGATTAGAATAAGCCTAAGGAGGACAAAAATGACCTAAATGTTCAAACAATGACACAAACGCACTTATTGGATGCCCAAGATTGGTTGAAAACCCTAATTGGATTAGAATAAGCCTAGTGAGGACAAAAAAATGACTTTAATGTTCAACCAATGACACAAACGCACTTAATGTATGCACAAGATTAATTAAAAACCCTAATTGGATTAGAATAAGCCTATGAGGGACGAAAATGACCTAAATGTTCAACCAATGACACATACGCACTTATTGGATCCACAAGATTGGTTAAAAACACTAATTCGATTAGAATAAGCCTAGGGAGGATGAAAATGACCGAAATGTTAAACCAATAACACAAACGCACTTATTGGATGCACAAGATTGGTTAAAAAGCCAAATTGGATTAGAATAAGCCTAGGGAGGACGAAAATTACCTAAATGTTCAACCAATGACACAAATGCACTTATTGGATGCACATCATTGGTTAAAAACACTAATTCGATTGGAATAAGCCTAGGTAGGATGAAAATGAACGAAATGTTAAACCAATTACACAAACGCACTTATTGGATGCACAAGATTGGTTAAAAACCCTAATTGGATAAGAATAAGCCTAGGGAGGACGAAAATGACCTAAATGTTCAACCAATGATACAAACACATTATTGTATGCACAAGATTGGTTAATAACCGTAAATGGATTAGAATAAGCCTTCGAGGACGAAAATGACCTAAATGTTCAACCAATGACACAAACACATTTATTGGATGGAAAAGAACGGTTAAAAACCCTAATTGGTTTAGAATAAGGCTAGGGAGGAGGAAAATGACCTAAATGTTCAACCAATGAGACAAACGCACTTATTGAATGCACAAGATTGGTTAAAAACCCTAATTGGATTACATTAAGCCTAAGGGAGAACGAAAATGACTAACAGGTTAAACAAATGACACAAACGCACTTATTGGATACACAAGATTGGTTAAAAACACTAATTCGATTACAATAAGCCTAGGGAGGATGAAAATGACCGAAATGTTCAACCAATGACACATACGCACTTATTGGATCCACAAGATTGGTTAAAAACACTAATTCAATTAGAATAAGCCTAGGGAGGATGAAAATGACCGAAATGTTAAACCAATAACACAAACGCACTTATTGGATGCCCAAGATTGCTTAAGAACCCTAATTGGATTAGAATAAGCCTATGAGGGACGAAAATTACCTAAATGTTCAACCAATGACACAAACGCACTTATTGGATGCACATCATTGGTTAAAAACACTAATTCGATTAGAATAAGCCTAGGAAGGATGAAAATGAGCGAAATGTTAAACCAATTACACAAACGCACTTATTGGATGCACAAGATCGGTTAAAAACCCTAATTGGATTAGATTAAGCCTATGAGGGACGAAAATGACTTAAATGATCAACCAATGACACATACGCACTTATTGGATCCACAAGATTGGTTAAAAACACTAATTCGATTAGAATAAGCCTAGGGAGGATGAAAATGACCGAACTGTTAAACCAATAACACAAACGCACTTATTGGATGCACAAGATTGGATAAAAAGCCTAATTGGATTAAAATAAGCCTAGGGAGGAGGAAAATGACCTAAATGTTCAACCAATGACACAAACGCACTTATTGAATGCACAAGATTGGTTAAAAACCCTAATTGGATTACATTAAGCCTAAGGGAGAACGAAAATGACTAACAGGTTAAACCAATGACACAAACGCACTTATTGGATGCACAAGATTGGTTAAAAACACTAATTCGATTACAATAAGCCTAGGGAGGATGAAAATGACCGAAATGTTAAACCAATGCCACAAACCCACTTATTGGATGCAAAAGATTGGTTAAGAACCCTAATTGGATTAGAATAAGCCTAAGGAGGACAAAAATGACCTAAATGTTCAAACAATGACACAAACGCACTTATTGGATGCCCAAGATTGGTTGAAAACCCTAATTGGATTAGAATAAGCCTAGTGAGGACAAAAAAATGACTTTAATGTTCAACCAATGACACAAACGCACTTAATGTATGCACAAGATTAATTAAAAACCCTAATTGGATTAGAATAAGCCTATGAGGGACGAAAATGACCTAAATGTTCAACCAATGACACATACGCACTTATTGGATCCACAAGATTGGTTAAAAACACTAATTCGATTAGAATAAGCCTATGGAGGATGAAAATGACCGAAATGTTAAACCAATAACACAAACGCACTTATTGGATGCACAAGATTGGTTAAAAAGCCTAATTGGATTAGAATAAGCCTAGGGAGGACGAAAATGACCTAAATGTTCAACCAATGACACAAACGCACTTATTGGATGCACATCATTGGTTAAAAACACTAATTCGATTAGAATAAGCCTAGGTAGGATGAAAATGAGCGAAATGTTAAACCAATTACACAAACGGACTTATTGGATGCACAAGATTGGTTAAAAACCCTAATTGGATTAGAATAAGCCTATGAGGGACGAAAATGACCTAAATGTTCAACCAATGACACATACGCACTTATTGGATCCACAAGATTGGTTAAAATCACTAATTCGATTAGAATAAGCCTAGGGAGGATGAAAATGACCGAAATGTTAAACCAATAACACAAACGCACTTATTGGATGCACAAGATTGGTTAAAAAGCCAAATTGGATTAGAATAAGCCTAGGGAGGACGAAAATTACCTAAATGTTCAACCAATGACACAAATGCACTTATTGGATGCACATCATTGGTTAAAAACACTAATTCGATTGGAATAAGCCTAGGTAGGATGAAAATGAACGAAATGTTAAACCAATTACACAAACGCACTTATTGGATGCACAAGATTGGTTAAAAACCCTAATTGGATTAGAATAAGCCTATGAGGGACGAAAATGACCTAAATGTTCAACCAATGACACATACGCACTTATTGGATCCACAAGATTGGTTAAAAACACTAATTCGATTAGAATAAGCCTAGGGAGGATGAAAATGACCGAAATGTTAAACCAATAACACAAACGCACTTATTGGATGCACAAGATTGGTTAAAAAGCCAAATTGGATTAGAATAAGCCTAGGGAGGACGAAAATTACCTAAATGTTCAACCAATGACACAAATGCACTTATTGGATGCACATCATTGGTTAAAAACACTAATTCGATTGGAATAAGCCTAGGTAGGATGAAAATGAACGAAATGTTAAACCAATTACACAAACGCACTTATTGGATGCACAAGATTGGTTAAAAACCCTAATTGGATAAGAATAAGCCTAGGGAGGACGAAAATGACCTAAATGTTCAACCAATGATACAAACACATTATTGTATGCACAAGATTGGTTAATAACCGTAAATGGATTAGAATAAGCCTTCGAGGACGAAAATGACCTAAATGTTCAACCAATGACACAAACACATTTATTGGATGGAAAAGAACGGTTAAAAACCCTAATTGGTTTAGAATAAGGCTAGGGAGGAGGAAAATGACCTAAATGTTCAACCAATGAGACAAACGCACTTATTGAATGCACAAGATTGGTTAAAAACCCTAATTGGATTACATTAAGCCTAAGGGAGAACGAAAATGACTAACAGGTTAAACAAATGACACAAACGCACTTATTGGATACACAAGATTGGTTAAAAACACTAATTCGATTACAATAAGCCTAGGGAGGATGAAAATGACCGAAATGTTCAACCAATGACACATACGCACTTATTGGATCCACAAGATTGGTTAAAAACACTAATTCGATTAGAATAAGCCTAGGGAGGATGAAAATGACCGAAATGTTAAACCAATAACACAAACGCACTTATTGGATGCCCAAGATTGGTTAAGAACCCTAATTGGATTAGAATAAGCCTATGAGGGACGAAAATGACCTAAATGTTCAACCAATGACACAAACGCACTTATTGGATGCACATCATTGGTTAAAAACACTAATTCGATTAGAATAAGCCTATGAAGGATGAAAACGAGCGAAATGTTAAACCAATTACACAAACGCACTTATTGGATGCACAAGATCGGTTAAAAACCCTAATTGGATTAGATTAAGCCTATGAGGGACGAAAATGACTTAAATGATCAACCAATGACACATACGCACTTATTGGATCCACAAGATTGGTTAAAAACACTAATTCGATTAGAATAAGCCTAGGGAGGATGAAAATGACCGAACTGTTAAACCAATAACACAAACGCACTTATTGGATGCACAAGATTGGTTAAAAAGCCTAATTGGATTAAAATAAGCCTAGGGAGGAGGAAAATGACCTAAATGTTCAACCAATGACACAAACGCACTTATTGAATGCACAAGATTGGTTAAAAACCCTAATTGGATTACATTAAGCCTAAGGGAGAACGAAAATGACTAACAGGTTAAACCAATGACACAAACGCACTTATTGGATGCACAAGATTGGTTAAAAACACTAATTCGATTACAATAAGCCTAGGGAGGATGAAAATGACCGAAATGTTAAACCAATGCCACAAACCCACTTATTGGATGCACAAGATTGGTTAAGAACCCTAATTGGATTAGAATAAGCCTAAGGAGGACAAAAATGACCTAAATGTTCAAACAATGACACAAACGCACTTATTGGATGCCCAAGATTGGTTGAAAACCCTAATTGGATTAGAATAAGCCTAGTGAGGACAAAAAAATGACTTTAATGTTCAACCAATGACACAAACGCACTTAATGTATGCACAAGATTAATTAAAAACCCTAATTGGATTAGAATAAGCCTATGAGGGACGAAAATGACCTAAATGTTCAACCAATGACACATACGCACTTATTGGATCCACAAGATTGGTTAAAAACACTAATTCGATTAGAATAAGCCTATGGAGGATGAAAATGACCGAAATGTTAAACCAATAACACAAACGCACTTATTGGATGCACAAGATTGGTTAAAAAGCCTAATTGGATTAGAATAAGCCTAGGGAGGACGAAAATGACCTAAATGTTCAACCAATGACACAAACGCACTTATTGGATGCACATCATTGGTTAAAAACACTAATTCGATTAGAATAAGCCTAGGTAGGATGAAAATGAGCGAAATGTTAAACCAATTACACAAACGGACTTATTGGATGCACAAGATTGGTTAAAAACCCTAATTGGATTAGAATAAGCCTATGAGGGACGAAAATGACCTAAATGTTCAACCAATGACACATACGCACTTATTGGATCCACAAGATTGGTTAAAATCACTAATTCGATTAGAATAAGCCTAGGGAGGATGAAAATGACCGAAATGTTAAACCAATAACACAAACGCACTTATTGGATGCACAAGATTGGTTAAAAAGCCAAATTGGATTAGAATAAGCCTAGGGAGGACGAAAATTACCTAAATGTTCAACCAATGACACAAATGCACTTATTGGATGCACATCATTGGTTAAAAACACTAATTCGATTGGAATAAGCCTAGGTAGGATGAAAATGAACGAAATGTTAAACCAATTACACAAACGCACTTATTGGATGCACAAGATTGGTTAAAAACCCTAATTGGATTAGAATAAGCCTATGAGGGACGAAAATGACCTAAATGTTCAACCAATGACACATACGCACTTATTGGATCCACAAGATTGGTTAAAAACACTAATTCGATTAGAATAAGCCTAGGGAGGATGAAAATGACCGAAATGTTAAACCAATAACACAAACGCACTTATTGGATGCACAAGATTGGTTAAAAAGCCAAATTGGATTAGAATAAGCCTAGGGAGGACGAAAATTACCTAAATGTTCAACCAATGACACAAATGCACTTATTGGATGCACATCATTGGTTAAAAACACTAATTCGATTGGAATAAGCCTAGGTAGGATGAAAATGAACGAAATGTTAAACCAATTACACAAACGCACTTATTGGATGCACAAGATTGGTTAAAAACCCTAATTGGATAAGAATAAGCCTAGGGAGGACGAAAATGACCTAAATGTTCAACCAATGATACAAACACATTATTGTATGCACAAGATTGGTTAATAACCGTAAATGGATTAGAATAAGCCTTCGAGGACGAAAATGACCTAAATGTTCAACCAATGACACAAACACATTTATTGGATGGAAAAGAACGGTTAAAAACCCTAATTGGTTTAGAATAAGGCTAGGGAGGAGGAAAATGACCTAAATGTTCAACCAATGACACAAACGCACTTATTGAATGCACAAGATTGGTTAAAAACCCTAATTGGATTACATTAAGCCTAAGGGAGAACGAAAATGACTAACAGGTTAAACAAATGACACAAACGCACTTATTGGATACACAAGATTGGTTAAAAACACTAATTCGATTACAATAAGCCTAGGGAGGATGAAAATGACCGAAATGTTCAACCAATGACACATACGCACTTATTGGATCCACAAGATTGGTTAAAAACACTAATTCGATTAGAATAAGCCTAGGGAGGATGAAAATGACCGAAATGTTAAACCAATAACACAAACGCACTTATTGGATGCCCAAGATTGGTTAAGAACCCTAATTGGATTAGAATAAGCCTATGAGGGACGAAAATGACCTAAATGTTCAACCAATGACACAAACGCACTTATTGGATGCACATCATTGGTTAAAAACACTAATTCGATTAGAATAAGCCTAGGAAGGATGAAAACGAGCGAAATGTTAAACCAATTACACAAACGCACTTATTGGATGCACAAGATCGGTTAAAAACCCTAATTGGATTAGATTAAGCCTATGAGGGACGAAAATGACTTAAATGATCAACCAATGACACATACGCACTTATTGGATCCACAAGATTGGTTAAAAACACTAATTCGATTAGAATAAGCCTAGGGAGGATGAAAATGACCGAACTGTTAAACCAATAACACAAACGCACTTATTGGATGCACAAGATTGGTTAAAAAGCCTAATTGGATTAAAATAAGCCTAGGGAGGAGGAAAATGACCTAAATGTTCAACCAATGACACAAACGCACTTATTGAATGCACAAGATTGGTTAAAAACCCTAATTGGATTACATTAAGCCTAAGGGAGAACGAAAATGACTAACAGGTTAAACCAATGACACAAACGCACTTATTGGATGCACAAGATTGGTTAAAAACACTAATTCGATTACAATAAGCCTAGGGAGGATGAAAATGACCGAAATGTTAAACCAATGCCACAAACCCACTTATTGGATGCACAAGATTGGTTAAGAACCCTAATTGGATTAGAATAAGCCTAAGGAGGACAAAAATGACCTAAATGTTCAAACAATGACACAAACGCACTTATTGGATGCCCAAGATTTGTTGAAATACCCTAATTGGATTAGAATAAGCCTAGTGAGGACAAAAAAATGACTTTAATGTTCAACCAATGACACAAACGCACTTAATGTATGCACAAGATTAATTAAAAACCCTAATTGGATTAGAATAAGCCTATGAGGGACGAAAATGACCTAAATGTTCAACCAATGACACATACGCACTTATTGGATCCACAAGATTGGTTAAAAACACTAATTCGATTAGAATAAGCCTATGGAGGATGAAAATGACCGAAATGTTAAACCAATAACACAAACGCACTTATTGGATGCACAAGATTGGTTAAAAAGCCTAATTGGATTAGAATAAGCCTAGGGAGGACGAAAATGACCTAAATGTTCAACCAATGACACAAACGCACTTATTGGATGCACATCATTGGTTAAAAACACTAATTCGATTAGAATAAGCCTAGGTAGGATGAAAATGAGCGAAATGTTAAACCAATTACACAAACGGACTTATTGGATGCACAAGATTGGTTAAAAACCCTAATTGGATTAGAATAAGCCTATGAGGGACGAAAATGACCTAAATGTTCAACCAATGACACATACGCACTTATTGGATCCACAAGATTGGTTAAAAACACTAATTCGATTAGAATAAGCCTAGGGAGGATGAAAATGACCGAAATGTTAAACCAATAACACAAACGCACTTATTGGATGCACAAGATTGGTTAAAAAGCCTAATTGGATTAGAATAAGCCTAGGGAGGACGAAAATGACCTAAATGTTCAACCAATGACACAAACGCACTTATTGGATGCACATCATTGGTTAAAAACACTAATTCGATTAGAATAAGCCTAGGTAGGATGAAAATGAGCGAAATGTTAAACCAATTACACAAACGCACTTATTGGATGCACAAGATTGGTTAAAAACCCTAATTGAATTAGAATAAGCCTAGGGTGGACGAAAATGACCTAAATGTTCAACCAATGACACAAACGCACTTATTGAATGCACAAGATTGGTTAAAAACCCTAATTGGATTACATTAAGCCTAAGGGAGAACGAAAATGACTAACAGGTTAAACCAATGACACAAACGCACTTATTGGATGCACAAGATTGGTTAAAAACACTAATTCGATTACAATAAGCCTAGGGAGGATGAAAATGACCGAAATGTTAAACCAAAGCCACAAACACACTTATTGGATGCACAAGATTGGTTAAGAACCCTAATTGGATTAGAATAAGCCTAGGGAGGACAAAAATGACCTAAATGTTCAAACAATGACACAAACGCACTTATTGGATGCCCAAGATTTGTTGAAAACCCTAATTGGATTAGAATAAGCCTAGTGAGGACAAAAAAATGACTTTAATGTTCAACCAATGACACAAACGCACTTAATGTATGCACAGGATTGGTTAAAAACCTAATTGGATTAGAATAAGCCTATGAGGGACGAAAATGACCTAAATGTTCAACCAATGACACATACGCACTTATTGGATCCACAAGATTGGTTAAAAACACTAATTCGATTAGAATAAGCCTAGGGAGGATGAAAATGACCGAAATGTTAAACCAATAACACAAACGCACTTATTGGATGCACAAGATTGGTTAAAAAGCCAAATTGGATTAGAATAAGCCTAGGGAGGACGAAAATTACCTAAATGTTCAACCAATGACACAAATGCACTTATTGGATGCACATCATTGGTTAAAAACACTAATTCGATTGGAATAAGCCTAGGTAGGATGAAAATGAACGAAATGTTAAACCAATTACACAAACGCACTTATTGGATGCACAAGATTGGTTAAAAACCCTAATTGGATTAGAATAAGCCTATGAGGGACGAAAATGACCTAAATGTTCAACCAATGACACATACGCACTTATTGGATCCACAAGATTGGTTAAAAACACTAATTCGATTAGAATAAGCCTAGGGAGGATGAAAATGACCGAAATGTTAAACCAATAACACAAACGCACTTATTGGATGCACAAGATTGGTTAAAAAGCCAAATTGGATTAGAATAAGCCTAGGGAGGACGAAAATTACCTAAATGTTCAACCAATGACACAAATGCACTTATTGGATGCACATCATTGGTTAAAAACACTAATTCGATTGGAATAAGCCTAGGTAGGATGAAAATGAACGAAATGTTAAACCAATTACACAAACGCACTTATTGGATGCACAAGATTGGTTAAAAACCCTAATTGGATAAGAATAAGCCTAGGGAGGACGAAAATGACCTAAATGTTCAACCAATGATACAAACACATTATTGTATGCACAAGATTGGTTAATAACCGTAAATGGATTAGAATAAGCCTTCGAGGACGAAAATGACCTAAATGTTCAACCAATGACACAAACACATTTATTGGATGGAAAAGAACGGTTAAAAACCCTAATTGGTTTAGAATAAGGCTAGGGAGGAGGAAAATGACCTAAATGTTCAACCAATGACACAAACGCACTTATTGAATGCACAAGATTGGTTAAAAACCCTAATTGGATTACATTAAGCCTAAGGGAGAACGAAAATGACCTAAATGTTCAACCAATGACACAAACATTTATTGTATGCACAAGCTTGGTTAATAACCGTAATTGGATTAGAATAAGCCTTCGAGGACGAAGATGACCTAAATGTTCAACCAATGACACAAACGTACTTATTGGATGGAAAAGAACGGTTAAAAACCCTAATTGGTTTAGAATTAGCCTAGGGAGGAGGAAAATGACCTAAATGTTCAACCAATGACACAAACGCACTTATTGAATGCACAAGTTTGGTTAAAAACCCTAATTGGATTAGAATAAGCCTAGGGAGGACGAAAATGACCTAAATGTTCAACCAATGACACAAACGCACTTATTGGATGCACATCATTGGTTAAAAACACTAATTCGATTAGAATAAGCCTAGGTAGGATGAAAATGAGCGAAATGTTAAACCAATTACACAAACGCACTTATTGGATGCACAAGATTGGTTAAAAACCCTAATTGAATTAGAATAAGCCTAGGGTGGACGAAAATGACCTAAATGTTCAACCAATGACACAAACGCACTTATTGAATGCACAAGATTGGTTAAAAACCCTAATTGGATTACATTAAGCCTAAGGGAGAACGAAAATGACTAACAGGTTAAACCAATGACACAAACGCACTTATTGGATGCACAAGATTGGTTAAAAACACTAATTCGATTACAATAAGCCTAGGGAGGATGAAAATGACCGAAATGTTAAACCAATGCCACAAACCCACTTATTGGATGCACAAGATTGGTTAAGAACCCTAATTGGATTAGAATAAGCCTAAGGAGGACAAAAATGACCTAAATGTTCAAACAATGACACAAACGCACTTATTGGATGCCCAAGATTGGTTGAAATACCCTAATTGGATTAGAATAAGCCTAGTGAGGACAAAAAAATGACTTTAATGTTCAACCAATGACACAAACGCACTTAATGTATGCACAAGATTAATTAAAAACCCTAATTGGATTAGAATAAGCCTATGAGGGACGAAAATGACCTAAATGTTCAACCAATGACACATACGCACTTATTGGATCCACAAGATTGGTTAAAAACACTAATTCGATTAGAATAAGCCTATGGAGGATGAAAATGACCGAAATGTTAAACCAATAACACAAACGCACTTATTGGATGCACAAGATTGGTTAAAAAGCCTAATTGGATTAGAATAAGCCTAGGGAGGACGAAAATGACCTAAATGTTCAACCAATGACACAAACGCACTTATTGGATGCACATCATTGGTTAAAAACACTAATTCGATTAGAATAAGCCTAGGTAGGATGAAAATGAGCGAAATGTTAAACCAATTACACAAACGGACTTATTGGATGCACAAGATTGGTTAAAAACCCTAATTGGATTAGAATAAGCCTATGAGGGACGAAAATGACCTAAATGTTCAACCAATGACACATACGCACTTATTGGATCCACAAGATTGGTTAAAAACACTAATTCGATTAGAATAAGCCTAGGGAGGATGAAAATGACCGAAATGTTAAACCAATAACACAAACGCACTTATTGGATGCACAAGATTGGTTAAAAAGCCAAATTGGATTAGAATAAGCCTAGGGAGGACGAAAATTACCTAAATGTTCAACCAATGACACAAATGCACTTATTGGATGCACATCATTGGTTAAAAACACTAATTCGATTGGAATAAGCCTAGGTAGGATGAAAATGAACGAAATGTTAAACCAATTACACAAACGCACTTATTGGATGCACAAGATTGGTTAAAAACCCTAATTGGATAAGAATAAGCCTAGGGAGGACGAAAATGACCTAAATGTTCAACCAATGATACAAACACATTATTGTATGCACAAGATTGGTTAATAACCGTAAATGGATTAGAATAAGCCTTCGAGGACGAAAATGACCTAAATGTTCAACCAATGACACAAACACATTTATTGGATGGAAAAGAACGGTTAAAAACCCTAATTGGTTTAGAATAAGGCTAGGGAGGAGGAAAATGACCTAAATGTTCAACCAATGACACAAACGCACTTATTGAATGCACAAGATTGGTTAAAAACCCTAATTGGATTACATTAAGCCTAAGGGAGAACGAAAATGACCTAAATGTTCAACCAATGACACAAACATTTATTGTATGCACAAGCTTGGTTAATAACCGTAATTGGATTAGAATAAGCCTTCGAGGACGAAGATGACCTAAATGTTCAACCAATGACACAAACGTACTTATTGGATGGAAAAGAACGGTTAAAAACCCTAATTGGTTTAGAATTAGCCTAGGGAGGAGGAAAATGACCTAAATGTTCAACCAATGACACAAACGCACTTATTGAATGCACAAGTTTGGTTAAAAACCCTAATTGGATTAGAATAAGCCTAGGGAGGACGAAAATGACCTAAATGTTCAACCAATGACACAAACGCACTTATTGGATGCACATCATTGGTTAAAAACACTAATTCGATTAGAATAAGCCTAGGTAGGATGAAAATGAGCGAAATGTTAAACCAATTACACAAACGCACTTATTGGATGCACAAGATTGGTTAAAAACCCTAATTGAATTAGAATAAGCCTAGGGTGGACGAAAATGACCTAAATGTTCAACCAATGACACAAACGCACTTATTGAATGCACAAGATTGGTTAAAAACCCTAATTGGATTACATTAAGCCTAAGGGAGAACGAAAATGACTAACAGGTTAAACCAATGACACAAACGCACTTATTGGATGCACAAGATTGGTTAAAAACACTAATTCGATTACAATAAGCCTAGGGAGGATGAAAATGACCGAAATGTTAAACCAATGCCACAAACCCACTTATTGGATGCACAAGATTGGTTAAGAACCCTAATTGGATTAGAATAAGCCTAAGGAGGACAAAAATGACCTAAATGTTCAAACAATGACACAAACGCACTTATTGGATGCCCAAGATTGGTTGAAATACCCTAATTGGATTAGAATAAGCCTAGTGAGGACAAAAAAATGACTTTAATGTTCAACCAATGACACAAACGCACTTAATGTATGCACAAGATTAATTAAAAACCCTAATTGGATTAGAATAAGCCTATGAGGGACGAAAATGACCTAAATGTTCAACCAATGACACATACGCACTTATTGGATCCACAAGATTGGTTAAAAACACTAATTCGATTAGAATAAGCCTATGGAGGATGAAAATGACCGAAATGTTAAACCAATAACACAAACGCACTTATTGGATGCACAAGATTGGTTAAAAAGCCTAATTGGATTAGAATAAGCCTAGGGAGGACGAAAATGACCTAAATGTTCAACCAATGACACAAACGCACTTATTGGATGCACATCATTGGTTAAAAACACTAATTCGATTAGAATAAGCCTAGGTAGGATGAAAATGAGCGAAATGTTAAACCAATTACACAAACGGACTTATTGGATGCACAAGATTGGTTAAAAACCCTAATTGGATTAGAATAAGCCTATGAGGGACGAAAATGACCTAAATGTTCAACCAATGACACATACGCACTTATTGGATCCACAAGATTGGTTAAAA
>JBBPBQ010020321.1:31746252-31764647 GCA_037974755.1 Cicer yamashitae
CCTAATTGGATTAGAATAAGCCTATGAGGGACGAAAATGACCTAAATGTTCAACCAATGACACATACGCACTTATTGGATCCACAAGATTGGTTAAAAACACTAATTCGATTAGAATAAGCCTAGGGAGGATGAAAATGACCGAAATGTTAAACCAATAACACAAACGCACTTATTGGATGCACAAGATTGGTTAAAAAGCCAAATTGGATTAGAATAAGCCTAGGGAGGACGAAAATTACCTAAATGTTCAACCAATGACACAAATGCACTTATTGGATGCACATCATTGGTTAAAAACACTAATTTGATTGGAATAAGCCTAGGTAGGATGAAAATGAACGAAATGTTAAACCAATTACACAAACGCACTTATTGGATGCACAAGATTGGTTAAAAACCCTAATTGGATAAGAATAAGCCTAGGGAGGACGAAAATGACCTAAATGTTCAACCAATGATACAAACACATTATTGTATGCACAAGATTGGTTAATAACCGTAATTGGATTAGAATAAGCCTTCGAGGACGAAAATGACCTAAATGTTCAACCAATGACACAAACACATTTATTGGATGGAAAAGAACGGTTAAAAACCCTAATTGGTTTAGAATAAGGCTAGGGAGGAGGAAAATGACCTAAATGTTCAACCAATGACACAAACGCACTTATTGAATGCACAAGATTGGTTAAAAACCCTAATTGGATTACATTAAGCCTAAGGGAGAACGAAAATGACTAACAGGTTAAACCAATGACACAAACGCACTTATTGGATGCACAAGATTGGTTAAAAACACTAATTCGATTACAATAAGCCTAGGGAGGATGAAAATGACCGAAATGTTAAACCAATGCCACAAACCCACTTATTGGATGCACAAGATTGGTTAAGAACCCTAATTGGATTAGAATAAGCCTAAGGAGGACAAAAATGACCTAAATGTTCAAACAATGACACAAACGCACTTATTGGATGCCCAAGATTGGTTGAAAACCCTAATTGGATTAGAATAAGCCTAGTGAGGACAAAAAAATGACTTTAATGTTCAACCAATGACACAAACGCACTTAATGTATGCACAAGATTAATTAAAAACCCTAATTGGATTAGAATAAGCCTATGAGGGACGAAAATGACCTAAATGTTCAACCAATGACACATACGCACTTATTGGATCCACAAGATTGGTTAAAAACACTAATTCGATTAGAATAAGCCTATGGAGGATGAAAATGACCGAAATGTTAAACCAATAACACAAACGCACTTATTGGATGCACAAGATTGGTTAAAAAGCCTAATTGGATTAGAATAAGCCTAGGGAGGACGAAAATGACCTAAATGTTCAACCAATGACACAAACGCACTTATTGGATGCACATCATTGGTTAAAAACACTAATTCGATTAGAATAAGCCTAGGTAGGATGAAAATGAGCGAAATGTTAAACCAATTACACAAACGCACTTATTGGATGCACAAGATTGGTTAAAAACCCTAATTGAATTAGAATAAGCCTAGGGTGGACGAAAATGACCTAAATGTTCAACCAATGACACAAACGCACTTATTGAATGCACAAGATTGGTTAAAAACCCTAATTGGATTACATTAAGCCTAAGGGAGAACGAAAATGACTAACAGGTTAAACCAATGACACAAACGCACTTATTGGATGCGCAAGATTGGTTAAAAACACTAATTCGATTACAATAAGCCTAGGGAGGATGAAAATGACCGAAATGTTAAACCAAAGCCACAAACACACTTATTGGATGCACAAGATTGGTTAAGAACCCTAATTGGATTAGAATAAGCCTAGGGAGGACAAAAATGACCTAAATGTTCAAACAATGACACAAACGCACTTATTGGATGCCCAAGATTTGTTGAAAACCCTAATTGGATTAGAATAAGCCTAGTGAGGACAAAAAAATGACTTTAATGTTCAACCAATGACACAAACGCACTTAATGTATGCACAGGATTGGTTAAAAACCTAATTGGATTAGAATAAGCCTATGAGGGACGAAAATGACCTAAATGTTCAACCAATGACACATACGCACTTATTGGATTCATAAGATTGGTTAAAAACACTAATTCGATTAGAATAAGCCTAGGGAGGATGAAAATGACCGAAATGTTAAACCAATAACACTAACGCACTTATTGGATGCACAAGATTGGTTAAAAAGCCTAATTGGATTAGAATAAGCCTAGGGAGGACGAAAATGACCTAAATGTCCAACCAATGACACAAACGCACTTATTGGATGCACATCATTGGTTAAAAACACTAATTCGATTAGAATAAGCCTAGGTAGGATGAAAATGAGCGAAATGTTAAACCAATTACACAAACGGACTTATTGGATGCACAAGATTGGTTAAAAACCCTAATTGGATTAGAATAAGCCTATGAGGGACGAAAATGACCTAAATGTTCAACCAATGACACATACGCACTTATTGGATCCACAAGATTGGTTAAAAACACTAATTCGATTAGAATAAGCCTATGGAGGATGAAAATGACCGAAATGTTAAACCAATAACACAAACGCACTTATTGGATGCACAAGATTGGTTAAAAAGCCTAATTGGATTAGAATAAGCCTAGGGAGGACGAAAATGACCTAAATGTTCAACCAATGACACAAACGCACTTATTGGATGCACATCATTGGTTAAAAACACTAATTCGATTAGAATAAGCCTAGGTAGGATGAAAATGAGCGAAATGTTAAACCAATTACACAAACGCACTTATTGGATGCACAAGATTGGTTAAAAACCCTAATTGAATTAGAATAAGCCTAGGGTGGACGAAAATGACCTAAATGTTCAACCAATGACACAAACGCACTTATTGAATGCACAAGATTGGTTAAAAACCCTAATTGGATTACATTAAGCCTAAGGGAGAACGAAAATGACTAACAGGTTAAACCAATGACACAAACGCACTTATTGGATGCGCAAGATTGGTTAAAAACACTAATTCGATTACAATAAGCCTAGGGAGGATGAAAATGACCGAAATGTTAAACCAAAGCCACAAACACACTTATTGGATGCACAAGATTGGTTAAGAACCCTAATTGGATTAGAATAAGCCTAGGGAGGACAAAAATGACCTAAATGTTCAAACAATGACACAAACGCACTTATTGGATGCCCAAGATTTGTTGAAAACCCTAATTGGATTAGAATAAGCCTAGTGAGGACAAAAAAATGACTTTAATGTTCAACCAATGACACAAACGCACTTAATGTATGCACAGGATTGGTTAAAAACCTAATTGGATTAGAATAAGCCTATGAGGGACGAAAATGACCTAAATGTTCAACCAATGACACATACGCACTTATTGGATTCATAAGATTGGTTAAAAACACTAATTCGATTAGAATAAGCCTAGGGAGGATGAAAATGACCGAAATGTTAAACCAATAACACTAACGCACTTATTGGATGCACAAGATTGGTTAAAAAGCCTAATTGGATTAGAATAAGCCTAGGGAGGACGAAAATGACCTAAATGTCCAACCAATGACACAAACGCACTTATTGGATGCACATCATTGGTTAAAAACACTAATTCGATTAGAATAAGCCTAGGTAGGATGAAAATGAGCGAAATGTTAAACCAATTACACAAACGGACTTATTGGATGCACAAGATTGGTTAAAAACCCTAATTGGATTAGAATAAGCCTATGAGGGACGAAAATGACCTAAATGTTCAACCAATGACACATACGCACTTATTGGATCCACAAGATTGGTTAAAATCACTAATTCGATTAGAATAAGCCTAGGGAGGATGAAAATGACCGAAATGTTAAACCAATAACACAAACGCACTTATTGGATGCACAAGATTGGTTAAAAAGCCAAATTGGATTAGAATAAGCCTAGGGAGGACGAAAATGACCTAAATGTTCAACCAATGACACAAACGCACTTATTGGATGCACATCATTGGTTAAAAACACTAATTCGATTAGAATAAGCCTAGGTAGGATGAAAATGAGCGAAATGTTAAACCAATTACACAAACGGACTTATTGGATGCACAAGATTGGTTAAAAACCCTAATTGGATTAGAATAAGCCTATGAGGGACGAAAATGACCTAAATGTTCAACCAATGACACATACGCACTTATTGGATCCACAAGATTGGTTAAAAACACTAATTCGATTAGAATAAGCCTATGGAGGATGAAAATGACCGAAATGTTAAACCAATAACACAAACGCACTTATTGGATGCACAAGATTGGTTAAAAAGCCTAATTGGATTAGAATAAGCCTAGGGAGGACGAAAATGACCTAAATGTTCAACCAATGACACAAACGCACTTATTGGATGCACATCATTGGTTAAAAACACTAATTCGATTAGAATAAGCCTAGGTAGGATGAAAATGAGCGAAATGTTAAACCAATTACACAAACGCACTTATTGGATGCACAAGATTGGTTAAAAACCCTAATTGAATTAGAATAAGCCTAGGGTGGACGAAAATGACCTAAATGTTCAACCAATGACACAAACGCACTTATTGAATGCACAAGATTGGTTAAAAACCCTAATTGGATTACATTAAGCCTAAGGGAGAACGAAAATGACTAACAGGTTAAACCAATGACACAAACGCACTTATTGGATGCACAAGATTGGTTAAAAACACTAATTCGATTACAATAAGCCTAGGGAGGATGAAAATGACCGAAATGTTAAACCAAAGCCACAAACACACTTATTGGATGCACAAGATTGGTTAAGAACCCTAATTGGATTAGAATAAGCCTAGGGAGGACAAAAATGACCTAAATGTTCAAACAATGACACAAACGCACTTATTGGATGCCCAAGATTTGTTGAAAACCCTAATTGGATTAGAATAAGCCTAGTGAGGACAAAAAAATGACTTTAATGTTCAACCAATGACACAAACGCACTTAATGTATGCACAGGATTGGTTAAAAACCTAATTGGATTAGAATAAGCCTATGAGGGACGAAAATGACCTAAATGTTCAACCAATGACACATACGCACTTATTGGATTCACAAGATTGGTTAAAAACACTAATTCGATTAGAATAAGCCTAGGGAGGATGAAAATGACCGAAATGTTAAACCAATAACACAAACGCACTTATTGGATGCACAAGATTGGTTAAAAAGCCTAATTGGATTAGAATAAGCCTAGGGAGGACGAAAATGACCTAAATGTCCAACCAATGACACAAACGCACTTATTGGATGCACATCATTGGTTAAAAACACTAATTCGATTAGAATAAGCCTAGGTAGGATGAAAATGAGCGAAATGATAAACCAATTACACAAACGGACTTATTGGATGCACAAGATTGGTTAAAAACCCTAATTGGATTAGAATAAGCCTATGAGGGACGAAAATGACCTAAATGTTCAACCAATGACACATACGCACTTATTGGATCCACAAGATTGGTTAAAACACTAATTCGATTAGAATAAGCCTAGGGAGGATGAAAATGACCGAAATGTTAAACCAATAACACAAACGCACTTATTGGATGCACAAGATTGGTTAAAAAGCCTAATTGGATTAGAATAGGACTAGGGAGGACGAAAATGACCTAAATGTTCAACCAATGACACAAATGCACTTATTGGATGCACATCATTGGTTATAAACACTAATTCGATTAGAATAAGCCTAGGTAGGATGAAAATGAGCGAAATGTTAAACCAATTACACAAACGCACTTATTGGATGCACAAGATTGGATAAAAACCCTAATTGAATTAGAATAAGCCTAGGGTGGACGAAAATGACCTAAATGTTCAACCAATGACACAAACACATTTATTGTATGCACAAGATAGGTTAAAAACCCTAATTGGATAAGAATAAGCCTAGGGAGGACGAAAATGACCTAAATATTCAACCAATGATACAAACACATTTATTGTATGCACAAGATTGGTTAATAACCATAATTGGATTAGAATAAGCCTTCGAGGACGAAAATGACCTAAATGTTCAACCAATGACACAAACACATTTATTGGATGGAAAAGAACGGTTAAAAACCCTAATTGGTTTAGAATAAGGCTAGGGAGGAGGAAAATGACCTAAATGTTCAACCAATGACACAAACGCACTTATTGAATGCACAAGATTTGTTAAAAACCCTAATTGGATTACATTAAGCCTAAGGGAGAACAAAAATGACCTAAATGTTCAACCAATGACACAAACATTTATTGTATGCACAAGATTGGTTAATAACCGTAACTGGATTAGAATAAGCCTTCGAGGACGAAAATGAACTAAATGTTCAACCAATGACACAGAAGCTCTTATTGGATGGAAAAGAACGGTTAAAAACCCTAATTGGATTAGAATAAGCCTAGGGAGGACGAAAATGACCTAAATGTTCAACCAATGACACAAACGCACTTATTGGATGCACATCATTGGTTAAAAACACTAATTGGATTAGAATAAGTCTAGGGAGGATGAAAATGAGCGAAATGTTAAACCAATTACACAAACGCACTTATTGGATGCACTAGATTGGTTAAAAACCCTAATTGAATTAGAATAAGCCTAGGGTAGACGAAAATGACCTAAATGTTCAACCAATGACACAAACACACTTATTGTATGCACAAGATTGGTTAAAAACCCTAAGTGGATTAGAATAAGCCTAGGAAGGACGAAAATGACCTAAATGTTCAACCAATGACATAAACGCACTTATTGGATGCACAAGATTGGTTAAAACCCCAATGCGGATTAGAATAAGCCTATGGAGGACGAAAATGACTGAAAGGTTAAACCAATGAAACAAACGCACTTATTGGAGGCACAAAGTTGGTTATAAACCGTAATTGGATTAAATAAGCCTAGGGAGGACGAAATTGCCCTAAATGTTCAACCAATGACAAAAACGCACTTATTGGATGCACAAGATTGGTGAAAAACCCTAATTGGATTAGAGTAAGTCGAAGGATGATGAAAATGACCTAAATGTTAATCCAAGGATACAAACGCACTTGTTGGATGCACAAGATTTGTTAAAAACGCTAATTGAATTACAATAAGTCAAAGGATGAACAAAATGACCTAAATGTTAATAACTGTAATTGGATTGGAATAAGCCTTCGAGGATGAAAATGACCTAAATGTTCAACCAATGACACAAACGCACTTATTGGATGGAAAAGAACGGTTAAAAACCCTAATTGGATTAGAATAGGCCTAGGGAGGACGAAAATGACCTAAATGTTCAACCAATGACACAAACACATTTATTGTATGCACAAGATTGGTTAAAAACCCTAATTGGATTAGAATAAGCCTAGGGAGGATGAAAATGACCTTAATGTTCAACCAATGACACAAACACATTTATTGTATGCACAAGATTGGTTAATAACCGTAATTGGATTAGAATAAGCCTTCGAGGACGAAAATGACCTAAATGTTCAACCAATGACACAAACGCACTTATTGGATGGAAAAGAACGGTTAAAAACCCTAATTGGTTTAGAATAAGCCTAGGGAGGAGGAAAATGACCTAAATGTTCAACCAATGACACAAACGCACTTATTGAATGCACAAGATTGGTTAAAAACCCTAATTGGATTAGAATAAGCCTAGGGAGGACGAAAATGACCTAAATGTTCAACCAATGACACAAACGCACTTATTGGATGCACATCATTGGTTAAAAACACTAATTCGATTAGAATAAGCCTAGGTAGGATGAAAATGAGTGAAATGTTAAACCAATGACACAAACACACTTATTGGATGCACAAGATTGGTTAAACACCCTAATTGGATTAGAATAAGCCTAGGGTGGACGTAAATGACCTAATTGTTCAACCAATGACACAAACACATTTATTGTATGCACAAGATTGGTTAAAACCCTAATTGGATTAGAATAAGCCTAGGGAGGACGAAAATGACCTAAATGTTCAACCAATGACACAAACACATTTATTGTATGCACAAGATTGGTTAATAACCGTAATTGGATTAGAATAAGCCTTCGAGGACGAAAATGAACTAAATGTTCAACCAATGACACAAACGCTCTTATTGGATGGAAAAGAACGGTTAAAAACCCTAATTGGATTAGAATAAGCCTAGGGAGGACGAAAATGACCTAAATGTTCAACCAATGACACAAACGTACTTATTGGATGGAAAAGAACGGTTAAAAACCCTAATTGGTTTAGAATTAGCCTAGGGAGGAGGAAAATGACCTAAATGTTCAACCAATGACACAAACGCACTTATTGAATGCACAAGTTTGGTTAAAAACCCTAATTGGATTAGAATAAGCCTAGGGAGGACGAAAATGACCTAAATGTTCAACCAATGACACAAACGCACTTATTGGATGCACATCATTGGTTAAAAACACTAATTCGATTAGAATAAGCCTAGGTAGGATGAAAATGAGCGAAATGTTAAACCAATTACACAAACGCACTTATTGGATGCACAAGATTGGTTAAAAACCCTAATTGAATTAGAATAAGCCTAGGGTGGACGAAAATGACCTAAATGTTCAACCAATGACACAAACGCACTTATTGAATGCACAAGATTGGTTAAAAACCCTAATTGGATTACATTAAGCCTAAGGGAGAACGAAAATGACTAACAGGTTAAACCAATGACACAAACGCACTTATTGGATGCACAAGATTGGTTAAAAACACTAATTCGATTACAATAAGCCTAGGGAGGATGAAAATGACCGAAATGTTAAACCAATGCCACAAACCCACTTATTGGATGCACAAGATTGGTTAAGAACCCTAATTGGATTAGAATAAGCCTAAGGAGGACAAAAATGACCTAAATGTTCAAACAATGACACAAACGCACTTATTGGATGCCCAAGATTGGTTGAAATACCCTAATTGGATTAGAATAAGCCTAGTGAGGACAAAAAAATGACTTTAATGTTCAACCAATGACACAAACGCACTTAATGTATGCACAAGATTAATTAAAAACCCTAATTGGATTAGAATAAGCCTATGAGGGACGAAAATGACCTAAATGTTCAACCAATGACACATACGCACTTATTGGATCCACAAGATTGGTTAAAAACACTAATTCGATTAGAATAAGCCTATGGAGGATGAAAATGACCGAAATGTTAAACCAATAACACAAACGCACTTATTGGATGCACAAGATTGGTTAAAAAGCCTAATTGGATTAGAATAAGCCTAGGGAGGACGAAAATGACCTAAATGTTCAACCAATGACACAAACGCACTTATTGGATGCACATCATTGGTTAAAAACACTAATTCGATTAGAATAAGCCTAGGTAGGATGAAAATGAGCGAAATGTTAAACCAATTACACAAACGGACTTATTGGATGCACAAGATTGGTTAAAAACCCTAATTGGATTAGAATAAGCCTATGAGGGACGAAAATGACCTAAATGTTCAACCAATGACACATACGCACTTATTGGATCCACAAGATTGGTTAAAATCACTAATTCGATTAGAATAAGCCTAGGGAGGATGAAAATGACCGAAATGTTAAACCAATAACACAAACGCACTTATTGGATGCACAAGATTGGTTAAAAAGCCAAATTGGATTAGAATAAGCCTAGGGAGGACGAAAATTACCTAAATGTTCAACCAATGACACAAATGCACTTATTGGATGCACATCATTGGTTAAAAACACTAATTCGATTGGAATAAGCCTAGGTAGGATGAAAATGAACGAAATGTTAAACCAATTACACAAACGCACTTATTGGATGCACAAGATTGGTTAAAAACCCTAATTGGATAAGAATAAGCCTAGGGAGGACGAAAATGACCTAAATGTTCAACCAATGATACAAACACATTATTGTATGCACAAGATTGGTTAATAACCGTAAATGGATTAGAATAAGCCTTCGAGGACGAAAATGACCTAAATGTTCAACCAATGACACAAACACATTTATTGGATGGAAAAGAACGGTTAAAAACCCTAATTGGTTTAGAATAAGGCTAGGGAGGAGGAAAATGACCTAAATGTTCAACCAATGAGACAAACGCACTTATTGAATGCACAAGATTGGTTAAAAACCCTAATTGGATTACATTAAGCCTAAGGGAGAACGAAAATGACTAACAGGTTAAACAAATGACACAAACGCACTTATTGGATACACAAGATTGGTTAAAAACACTAATTCGATTACAATAAGCCTAGGGAGGATGAAAATGACCGAAATGTTCAACCAATGACACATACGCACTTATTGGATCCACAAGATTGGTTAAAAACACTAATTCGATTAGAATAAGCCTAGGGAGGATGAAAATGACCGAAATGTTAAACCAATAACACAAACGCACTTATTGGATGCACAAGATTGGTTAAAAAGCCTAATTGGATTAGAATAAGCCTAGGGAGGACGAAAATGACCTAAATGTTCAACCAATGACACAAACGCACTTATTGGATGCACATCATTGGTTAAAAACACTAATTCGATTAGAATAAGCCTAGGTAGGATGAAAATGAGCGAAATGTTAAACCGATTACACAAACGGACTTATTGGATGCACAAGATTGGTTAAAAACCCTAATTGGATTAGAATAAGCCTATGAGGGACGAAAATGACCTAAATGTTCAACCAATGACACATACGCACTTATTGGATCCACAAGATTGGTTAAAAACACTAATTCGATTAGAATAAGCCTAGGGAGGATGAAAATGACCGAAATGTTAAACCAATAACACAAACGCACTTATTGGATGCACAAGATTGGTTAAAAAGCCAAATTGGATTAGAATAAGCCTAGGGAGGACGAAAATTACCTAAATGTTCAACCAATGACACAAATGCACTTATTGGATGCACATCATTGGTTAAAAACACTAATTTGATTGGAATAAGCCTAGGTAGGATGAAAATGAACGAAATGTTAAACCAATTACACAAACGCACTTATTGGATGCACAAGATTGGTTAAAAACCCTAATTGGATAAGAATAAGCCTAGGGAGGACGAAAATGACCTAAATGTTCAACCAATGATACAAACACATTATTGTATGCACAAGATTGGTTAATAACCGTAATTGGATTAGAATAAGCCTTCGAGGACGAAAATGACCTAAATGTTCAACCAATGACACAAACACATTTATTGGATGGAAAAGAACGGTTAAAAACCCTAATTGGTTTAGAATAAGGCTAGGGAGGAGGAAAATGACCTAAATGTTCAACCAATGACACAAACGCACTTATTGAATGCACAAGATTTGTTAAAAACCCTAATTGGATTACATTAAGCCTAAGGGAGAACAAAAATGACCTAAATGTTCAACCAATGACACAAACATTTATTGTATGCACAAGATTGGTTAATAACCGTAACTGGATTAGAATAAGCCTTCGAGGACGAAAATGAACTAAATGTTCAACCAATGACACAGAAGCTCTTATTGGATGGAAAAGAACGGTTAAAAACCCTAATTGGATTAGAATAAGCCTAGGGAGGACGAAAATGACCGAAATGTTAAACCAATAACACAAACGCACTTATTGGATGCACAAGATTGGTTAAAAAGCCTAATTGGATTAGAATAGGACTAGGGAGGACGAAAATGACCTAAATGTTCAACCAATGACACAAATGCACTTATTGGATGCACATCATTGGTTATAAACACTAATTCGATTAGAATAAGCCTAGGTAGGATGAAAATGAGCGAAATGTTAAACCAATTACACAAACGCACTTATTGGATGCACAAGATTGGATAAAAACCCTAATTGAATTAGAATAAGCCTAGGGTGGACGAAAATGACCTAAATGTTCAACCAATGACACAAACACATTTATTGTATGCACAAGATAGGTTAAAAACCCTAATTGGATAAGAATAAGCCTAGGGAGGACGAAAATGACCTAAATGTTCAACCAATGATACAAACACATTTATTGTATGCACAAGATTGGTTAATAACCGTAATTGGATTAGAATAAGCCTTCGAGGACGAAAATGACCTAAATGTTCAACCAATGACACAAACACATTTATTGGATGGAAAAGAACGGTTAAAAACCCTAATTGGTTTAGAATAAGGCTAGGGAGGAGGAAAATGACCTAAATGTTCAACCAATGACACAAACGCACTTATTGAATGCACAAGATTTGTTAAAAACCCTAATTGGATTACATTAAGCCTAAGGGAGAACGAAAATGACCTAAATGTTCAACCAATGACACAAACATTTATTGTATGCACAAGATTGGTTAATAACCGTAATTGGATTAGAATAAGCCTTCGAGGACGAAAATGACCTAAATGTTCAACCAATGACACAAACGCACTTATTGGATGGAAAAGAACGGTTAAAAACCCTAATTGGTTTAGAATAAGCCTAGGGAGGAGGAAAATGACCTAAATGTTCAACCAATGACACAAACGCACTTATTGAATGCACAAGATTGGTTAAAAACCCTAATTGGATTAGAATAAGCCTAGGGAGGACGAAAATGACCTAAATGTTCAACCAATGACACAAACGCACTTATTGGATGCACATCATTGGTTAAAAACACTAATTCGATTAGAATAAGCCTAGGTAGGATGAAAATGAGTGAAATGTTAAACCAATGACACAAACACACTTATTGGATGCACAAGATTGGTTAAACACCCTAATTGGATTAGAATAAGCCTAGGGTGGACGTAAATGACCTAATTGTTCAACCAATGACACAAACACATTTATTGTATGCACAAGATTGGTTAAAACCCTAATTGGATTAGAATAAGCCTAGGGAGGACGAAAATGACCTAAATGTTCAACCAATGACACAAACACATTTATTGTATGCACAAGATTGGTTAATAACCGTAATTGGATTAGAATAAGCCTTCGAGGACGAAAATGAACTAAATGTTCAACCAATGACACAAACGCTCTTATTGGATGGAAAAGAACGGTTAAAAACCCTAATTGGATTAGAATAAGCCTAGGGAGGACGAAAATGACCTAAATGTTCAACCAATGACACAAACGTACTTATTGGATGGAAAAGAACGGTTAAAAACCCTAATTGGTTTAGAATTAGCCTAGGGAGGAGGAAAATGACCTAAATGTTCAACCAATGACACAAACGCACTTAATGTATGCACAGGATTGGTTAAAAACCTAATTGGATTAGAATAAGCCTATGAGGGACGAAAATGACCTAAATGTTCAACCAATGACACATACGCACTTATTGGATCCACAAGATTGGTTAAAAACACTAATTCGATTAGAATAAGCCTAGGGAGGATGAAAATGACCGAAATGTTAAACCAATAACACAAACGCACTTATTGGATGCACAAGATTGGTTAAAAAGCCAAATTGGATTAGAATAAGCCTAGGGAGGACGAAAATTACCTAAATGTTCAACCAATGACACAAATGCACTTATTGGATGCACATCATTGGTTAAAAACACTAATTCGATTAGAATAAGCCTAGGTAGGATGAAAATGAGCGAAATGTTAAACCAATTACACAAACGGACTTATTGGATGCACAAGATTGGTTAAAAACCCTAATTGGATTAGAATAAGCCTATGAGGGACGAAAATGACCTAAATGTTCAACCAATGACACATACGCACTTATTGGATCCACAAGATTGGTTAAAAACACTAATTCGATTAGAATAAGCCTATGGAGGATGAAAATGACCGAAATGTTAAACCAATAACACAAACGCACTTATTGGATGCACAAGATTGGTTAAAAAGCCTAATTGGATTAGAATAAGCCTAGGGAGGACGAAAATGACCTAAATGTTCAACCAATGACACAAACGCACTTATTGGATGCACATCATTGGTTAAAAACACTAATTCGATTAGAATAAGCCTAGGTAGGATGAAAATGAGCGAAATGTTAAACCAATTACACAAACGCACTTATTGGATGCACAAGATTGGTTAAAAACCCTAATTGAATTAGAATAAGCCTAGGGTGGACGAAAATGACCTAAATGTTCAACCAATGACACAAACGCACTTATTGAATGCACAAGATTGGTTAAAAACCCTAATTGGATTACATTAAGCCTAAGGGAGAACGAAAATGACTAACAGGTTAAACCAATGACACAAACGCACTTATTGGATGCGCAAGATTGGTTAAAAACACTAATTCGATTACAATAAGCCTAGGGAGGATGAAAATGACCGAAATGTTAAACCAAAGCCACAAACACACTTATTGGATGCACAAGATTGGTTAAGAACCCTAATTGGATTAGAATAAGCCTAGGGAGGACAAAAATGACCTAAATGTTCAAACAATGACACAAACGCACTTATTGGATGCCCAAGATTTGTTGAAAACCCTAATTGGATTAGAATAAGCCTAGTGAGGACAAAAAAATGACTTTAATGTTCAACCAATGACACAAACGCACTTAATGTATGCACAGGATTGGTTAAAAACCTAATTGGATTAGAATAAGCCTATGAGGGACGAAAATGACCTAAATGTTCAACCAATGACACATACGCACTTATTGGATCCACAAGATTGGTTAAAAACACTAATTCGATTAGAATAAGCCTAGGGAGGATGAAAATGACCGAAATGTTAAACCAATAACACAAACGCACTTATTGGATGCACAAGATTGGTTAAAAAGCCAAATTGGATTAGAATAAGCCTAGGGAGGACGAAAATTACCTAAATGTTCAACCAATGACACAAATGCACTTATTGGATGCACATCATTGGTTAAAAACACTAATTCGATTGGAATAAGCCTAGGTAGGATGAAAATGAACGAAATGTTAAACCAATTACACAAACGCACTTATTGGATGCACAAGATTGGTTAAAAACCCTAATTGGATAAGAATAAGCCTAGGGAGGACGAAAATGACCTAAATGTTCAACCAATGATACAAACACATTATTGTATGCACAAGATTGGTTAATAACCGTAAATGGATTAGAATAAGCCTTCGAGGACGAAAATGACCTAAATGTTCAACCAATGACACAAACACATTTATTGGATGGAAAAGAACGGTTAAAAACCCTAATTGGTTTAGAATAAGGCTAGGGAGGAGGAAAATGACCTAAATGTTCAACCAATGACACAAACGCACTTATTGAATGCACAAGATTTGTTAAAAACCCTAATTGGATTACATTAAGCCTAAGGGAGAACAAAAATGACCTAAATGTTCAACCAATGACACAAACATTTATTGTATGCACAAGATTGGTTAATAACCGTAACTGGATTAGAATAAGCCTTCGAGGACGAAAATGAACTAAATGTTCAACCAATGACACAGAAGCTCTTATTGGATGGAAAAGAACGGTTAAAAACCCTAATTGGATTAGAATAAGCCTAGGGAGGACGAAAATGACCGAAATGTTAAACCAATAACACAAACGCACTTATTGGATGCACAAGATTGGTTAAAAAGCCTAATTGGATTAGAATAGGACTAGGGAGGACGAAAATGACCTAAATGTTCAACCAATGACACAAATGCACTTATTGGATGCACATCATTGGTTATAAACACTAATTCGATTAGAATAAGCCTAGGTAGGATGAAAATGAGCGAAATGTTAAACCAATTACACAAACGCACTTATTGGATGCACAAGATTGGATAAAAACCCTAATTGAATTAGAATAAGCCTAGGGTGGACGAAAATGACCTAAATGTTCAACCAATGACACAAACACATTTATTGTATGCACAAGATAGGTTAAAAACCCTAATTGGATAAGAATAAGCCTAGGGAGGACGAAAATGACCTAAATGTTCAACCAATGATACAAACACATTTATTGTATGCACAAGATTGGTTAATAACCGTAATTGGATTAGAATAAGCCTTCAGGACGAAAATGACTTAAATGTTCAACCAATGACACAAACACATTTATTGGATGGAAAAGAACAGTTAAAAACCCTAATTGGTTTAGAATAAGGCTAGGGAGGAGGAAAATGACCTAAATGTTCAACCAATGACACAAACGCACTTATTGAATGCACAAGATTGGTTAAAAACCCTAATTGGATTACATTAAGCCTAAGGGAGAACGAAAATGACTAACAGGTTAAACCAATGACACAAACGCACTTATTGGATGCACAAGATTGGTTAAAAACACTAATTCGATTACAATAAGCCTAGGGAGGATGAAAATGACCGAAATGTTAAACCAATGCCACAAACCCACTTATTGGATGCACAAGATTGGTTAAGAACCCTAATTGGATTAGAATAAGCCTAAGGAGGACAAAAATGACCTAAATGTTCAAACAATGACACAAACGCACTTATTGGATGCCCAAGATTGGTTGAAAACCCTAATTGGATTAGAATAAGCCTAGTGAGGACAAAAAAATGACTTTAATGTTCAACCAATGACACAAACGCACTTAATGTATGCACAAGATTAATTAAAAACCCTAATTGGATTAGAATAAGCCTATGAGGGACGAAAATGACCTAAATGTTCAACCAATGACACATACGCACTTATTGGATCCACAAGATTGGTTAAAAACACTAATTCGATTAGAATAAGCCTATGGAGGATGAAAATGACCGAAATGTTAAACCAATAACACAAACGCACTTATTGGATGCACAAGATTGGTTAAAAAGCCTAATTGGATTAGAATAAGCCTAGGGAGGACGAAAATGACCTAAATGTTCAACCAATGACACAAACGCACTTATTGGATGCACATCATTGGTTAAAAACACTAATTCGATTAGAATAAGCCTAGGTAGGATGAAAATGAGCGAAATGTTAAACCAATTACACAAACGCACTTATTGGATGCACAAGATTGGTTAAAAACCCTAATTGAATTAGAATAAGCCTAGGGTGGACGAAAATGACCTAAATGTTCAACCAATGACACAAACGCACTTATTGAATGCACAAGATTGGTTAAAAACCCTAATTGGATTACATTAAGCCTAAGGGAGAACGAAAATGACTAACAGGTTAAACCAATGACACAAACGCACTTATTGGATGCGCAAGATTGGTTAAAAACACTAATTCGATTACAATAAGCCTAGGGAGGATGAAAATGACCGAAATGTTAAACCAAAGCCACAAACACACTTATTGGATGCACAAGATTGGTTAAGAACCCTAATTGGATTAGAATAAGCCTAGGGAGGACAAAAATGACCTAAATGTTCAAACAATGACACAAACGCACTTATTGGATGCCCAAGATTTGTTGAAAACCCTAATTGGATTAGAATAAGCCTAGTGAGGACAAAAAAATGACTTTAATGTTCAACCAATGACACAAACGCACTTAATGTATGCACAGGATTGGTTAAAAACCTAATTGGATTAGAATAAGCCTATGAGGGACGAAAATGACCTAAATGTTCAACCAATGACACATACGCACTTATTGGATCCACAAGATTGGTTAAAAACACTAATTCGATTAGAATAAGCCTAGGGAGGATGAAAATGACCGAAATGTTAAACCAATAACACAAACGCACTTATTGGATGCACAAGATTGGTTAAAAAGCCTAATTGGATTAGAATAAGCCTAGGGAGGACGAAAATGACCTAAATGTTCAACCAATGACACAAACGCACTTATTGGATGCACATCATTGGTTAAAAACACTAATTCGATTAGAATAAGCCTAGGTAGGATGAAAATGAGCGAAATGTTAAACCGATTACACAAACGGACTTATTGGATGCACAAGATTGGTTAAAAACCCTAATTGGATTAGAATAAGCCTATGAGGGACGAAAATGACCTAAATGTTCAACCAATGACACATACGCACTTATTGGATCCACAAGATTGGTTAAAAACACTAATTCGATTAGAATAAGCCTAGGGAGGATGAAAATGACCGAAATGTTAAACCAATAACACAAACGCACTTATTGCATGCACAAGATTGGTTAAAAAGCCTAATTGGATTAGAATAGGCCTAGGGAGGACGAAAATGACCTAAATGTTCAACCAATGACACAAATGCACTTATTGGATGCACATCATTGGTTATAAACACTAATTCGATTCGAATAAGCCTAGGTAGGATGAAAATGAGCGAAATGTTAAACCAATTACACAAATGCACTTATTGGATGCACAAGATTGGTTAAAAACCCTAATTGAATTAGAATAAGCCTAGGGTGGACGAAAATGACCTAAATGTTCAACCAATGACACAAACACATTTATTGTATGCACAAGATAGGTTAAAAACCCTAATTGGATAAGAATAAGCCTAGGGAGGACGAAAATGACCTAAAT
>JBBPBQ010020321.1:31764657-31788292 GCA_037974755.1 Cicer yamashitae
ATGCACAAGATTGGTTAAAAACCCTAATTGGATTAGAATAAGCCTAGGGAGGACGAAAATGACCTAAATGTTCAACCAATGACACAAACGCACTTATTGGATGCACATCATTGGTTAAAAACACTAATTCGATTAGAATAAGCCTAGGTAGGATGAAAATGAGTGAAATGTTAAACCAATGACACAAACACACTTATTGGATGCACAAGATTGGTTAAACACCCTAATTGGATTAGAATAAGCCTAGGGTGGACGTAAATGACCTAATTGTTCAACCAATGACACAAACACATTTATTGTATGCACAAGATTGGTTAAAACCCTAATTGGATTAGAATAAGCCTAGGGAGGACGAAAATGACCTAAATGTTCAACCAATGACACAAACACATTTATTGTATGCACAAGATTGGTTAATAACCGTAATTGGATTAGAATAAGCCTTCGAGGACGAAAATGAACTAAATGTTCAACCAATGACACAAACGCTCTTATTGGATGGAAAAGAACGGTTAAAAACCCTAATTGGATTAGAATAAGCCTAGGGAGGACGAAAATGACCTAAATGTTCAACCAATGACACAAACGTACTTATTGGATGGAAAAGAACGGTTAAAAACCCTAATTGGTTTAGAATTAGCCTAGGGAGGAGGAAAATGACCTAAATGTTCAACCAATGACACAAACGCACTTAATGTATGCACAGGATTGGTTAAAAACCTAATTGGATTAGAATAAGCCTATGAGGGACGAAAATGACCTAAATGTTCAACCAATGACACATACGCACTTATTGGATCCACAAGATTGGTTAAAAACACTAATTCGATTAGAATAAGCCTAGGGAGGATGAAAATGACCGAAATGTTAAACCAATAACACAAACGCACTTATTGGATGCACAAGATTGGTTAAAAAGCCAAATTGGATTAGAATAAGCCTAGGGAGGACGAAAATTACCTAAATGTTCAACCAATGACACAAATGCACTTATTGGATGCACATCATTGGTTAAAAACACTAATTCGATTGGAATAAGCCTAGGTAGGATGAAAATGAACGAAATGTTAAACCAATTACACAAACGCACTTATTGGATGCACAAGATTGGTTAAAAACCCTAATTGGATAAGAATAAGCCTAGGGAGGACGAAAATGACCTAAATGTTCAACCAATGATACAAACACATTATTGTATGCACAAGATTGGTTAATAACCGTAAATGGATTAGAATAAGCCTTCGAGGACGAAAATGACCTAAATGTTCAACCAATGACACAAACACATTTATTGGATGGAAAAGAACGGTTAAAAACCCTAATTGGTTTAGAATAAGGCTAGGGAGGAGGAAAATGACCTAAATGTTCAACCAATGACACAAACGCACTTATTGAATGCACAAGATTTGTTAAAAACCCTAATTGGATTACATTAAGCCTAAGGGAGAACAAAAATGACCTAAATGTTCAACCAATGACACAAACATTTATTGTATGCACAAGATTGGTTAATAACCGTAACTGGATTAGAATAAGCCTTCGAGGACGAAAATGAACTAAATGTTCAACCAATGACACAGAAGCTCTTATTGGATGGAAAAGAACGGTTAAAAACCCTAATTGGATTAGAATAAGCCTAGGGAGGACGAAAATGACCGAAATGTTAAACCAATAACACAAACGCACTTATTGGATGCACAAGATTGGTTAAAAAGCCTAATTGGATTAGAATAGGACTAGGGAGGACGAAAATGACCTAAATGTTCAACCAATGACACAAATGCACTTATTGGATGCACATCATTGGTTATAAACACTAATTCGATTAGAATAAGCCTAGGTAGGATGAAAATGAGCGAAATGTTAAACCAATTACACAAACGCACTTATTGGATGCACAAGATTGGATAAAAACCCTAATTGAATTAGAATAAGCCTAGGGTGGACGAAAATGACCTAAATGTTCAACCAATGACACAAACACATTTATTGTATGCACAAGATAGGTTAAAAACCCTAATTGGATAAGAATAAGCCTAGGGAGGACGAAAATGACCTAAATATTCAACCAATGATACAAACACATTTATTGTATGCACAAGATTGGTTAATAACCATAATTGGATTAGAATAAGCCTTCGAGGACGAAAATGACCTAAATGTTCAACCAATGACACAAACACATTTATTGGATGGAAAAGAACGGTTAAAAACCCTAATTGGTTTAGAATAAGGCTAGGGAGGAGGAAAATGACCTAAATGTTCAACCAATGACACAAACGCACTTATTGAATGCACAAGATTTGTTAAAAACCCTAATTGGATTACATTAAGCCTAAGGGAGAACAAAAATGACCTAAATGTTCAACCAATGACACAAACATTTATTGTATGCACAAGATTGGTTAATAACCGTAACTGGATTAGAATAAGCCTTCGAGGACGAAAATGAACTAAATGTTCAACCAATGACACAGAAGCTCTTATTGGATGGAAAAGAACGGTTAAAAACCCTAATTGGATTAGAATAAGCCTAGGGAGGACGAAAATGACCTAAATGTTCAACCAATGACACAAACGCACTTATTGGATGCACATCATTGGTTAAAAACACTAATTGGATTAGAATAAGTCTAGGGAGGATGAAAATGAGCGAAATGTTAAACCAATTACACAAACGCACTTATTGGATGCACAAGATTGGTTAAAAACCCTAATTGAATTAGAATAAGCCTAGGGTGGACGAAAATGACCTAAATGTTCAACCAATGACACAAACACATTTATTGTATGCACAAGATCTGTTAAAAACCCTAATTGGATAAGAATAAGCCTAGGGAGGACGAAAATGACCTAAATGTTCAACCAATGACACAAACACATTTATTGTATGCACAAGATTGGTTAATAACCGTAATTGGATTAGAATAAGCCTTCGAGGACGAAAATGACCTAAATGTTCAACCAATGACACAAACACATTTATTGGATGGAAAAGAACGGTTAAAAACCCTAATTGGTTTAGAATAAGCCTAGGGAGGAGGAAAAGGACCTAAATGTTCAACCAATGACACAAACGCACTTATTGAATGCACAAGATTGGTTAAAATTCCTAATTGGATTACATTAAGCCTAAGGGATAACGAAAATGACCTAAATGTTCAACCAATGACACAAACATTTATTGTATGCACAAGATTGGTTAATAACCGTAATTGGATTAGAATAAGCCTTCGAGGACGAAAATGACGTAAATGTTCAACCAATGACACAAACGCACTTATTGGATGGAAAAGAACGGTTAAAAACCCTAATTGGTTTAGAATAAGCCTAGGGAGGGGGAAAATGACCTAAATGTTCAACCAATGACACAAACGCACTTATTGAATGCACAAGACTGGTTAAAAACCCTAATTGGATTACAATAAGCCTAGGGAGGACGAAAATGACCTAAATGTTCAACCAATCACACAAAAGCACTTATTGGATGCGCAACATTGGTGAAAAACACTAATTTGATTAGAATAAGCCTAGGTAGAATGAAAATGAGCGAAATGTTAAACCAATTACACAAACACACTTATTGGATGCACAAGATTGGTTAAACACCCTAATTGGATTAGAATAAGCCTAGGGTGGACGTAAATGACCTAAATGTTCAACCAATGACACAAACACATTTATTGTATGCACAAGATTGGTTAAAAACCCTAATTGGATTAGAATAAGCCTTGGGAGGACGAAAATGACCTAAATGTTCAACCAATGACACAAACACATTTATTGCATACACAAGATTGGTTAATAACCGTAATTGGATTAGAATAAGCCTTCTAGGACGAAAATGACCTAAATGTTCAACCAATGACACAAACGCTCTTATTGGATGGAAAAGAACGGTTAAAAACCCTAATTGGATTAGAATAAGCCTAGGGAGGACGAAAATGACCTAAATGTTCAACCAATTACACAAACGCACTTATTGGATGCACTAGATTGGTTAAAAACCCTAATTGAATTAGAATAAGCCTAGGGTGGACGAAAATGACCTAAATGTTCAACCAATGACACAAACACACTTATTGTATGCACAAGACTGGTTAAAAACCCTAAGTGGATTAGAATAAGCCTAGGGAGGACGAAAATGACCTAAATGTTCAACCAATGACAAAAACACACTTATTGGATGCACAAGATTGGTTAAAAACCCTATGCGGATTAGAATAAGCCTATGGAGGACGAAAATGACTGAAAGGTTAAACCAATGACACAAACGCACTTATTGGAGGCACAAAGTTTGTTAAAAATCGTAATTGGATTAGAATAAGCCTAGGGAAGACGAAAATGACCTAATTGTTCAACCAATGACAAAAACGCACTTATTGGATGCACAAGATTGGTGAAAAACCCTAATTGGATTAGAGTAAGTCGAAGGATGTTGAAAATGACCTAAATGTTAATCCAAGGATACAAACGCACTTGTGGATTGCACAAGATTGGTTAAAAACCCTAATTTGACTAGAATAAGCCTAGGGAGGACGGAAATGACCTAAATGTTCAACCAATGACACATACGCACTTATTGGATCCGCAACATTGGTTAAAAACACTAATTAAATTAGAATAAGCCTAAGGAGGATGAAAATGACCAAAATGTTAAACCAATGACACAAACGCACTTATTGGATGCACAAGATTGGATAAAAAGCCTAATTCGATTAGAATAAGCCTAGGGAGGACGAAAATGACATAAATGTTCAACCAATGACACATACGAACTTATTGGATGCACAACATTGGTTAAAAACACTAAGTCAATTAGAATAAGCCTACGAGGATTAAAATTACCCAAATGTTTAACCAATGACACAAACGCGCTTATTGGATGCGCAAGATTGGTTCAAAACACTAATTGGATTTGAATAAGCCTAGGGAGGACGAAAATGACCTATATGTTCAACCAATGACACAAACGCACTTATTGGCTGCACAATATTGGTTAAAAACACTAAATCGATTAGAATAAGCCTAGGGAGGATTAAAATGAGCGAAATGTTAAACCAATGACACAACCGCACTTATTGGATGCACAAGATTGGTCAAAAACACTAATTGGATTTGAATAAGCCTAGGGAGGACGAAAATGACCTAAATGTTCAACCAATGACAAAAACGCACTTATTGGATGCACAAGATTGTGTAAACAACCCTAATTCGATTAGAATAAGTTGATGGATGATGAAAATGACCTAAATGTTAATGCAATGACACAAACACACTTATTGGATGCACAACATTGGTTAAAAACACTAATTCGATTACAATAAGCCTAGGAAGGACGAAAATGACCGACATGTTAAACCAATGCCACAAACGCACTTATTGGATGCTTAAGATTGGTTAAAAACCCTAACTGCATTAGAATAAGCCTACGGAGGACGAAAATGACCTTAATTTTCAACCAATGACACAAACGCACTTATTGGATGAACATCATTGGTTAAAAAATTAATTCGAATAGAATAAGCCTAGGGAGGATGAAAACGACCGAAATGTCAAACCAATTACACAAACGCACCTATTGGATGCACAAGATTGGTTAAAAACCCTAATTTGATTAGAATAAGCCTAGGGAGGACGAAAATGACCTTAATGTTCAACCAATGACACAAACGCACTTATTAGATGCACATGATCGGTTAAAACCTCTATGCGGATTAGAATAAGGCTATGGAGAACGAAAATGACTTAAAGGTTAAACCAAGGACACAAACGCACTTATTGGAGGCACAAGGTTGATTAAAAACCCTAATTGGATTAGAATAAGCCTAGGGAGGACGAAAATGACCTAAATAATCAACTAATGACAAAAACGCACTTATTGGATGCACAAGATTGGTTAAAAACCCTAATTGCATTAGAGTAAGACGAAGGATGATAAAAATGACCTAAATGTTAATCCAAGGATACAAATGCACTTATTGGATGCACAAGATTGGTTAAAAACACTAATTCGATTACAATAAGCCTAGGGAGGATAAAAATGACCGTAATGTTAAACCAATGCCACAAACACACTTATTGGATGCACAAGATTGGTTAAAAACCCAAATTGGATTAGAATAAGCCTAGGGAGGACGAAAATGACCTAAATGTTCAAACAATGACACAAATGCACTTATTGGATGCCCAAGATTGGTTGAAAACCCTAATTGGATTAGAATAAGCCTAGTGAGGACAAAAATGACCTTAATGTTCAACCAATGACACAAACGCACTTATTGTATGCACAAGATTGGTTAAAAACCCTAATTGGATTAGAATAAGCCTAGGGAGGACGAAAATGACCTAAATGTTCAACCAATGACACATACGGACTTATTGGATGCACATCATTGGTTAAAAACATTAATTCGATTAGAATAAGCCTAGGGAGGATGAAAAAGACCGAAATGTTAAACCAATTACACAAACGCACCTATTGGATGCACAAGATTGGATAAAAACCCTAATTGGATTAGAATAACCGTAGGGAGGACGAAAATGACCTAAATGTTCAACAAATGACACAAACGTACTTATTGAATGCACAAGATTGGTTAAAAACCCTAATTGGATTACATTAAGCCTAGGGAGGACGAAAATGACTTAAAGGTTAAACCAATGACACAAACGCACTTATTGGATGCACAAAATGTGTTAAAAACACTAATTCGATTAGAATAAGCCTAGGGAGGATGAAAATGACCGAAATGTTAAACCAATGTCATAAACGCACTTATTGGATGCACAAGATTGGTTAAAAAGCCTAAATGGATTAGAATAAGCCTAGGGCGAACGAAAATGACCTAAATGTTCAACCAATGACACAAACACACTTATTGGATGCACATCATTGGTTAAAAACACTAATTGGATTAGAATAAGTCTAGGGAGGATGAAAATGAGCGAAATGTTAAACCAATTACACAAACGCACTTATTGGATGCACTAGATTGGTTAAAAACCCTAATTGAATTAGAATAAGCCTAGGGTAGACGAAAATGACCTAAATGTTCAACCAATGACACAAACACACTTATTGTATGCACAAGATTGGTTAAAAACCCTAAGTGGATTAGAATAAGCCTAGGAAGGACGAAAATGACCTAAATGTTCAACCAATGACATAAACGCACTTATTGGATGCACAAGATTGGTTAAAACCCCAATGCGGATTAGAATAAGCCTATGGAGGACGAAAATGACTGAAAGGTTAAACCAATGAAACAAACGCACTTATTGGAGGCACAAAGTTGGTTATAAACCGTAATTGGATTAAATAAGCCTAGGGAGGACGAAATTGCCCTAAATGTTCAACCAATGACAAAAACGCACTTATTGGATGCACAAGATTGGTGAAAAACCCTAATTGGATTAGAGTAAGTCGAAGGATGATGAAAATGACCTAAATGTTAATCCAAGGATACAAACGCACTTGTTGGATGCACATGATTGGTTAAAAACACTAATTGAATTACAATAAGGCAAAGGATGAACAAAATGACCTAAATGTTAATCAAATGACACAAACACACTTGTTGGATCCACAAGATTGGTTAATAACCGTAATTGGATTAGAATAAGCCTTCGAGGACGAAAATGACCTAAATGTTCAACCAATGACACAAACAAACTTATTGGATGGAAAAGAACTGTTAAAAACCCTAATTGGATTAGAATAAGCCTAGGGAGGACGAAAATGACCTAAATGTTCAACCAATGACACAAACGCACTTATTCGATGCACATCATTGGTTAAAAACACTAACTCGATTAGAATAAGCCTAGGTTGGATGAAAATGACCGAAATGTTAAACCAATTACACAAACGCACTTATTGGATGTACAAGATTGGTTATAAACCCTAATTAGATTAGAATAAGCCTATGGTGGACGAAAATGACCTAAGTGTTCAACCAACAACACAAACTCACTTATTGTATGCACAAGATTGGTTAAAAACCCTAATTGGATTAGAATAAGCCTAGGGAGGTCGAAAATGACCTAAATGTTCAACCAACGACACAAACGCACTTATTGAATGTACAAGATTGGTTAAAAACCCTAATTGGATTACATTAAGCCTAAGGGAGAACGAAAATGACTTACAGGTTAAACCAATGACACAAACGCACTTATTGGATGCGCAAGATTGGTTAAAAACACTAATTCGATTACAATAAGCCTAGGGAGGATAAAAATGGCCGAAATGTTCAACCAATGCCACAAACACACTTATTGGATGCACAAGATTGGTTAAAAACCCAAATTAGATTAGAATAAGCCTAGGGAGGACGAAAATGACCTAAATGTTCAACCAATGACACAAACGTACTTATTGGATGCACATCATTGGTTAAAAACACTAATTGGATTAGAATAATTCTAAGGAGGATTAAAATGAGCGAAATGTTAAACCAATTACACAAACGCACTTATTGGATGCACTAGATTGGTTAAAAACCCTAATTGAATTAGAATAAGCCTAGGGTAGACGAAAATGACCTAAATGTTCAACCAATGACACAAACACACTTATTGTATGCACAAGATTGGTTAAAAACCCTAAGTGGATTAGAATAAGCCTAGGGAGGACGAAAATGACCTAAATGTTCAACCAATGACATAAACGCACTTATTGGATGCACAAGATTGGTTAAAACCCCTATGCGGATTAGAATAAGCCTATGGAGGACGAAAATGACTGAAAGGTTAAACCAATGCCACAAACGCACTTATTGGACGCACAAAGTTGGTTAAAAACCGTAATTGGATTAGAATAAGCCTAGTGAGGACGAAAATGACCTAAATGTTCAACCAATGACAAAAACGCACTTATTGGATGCACAAGATTGGTGAAAAACCCTAATTGGATTAGAGTAAGTCGAAGGATGATGAAAATGACCTAAATGTTAATCCAAGGATACAAACGCACTTGTTGGATGCACAAGATTGGTTAAAAACGCTAATTGAATTACAATAAGGCAAAGGATGAACAAAATGACCTAAATGTTAATCAAATGACACAAACGCACTTGTTGGATGCATAAGATTGGTTAATAACCGTAATTGGATTAAAATAAGCCTTTGAGAACGAAAATGACCTAAATGTTCAACCAATGACACAAACGCACTTATTGGATGGAAAAGAACGGTTAAAAACCCTAATTGGATTAGAATAGGCCTAGGGAGGACGAAAATGACCTAAATGTTCAACCAATGACACAAACGCACTTATTGAATGCACAACATTGGTTAAAAACCCTAATTGGATTACATTAAGCCTAGGGAGGACGAAAATGACTTAAAGGTTAAACCAATGACACAAACGCACTTATTGGATGCACAAAATGTGTTAAAAACACTAATTCGATTAGAATAAGCCTAGGGAGGATGAAAATGACCGAAATGTTAAACCAATGACATAAACGCACTTATTGGATGCACAAGATTGGTTAAAAAGCCTACATGGATTAGAATAAGCCTAGGGCGAACGAAAATGACCTAAATGTTCAACCAATGACACAAACACACTTATTGGATGCACATCATTGGTTAAAAACACTAATTGGATTAGAATAAGTCTAGGGAGGATGAAAATGAGCGAAATGTTAAACCAATTACACAAACGCACTTATTGGATGCACTAGATTGGTTAAAAACCCTAATTGAATTAGAATAAGCCTAGGGTAGACGAAAATGACCTAAATGTTCAACCAATGACACAAACACACTTATTGTATGCACAAGATTGGTTAAAAACCCTAAGTGGATTAGAATAAGCCTAGGAAGGACGAAAATGACCTAAATGTTCAACCAATGACATAAACGCACTTATTGGATGCACAAGATTGGTTAAAACCCCAATGCGGATTAGAATAAGCCTATGGAGGACGAAAATGACTGAAAGGTTAAACCAATGAAACAAACGCACTTATTGGAGGCACAAAGTTGGTTATAAACCGTAATTGGATTAAATAAGCCTAGGGAGGACGAAATTGCCCTAAATGTTCAACCAATGACAAAAACGCACTTATTGGATGCACAAGATTGGTGAAAAACCCTAATTGGATTAGAGTAAGTCGAAGGATGATGAAAATGACCTAAATGTTAATCCAAGGATACAAACGCACTTGTTGGATGCACAAGATTGGTTAAAAACGCTAATTGAATTACAATAAGGCAAAGGATGAACAAAATGACCTAAATGTTAATCAAATGACACAAACGCACTTGTTGGATGCATAAGATTGGTTAATAACCGTAATTGGATTAAAATAAGCCTTTGAGAACGAAAATGACCTAAATGTTCAACCAATGACACAAACGCACTTATTGGATGGAAAAGAACGGTTAAAAACCCTAATTGGATTAGAATAGGCCTAGGGAGGACGAAAATGACCTAAATGTTCAACCAATGACACAAACGCACTTATTGAATGCACAACATTGGTTAAAAACCCTAATTGGATTACATTAAGCCTAGGGAGGACGAAAATGACTTAAAGGTTAAACCAATGACACAAACGCACTTATTGGATGCACAAAATGTGTTAAAAACACTAATTCGATTAGAATAAGCCTAGGGAGGATGAAAATGACCGAAATGTTAAACCAATGACATAAACGCACTTATTGGATGCACAAGATTGGTTAAAAAGCCTACATGGATTAGAATAAGCCTAGGGCGAACGAAAATGACCTAAATGTTCAACCAATGACACAAACACACTTATTGGATGCACATCATTGGTTAAAAACACTAATTGGATTAGAATAAGTCTAGGGAGGATGAAAATGAGCGAAATGTTAAACCAATTACACAAACGCACTTATTGGATGCACTAGATTGGTTAAAAACCCTAATTGAATTAGAATAAGCCTAGGGTAGACGAAAATGACCTAAATGTTCAACCAATGACACAAACACACTTATTGTATGCACAAGATTGGTTAAAAACCCTAAGTGGATTAGAATAAGCCTAGGAAGGACGAAAATGACCTAAATGTTCAACCAATGACATAAACGCACTTATTGGATGCACAAGATTGGTTAAAACCCCAATGCGGATTAGAATAAGCCTATGGAGGACGAAAATGACTGAAAGGTTAAACCAATGACACAAACGCACTTATTGGAGGCACAAAGTTGGTTATAAACCGTAATTGGATTAGAATAAGCCTAGGGAGGACGAAATTGCCCTAAATGTTCAACCAATGACAAAAACGCACTTATTGGATGCACAAGATTGGTGAAAAACCCTAATTGGATTAGAGTAAGTCGAAGGGTGATGAAAATGACCTAAATGTTAATCCAAGGATACAAACGCACTTGTTGGATGCACAAGATTGGTTAAAAACGCTAATTGAATTACAATAAGGCAAAGGATGAACAAAATGACCTAAATGTTAATCAAATGACACAAACGCACTTGTTGGATGCATAAGATTGGTTAATAACCGTAATTGGATTAAAATAAGCCTTTGAGAACGAAAATGACCTAAATGTTCAACCAATGACACAAACGCACTTATTGGATGGAAAAGAACGGTTAAAAACCCTAATTGGATTAGAATAGGCCTAGGGAGGACGAAAATGACCTAAATGTTCAACCAATGACACAAACGCACTTATTGAATGCACAACATTGGTTAAAAACCCTAATTGGATTACATTAAGCCTAGGGAGGACGAAAATGACTTAAAGGTTAAACCAATGACACAAACGCACTTATTGGATGCACAAAATGTGTTAAAAACACTAATTCGATTAGAATAAGCCTAGGGAGGATGAAAATGACCGAAATGTTAAACCAATGACATAAACGCACTTATTGGATGCACAAGATTGGTTAAAAAGCCTACATGGATTAGAATAAGCCTAGGGCGAACGAAAATGACCTAAATGTTCAACCAATGACACAAACACACTTATTGGATGCACATCATTGGTTAAAAACACTAATTGGATTAGAATAAGTCTAGGGAGGATGAAAATGAGCGAAATGTTAAACCAATTACACAAACGCACTTATTGGATGCACTAGATTGGTTAAAAACCCTAATTGAATTAGAATAAGCCTAGGGTAGACGAAAATGACCTAAATGTTCAACCAATGACACAAACACACTTATTGTATGCACAAGATTGGTTAAAAACCCTAAGTGGATTAGAATAAGCCTAGGAAGGACGAAAATGACCTAAATGTTCAACCAATGACATAAACGCACTTATTGGATGCACAAGATTGGTTAAAACCCCAATGCGGATTAGAATAAGCCTATGGAGGACGAAAATGACTGAAAGGTTAAACCAATGACACAAACGCACTTATTGGAGGCACAAAGTTGGTTATAAACCGTAATTGGATTAGAATAAGCCTAGGGAGGACGAAATTGCCCTAAATGTTCAACCAATGACAAAAACGCACTTATTGGATGCACAAGATTGGTGAAAAACCCTAATTGGATTAGAGTAAGTCGAAGGGTGATGAAAATGACCTAAATGTTAATCCAAGGATACAAACGCACTTGTTGGATGCACAAGATTGGTTAAAAACGCTAATTGAATTACAATAAGGCAAAGGATGAACAAAATGACCTAAATGTTAATCAAATGACACAAACACACTTGTTGGATCCACAAGATTGGTTAATAACCGTAATTGGATTAGAATAAGCCTTCGAGGACGAAAATGACCTAAATGTTCAACCAATGACACAAACAAACTTATTGGATGGAAAAGAACTGTTAAAAACCCTAATTGGATTAGAATAAGCCTAGGGAGGACGAAAATGACCTAAATGTTCAACCAATGACACAAACGCACTTATTCGATGCACATCATTGGTTAAAAACACTAACTCGATTAGAATAAGCCTAGGTTGGATGAAAATGACCGAAATGTTAAACCAATTACACAAACGCACTTATTGGATGTACAAGATTGGTTATAAACCCTAATTAGATTAGAATAAGCCTAGGGTGGACGAAAATGACCTAAGTGTTCAACCAACAACAGAAACTCACTTATTGTATGCACAAGATTGATAAAAAAAACCCTAATTGGATTAGAATAAGCCTAGGGAGGACGAAAATAACCTAAATGTTCAACCAAGGACATAAACACACTTATCGGATGCACAAGATTGGTTAAAACCCCTATGCGGATTAGAATAAGCCTATGGAGGACGAAAATGACTGAAAGGATAAACCAATGACACAAACGCACTTATTGGAGGCACAAGGTTGGTTAAAAACCCTAATTGTATTAGAATAAGCCTAGGGAGGACGAAAATGACCTAAATGTTCAACCAATGACAAAAACGCACTTATTGGGTGCACAAGATTGGTGAAAAACCCTAATTGGATTAGAGTAAGTCGAAGGATGATGAAAATGACCTAAATGTTAATCCAAGGATACAAACGCACTTATTGGATGCACAAGATTGGTTAAAAACCGAAATGTTAAACCAATGCCACAAACGCACTTATTGGATGCACAAGATTGGTTAAAAACCCTAATTGGATTAGAATAAGCCTAGGGAGGACGAAAATGACCTAAATGTTCAAACAATGACACAAACGCACTTATTGGATGCCCAAGATTGGTTAAAAACCCTAATTGGATGAGAATAAGTCGATGGATGATGAAAATGATCTAAATGTTAATGCAATGATACAAACACACTTATTGGATCCACAACATTGGTCAAAAACACTAATTCGATTAGAATAAGCCTAAGGAGGACGAATATGACCTAAATGTTCAACCAATGACACAAACGCACTTATTGAATGTACAAGATTGGTTAAAAACCCTAATTGGATTACATTAAGCCTAAGGGAGAACGAAAATGACTTACAAGTTAAACCAATGACACAAACACACTTATTGTATGCACAAGATTGGTTAAAAACCCTAATTGGATTAGAATAAGTCGAAGGATGAAGAAAATGACCTAATTGTTAATCAAATGACACAAACGCACTTGTTGGATGCACAAGATTGGTTAATAACCGTAATTGGATTAGAATAAGCCTTCGAGGACGAAAATGACCTAAATGTTCAACCAATGACACAAACACACTTATTGGATGGAAAAGAACTGTTAAAAACCCTAACTGGATTAGAATAAGCCTAGGGAGGACGAAAATGACCTAAATGTTCAACCAATGACACAAACGCTCTTATTGAATGCACAAGATTTGTTAAAAACCCTAATTGGATTACATTAAGCCTAGGGAGGACGAAAATGACGTAAAGGTTAAACCAATGACACAAACGCACTTATTGGATGCACAAGATTGGTTAAAAACACTAATTCAATTACAATAAGCCTAGGGAGGATTCAAATGACCGAAATGTTAAACCAATGCCACAAACGCACTTATTGGATGCACAAGATTGGTTAAAAACCCTAATTGGATTAGAATAAGCCTAGGGTGGACGAAAATGACCTAAATGTTCAACCAATGACACAAACACACTTATTGTATGCACAATATTAGTTAAAAACCCTAATTGGATTACAATAAGCCTAGGGAGGACGAAAATGACCTTAATGTTCAACCAATGACACAAACGGACTTATTGGATGCACATCATTGGTTAAAAACATTAATTCGATTAGAGTAAGCCTAGGGAGGATGCAAATGACCGAAATGTTAAACCAATTACACAAACGCACCTATTGGATGCACAAGATTGGTTAAAAACCCTAATTGGATTAGAATAAACCTAGGGAGGACGAAAATGACCTAAATGTTCAACCAATGACATAAACGCACTTATTAGATGCACAAGATTTGTTAAAACCCCTAATTGGATTAGAATAAGCCTAGGGAGGATGAAAATGTCTAAATGTTCAACCAATGACACAAACGCACTTATTAGATGCACAAGATCGGTTAAAAACACTAATTTGATTAGAATAATCCTAGGGAGGATGAAAATGACCGAAATGTTAAACCAATGACACAAACGCACTTATTGGATCCACAAGATTGGTTAAAAACCCTTATTGGATTAGAAAAAGCCTAGGGAGGACGAAAATGACCTAAATGTTCAACCAATGACACAAACGCACTTATTAGTTGCACAAGATCGGTTAAAACCCATATGCGGATTAGAATAAGCCTATGGAGGACGAAAATGACTTAAAGGTTAAACCAATGACACAAATGCACTTATTGGAGGCACAAGGTTGGTTAAAAACCCTAATTAGATTAGAGTAAGCCTAGGGAGGACGAAAATGACCTAAATGTTCAACCAATGACACAAACGCATTTAATGGATGGAAAACAACGGTTAAATACCCTAATTGGATTAGAATAAGCCTAGGGAGGACGAAAATGACCTAAATGTTCAACCAATGACACAAACGCACTTATTGAATGTACAAGATTGGTTAAAAACCCTAATTGGATTACATTAAGCCTAAGGGAGAACGAAAATCACTTACAGGTTAAACCAATGAGATAAACGCACGTATTGGATGCGCAAGATTGGTTAAAAACCCTAATTGGATTAGAATAAGCCTAGGGAGGAAAAAAATGACCTAAATGTTTAACCAATGACACATACGATCTTATTGGATCCACAAGATTGGTTAAAAACACTAATTCGATTAGAATAAGCCTAGGGAGGATGCAAATGACCGAAATGTTAAACCAATTACTCAAACGCACCTATTGGATGCACAAGATTGGTTAAAAACCCTAATTGGATTAGAATAAACCTAGGGAGGACGAAAATGACCTAAATGTTCAACCAATGACATAAACACACTTATTGGATGCACAAGATTTGTTAAAACCCCTAATTGGATTAGAATAAGCCTAGGGAGGATGAAAATGACCTAAATGTTCAACCAATGACACAAACGCACTTATTAGATGCACAAGATCGGTTAAAAACACTAATTTGATTAGAATAATCCTAGGGAGGATGAAAATGACCGAAATGTTAAACCAATGACACAAACGCACTTATTGGATCCACAAGATTGGTTAAAAACCCTTATTGGATTAGAAAAAGCCTAGGGAGGACGAAAATGACCTAAATGTTCAACCAATGACACAAACGCACTTATTAGATGCACATCATTGGTTAAAAACACTAACTCGATTAGTATAAGCCTAAGGAGGATGAAAATGACCGAAATGTTAAACCAATTACACAAACACACTTATTGGATGCACAAGATTGGTTAAAAACCCTAATTGGATTAGAATAAGCCTAGGGTGGACGAAAATGACCTAAATGTTCAACCAATGACACAAACACACTTATTGTATGCACAATATTGGTTAAAAACCCTAATTAGATTACAACAAGCCTAGGGAGGACGAAAATGACCTTAATGTTCAACCAATGACACAAACGGACTTATTGGATGCACATCATTGGTTAAAAAATTAATTCGATTAGAATAAGCCTAGGGAGGATGAAAATGACCTAAATGTTCAACCAATGACACAAACGCACTTATTAGATGCACAAGATCGGTTAAAACCCCTATGCGGATTAGAATAAGCCTATGGAGGACGAAAATGACTTAAAGGTTAAACCAATGACACAAATGCACTTATTGGAGGCACAAGGTTGGTTAAAAACCCTAATTAGATTAGAGTAAGCCTAGGGAGGACGAAAATGACCTAAATGTTCAACCAATGACACAAACGCACTTAATGGATGGAAAAGAACGGTTAAAAACCCTAATTGGATTAGAATAACCCTAGGGAGGACGAAAATGACCTTAATGTTAAACCAATGACATAAACGCACTTATTGGATGCACAAGATTTGTTAAAACCCCTAATTGGATTAGAATAAGCCTAGGGAGGATGAAAATGTCTAAATGTTTAACCAATGACACATACGATCTTATTGGATCCACAAGATTGGTTAAAAACACTAATTCGATTAGAATAAGCCTAGGGAGGATGAAAATGACCGAAATGTTAAACCAATGACACAAACGCACTTATTGGATCCACAAGATTGGTAAAAAAGCCTAATTGGATTAGAATAAGCCTAGGGAGGACGAAAATGACCTAAATGTTCAACCAATGACACAAACGCACTTATTGGATGCACATCATTGGTTAAAAACACTAACTCAATTAGTATATGCCTAGGGAGAATGAAAATGACCGAAATGATAAACCAATTACACAAACACACTTATTGGATGCACAAGATTGGTTAAAAACCCTAACTGGATTAGAATAAGCCTAGGGTGGACGAAAATGACCTAAATGTTCAACCAATGACACAAACACACTTATTGTATTCACAATATTGGTTAAAAACCCTAATTGGATTACAACAAGCCTAGGGAGGACGAAAATGACCTTAATGTTAAACCAATGACACAAACGGACTTATTGGATGCACATCATTGGTTAAAAAATTAATTCGATTAGAATAAGCCTAGGGAGGATGCAAATGACCGAAATGTTAAACCAATTACTCAAACGCACCTATTGGATGCACAAGATTGGTTAAAAACCCTAATTGGATTAGAATAAACCTAGGGAGGACGAAAATGACCTAAATGTTCAACCAATGACATAAACACACTTATTGGATGCACAAGATTTGTTAAAACCCCTAATTGGATTAGAATAAGCCTAGGGAGGATGAAAATGACCTAAATGTTCAACCAATGACACAAACGCACTTATTAGTTGCACAAGATCGGTTAAAACCCATATGCGGATTAGAATAAGCCTATGGAGGACGAAAATGACTTAAAGGTTAAACCAATGACACAAATGCACTTATTGGAGGCACAAGGTTGGTTAAAAACCCTAATTAGATTAGAGTAAGCCTAGGGAGGACGAAAATGACCTAAATGTTCAACCAATGACACAAACGCATTTAATGGATGGAAAACAACGGTTAAATACCCTAATTGGATTAGAATAAGCCTAGGGAGGACGAAAATGACCTAAATGTTCAACCAATGACACAAACGCACTTATTGAATGTACAAGATTGGTTAAAAACCCTAATTGGATTACATTAAGCCTAAGGGAGAACGAAAATCACTTATAGGTTAAACCAATGAGATAAACGCACGTATTGGATGCGCAAGATTGGTTAAAAACCCTAATTGGATTAGAATAAGCCTAGGGAGGAAAAAAATGACCTAAATGTTTAACCAATGACACATACGATCTTATTGGATCCACAAGATTGGTTAAAAACACTAATTCGATTAGAATAAGCCTAGGGAGGATGAAAATGACCGAAATGTTAAACGAATGATACAAACGCACTTATTGGATGCACAAGATTGGTTAAAAAGCCTAATTGGATTAGAATAAGCCTAGGGAGGACGAAAATGACCTAAATGTTCAACCAATGACACAAACGCACTTATTGGATGCACATCATTGGTTAAAAACACTAATTCGATTAGAATAAGCCTACGGAGGATGAAAATGACCGAAATGTTAAACCAATGACACAAACGCACTTATTGGATGCACAAGATTTGTTAAAACCCCTAATTGGATTAGAATAAGCCTAGGGAGGATGAAAATGACCTAAATGTTCAACCAATGACACAAACGCACTTATTAGATGCACAAGATCGGTTAAAAACACTAATTTGATTAGAATAATCCTAGGGAGGATGAAAATGACCGAAATGTTAAACCAATGACACAAACGCACTTATTGGATCCACAAGATTGGTTAAAAACCCTTATTGGATTAGAAAAAGCCTAGGGAGGACGAAAATGACCTAAATGTTCAACCAATGACACAAACGCACTTATTAGTTGCACAAGATCGGTTAAAACCCATATGCGGATTAGAATAAGCCTATGGAGGACGAAAATGACTTAAAGGTTAAACCAATGACACAAATGCACTTATTGGAGGCACAAGGTTGGTTAAAAACCCTAATTAGATTAGAGTAAGCCTAGGGAGGACGAAAATGACCTAAATGTTCAACCAATGACACAAACGCATTTAATGGATGGAAAACAACGGTTAAATACCCTAATTGGATTAGAATAAGCCTAGGGAGGACGAAAATGACCTAAATGTTCAACCAATGACACAAACGCACTTATTGAATGTACAAGATTGGTTAAAAACCCTAATTGGATTACATTAAGCCTAAGGGAGAACGAAAATCACTTACAGGTTAAACCAATGAGATAAACGCACGTATTGGATGCGCAAGATTGGTTAAAAACCCTAATTGGATTAGAATAAGCCTAGGGAGGAAAAAAATGACCTAAATGTTTAACCAATGACACATACGATCTTATTGGATCCACAAGATTGGTTAAAAACACTAATTCGATTAGAATAAGCCTAGGGAGGATGCAAATGACCGAAATGTTAAACCAATTACTCAAACGCACCTATTGGATGCACAAGATTGGTTAAAAACCCTAATTGGATTAGAATAAACCTAGGGAGGACGAAAATGACCTAAATGTTCAACCAATGACATAAACACACTTATTGGATGCACAAGATTTGTTAAAACCCCTAATTGGATTAGAATAAGCCTAGGGAGGATGAAAATGACCTAAATGTTCAACCAATGACACAAACGCACTTATTAGATGCACAAGATCGGTTAAAAACACTAATTTGATTAGAATAATCCTAGGGAGGATGAAAATGACCGAAATGTTAAACCAATGACACAAACGCACTTATTGGATCCACAAGATTGGTTAAAAACCCTTATTGGATTAGAAAAAGCCTAGGGAGGACGAAAATGACCTAAATGTTCAACCAATGACACAAACGCACTTATTAGATGCACATCATTGGTTAAAAACACTAACTCGATTAGTATAAGCCTAAGGAGGATGAAAATGACCGAAATGTTAAACCAATTACACAAACACACTTATTGGATGCACAAGATTGGTTAAAAACCCTAATTGGATTAGAATAAGCCTAGGGTGGACGAAAATGACCTAAATGTTCAACCAATGACACAAACACACTTATTGTATGCACAATATTGGTTAAAAACCCTAATTAGATTACAACAAGCCTAGGGAGGACGAAAATGACCTTAATGTTCAACCAATGACACAAACGGACTTATTGGATGCACATCATTGGTTAAAAAATTAATTCGATTAGAATAAGCCTAGGGAGGATGAAAATGACCTAAATGTTCAACCAATGACACAAACGCACTTATTAGATGCACAAGATCGGTTAAAACCCCTATGCGGATTAGAATAAGCCTATGGAGGACGAAAATGACTTAAAGGTTAAACCAATGACACAAATGCACTTATTGGAGGCACAAGGTTGGTTAAAAACCCTAATTAGATTAGAGTAAGCCTAGGGAGGACGAAAATGACCTAAATGTTCAACCAATGACACAAACGCACTTAATGGATGGAAAAGAACGGTTAAAAACCCTAATTGGATTAGAATAAGCCTAGGGAGGACGAAAATGACCTTAATGTTAAACCAATGACATAAACGCACTTATTGGATGCACAAGATTTGTTAAAACCCCTAATTGGATTAGAATAAGCCTAGGGAGGATGAATATGTCTAAATGTTTAACCAATGACACATACGATCTTATTGGATCCACAAGATTGGTTAAAAACACTAATTCGATTAGAATAAGCCTAGGGAGGATGAAAATGACCGAAATGTTAAACCAATGACACAAACGCACTTATTGGATCCACAAGATTGGTAAAAAAGCCTAATTGGATTAGAATAAGCCTAGGGAGGACGTAAATGACCTAAATGTTCAACCAATGACACAAACGCACTTATTGGATGCACATCATTGGTTAAAAACACTAACTCGATTAGTATAAGCCTAAGGAGGATGAAAATGACCGAAATGTTAAACCAATTACACAAACACACTTATTGGATGCACAAGATTGGTTAAAAACCCTAATTGGATTAGAATAAGCCTAGGGTGGACGAAAATGACCTAAATGTTCAACCAATGACACAAACACACTTATTGTATGCACAATATTGGTTAAAAACCCTAATTAGATTACAACAAGCCTAGGGAGGACGAAAATGACCTTAATGTTCAACCAATGACACAAACGGACTTATTGGATGCACATCATTGGTTAAAAAATTAATTCGATTAGAATAAGCCTAGGGAGGATGAAAATGACCTAAATGTTCAACCAATGACACAAACGCACTTATTAGATGCACAAGATCGGTTAAAACCCCTATGCGGATTAGAATAAGCCTATGGAGGACGAAAATGACTTAAAGGTTAAACCAATGACACAAATGCACTTATTGGAGGCACAAGGTTGGTTAAAAACCCTAATTAGATTAGAGTAAGCCTAGGGAGGACGAAAATGACCTAAATGTTCAACCAATGACACAAACGCACTTAATGGATGGAAAAGAACGGTTAAAAACCCTAATTGGATTAGAATAAGCCTAGGGAGGACGAAAATGACCTTAATGTTAAACCAATGACATAAACGCACTTATTGGATGCACAAGATTTGTTAAAACCCCTAATTGGATTAGAATAAGCCTAGGGAGGATGAAAATGTCTAAATGTTTAACCAATGACACATACGATCTTATTGGATACACAAGATTGGTTAAAAACACTAATTCGATTAGAATAAGCCTAGGGAGGATGAAAATGACCGAAATGTTAAACCAATGACACAAACGCACTTATTGGATCCACAAGATTGGTAAAAAAGCCTAATTGGATTAGAATAAGCCTAGGGAGGACGAAAATGACCTAAATGTTCAACCAATGACATAAACACACTTATTGGATGCACAAGATTTGTTAAAACCCCTAATTGGATTAGAATAAGCCTAGGGAGGATGAAAATGACCTAAATGTTCAACCAATGACACAAACGCACTTATTAGATGCACAAGATCGGTTAAAAACACTAATTTGATTAGAATAATCCTAGGGAGGATGAAAATGACCGAAATGTTAAACCAATGACACAAACGCACTTATTGGATCCACAAGATTGGTTAAAAACCCTTATTGGATTAGAAAAAGCCTAGGGAGGACGAAAATGACCTAAATGTTCAACCAATGACACAAACGCACTTATTAGATGCACATCATTGGTTAAAAACACTAACTCGATTAGTATAAGCCTAAGGAGGATGAAAATGACCGAAATGTTAAACCAATTACACAAACACACTTATTGGATGCACAAGATTGGTTAAAAACCCTAATTGGATTAGAATAAGCCTAGGGTGGACGAAAATGACCTAAATGTTCAACCAATGACACAAACACACTTATTGTATGCACAATATTGGTTAAAAACCCTAATTAGATTACAACAAGCCTAGGGAGGACGAAAATGACCTTAATGTTCAACCAATGACACAAACGGACTTATTGGATGCACATCATTGGTTAAAAAATTAATTCGATTAGAATAAGCCTAGGGAGGATGAAAATGACCTAAATGTTCAACCAATGACACAAACGCACTTATTAGATGCACAAGATCGGTTAAAACCCCTATGCGGATTAGAATAAGTCTATGGAGGACGAAAATGACTTAAAGGTTAAACCAATGACACAAATGCACTTATTGGAGGCACAAGGTTGGTTAAAAACCCTAATTAGATTAGAGTAAGCCTAGGGAGGACGAAAATGACCTAAATGTTCAACCAATGACACAAACGCACTTAATGGATGGAAAAGAACGGTTAAAAACCCTAATTGGATTAGAATAAGCCTAGGGAGGACGAAAATGACCTTAATGTTAAACCAATGACATAAACGCACTTATTGGATGCACAAGATTTGTTAAAACCCCTAATTGGATTAGAATAAGCCTAGGGAGGATGAAATTGTCTAAATGTTTAACCAATGACACATACGATCTTATTGGATCCACAAGATTGGTTAAAAACACTAATTCGATTAGAATAAGCCTAGGGAGGATGAAAATGACCGAAATGTTAAACCAATGACACAAACGCACTTATTGGATCCACAAGATTGGTAAAAAAGCCTAATTGGATTAGAATAAGCCTAGGGAGGACGAAAATGACCTAAATGTTCAACCAATGACACAAACGCACTTATTGGATGCACATCATTGGTTAAAAACACTAACTCGATTAGTATAAGCCTAAGGAGGATGAAAATGACCGAAATGTTAAACCAATTACACAAACACACTTATTGGATGCACAAGATTGGTTAAAAACCCTAATTGGATTAGAATAAGCCTAGGGTGGACGAAAATGACCTAAATGTTCAACCAATGACACAAACACACTTATTGTATGCACAATATTGGTTAAAAACCCTAATTAGATTACAACAAGCCTAGGGAGGACGAAAATGACCTTAATGTTCAACCAATGACACAAACGGACTTATTGGATGCACATCATTGGTTAAAAAATTAATTCGATTAGAATAAGCCTAGGGAGGATGAAAATGACCTAAATGTTCAACCAATGACACAAACGCACTTATTAGATGCACAAGATCGGTTAAAACCCCTATGCGGATTAGAATAAGCCTATGGAGGACGAAAATGACTTAAAGGTTAAACCAATGACACAAATGCACTTATTGGAGG
>JBBPBQ010020321.1:31802167-31818918 GCA_037974755.1 Cicer yamashitae
TAAATGTTCAACCAATGACACAAACGCACTTATTGGATGCACATCATTGGTTAAAAACACTAACTCGATTAGTATAAGCCTAGGGAGGATGAAAATGACCGAAATGTTAAACCAATTACACAAACGCACTTATTGGATGCACAAGATTGGTTAAAAACCCTAATTGGATTAGAATAAGCCTAGGGTGGACGAAAATGACCTAAATGTTCAACCAATGACACAAACACACTTATTGTATGCACAATATTGGTTAATAACCGTAATTGGATTAGAATAAGCCTTCAAGAACGAAAATGACCTAAATGTTCAACCAATGACACAAACGCACTTAATGGATAAAAAAGAACGGTTAAAAACCCTAATGTGATTTGAATAAGCCTAGGGAGGACGAAAATGACCTAAATGCTCAACCAATGACACAAACGCACTTATTGAATGTACAAGATTGGTTAAAAACCCTAATTGGATTAAATTAAGCCTAAGGGAGAACGAAAATGACTTACAGGTTAAACCAATGAGACAAACGCACTTATTGGATGCGCAAGATTGGTTAAAAACCCTAATTGGATTAGAATAAGCCTAGGGAGGAAAAAAATGACCTAAATCTTTAACCAATGACACATACGATCTTATTGGATCCACAAGATTGGTTAAAAACACTAATTCGAATAGAATAAGCCTAGGGAGGATGAAAATGACCGAAATGTTAAACCAATGATACAAACGCACTTATTGGATGCACAAGATTGGTTAAAAAGCCTAATTGGATTAGAATAAGCCTAGGGAGGACGAAAATGACCTAAATGTTCAACCAATGACATAAACGCACTTATTGGAGGCACAAGGTTGGTTAAAAACACTAATTCGATTAGAATAATCCTAGGGAGGATGAAAATGACCGAAATGTTAAACCAATGACACAAACGCACTTATTGGATGCACAAGATTGGTTAAAAAGCCTAATTGGATTAGAATAAGCCTAGGGAGGACGAAAATGACCTAAATGTTCAACCAATGACAGAAACGCACTTATTGGAGGCACAAGGTTGGTTAAAAACACTAATTCGATTAGAATAAGCCTATGGAGGATGAAAATGACCGAAATGTTAAACCAATGACACAAACGCACTTATTGGATCCACAAGATTGGTTAAGAAGCCTAATTGGATTAGAATAAGCCTAGGGAGGACGAAAATGACCTAAATGTTCAACCAATGACACAAACGCACTTATTGGATGCACATCATTGGTTAAAAACATTAATTCGATTAGAATAAGCCTAGGGAGGATGCAAATGACTGAAATATGAAACCAATTACACAAACGCACCTATTGGGTGCACAAGATTGGTTAAAAACCCTAATTGGATTAGAATAAACCTAGGGAGGACGAAAATGACCTAAATAATCAACTAATGACAAAAACGCACTTATTGGATCCACAAGATTGGTTAAAAACCCTAATTGGATTAGAGTAAGTCGAAGGATGATTAAAATGACCTTAATGTTCAACCAATGACACAATCGCACTTATTTTATGCACAAGATTGGTTAAAAACCATAATTGGATTAGAATTAGCCTAGGGAGGACGAAAATCCCCTAAATGTTCAACCAATGACACATACGCACTTATTGGATCCACAAGATTGGTTAAAAACACTAATTCGATTAGAATAAGCCTAGGGAGGATGAAAATGACCAAAATGTTAAACCAATGACACAAACGCACTTATTGGATCCACAAGATTGGTTAAGAAGCCTAATTGGATTAGAATAAGCCTAGGGAGGACGAAAATGACCTAAATGTTCAACCAATGACACAAACGCACTTATTGGATGCACATCATTGGTTAAAAACATTAATTCGATTAGAATAAGCCTAGGGAGGATGCAAATGACCGAAATGTGAAACCAATTACACAAACGCACCTATTGGGTGCACAAGATTGGTTAAAAACCCTAATCGGATTAGAATAAACCTAGGGAGGACGAAAATGACCTAAATGTTCAACCAATGACATAAACGCACTTATTGGATGCACAAGATTTGTTAAAACCCCTAATTGGATTAGAATAAGCCTAGGGAGGATGAAAATGACCTAAATGTTCAACCAATGACACAAACGCACTTATTGGATGCACATCATCGGTTAAAAACACTAATTCGATTAGAATAAGCCTAGGGAGGATGAAAATGACCGAAATGTTAAACCAATGACACAAACGCACTTATTGGATCCACAAGATTGGTTAAAAACCCTAATTGGATTAGAATAAGCCTAGGGAGGACGAAAATGACCTAAATGTTCAACCAATGACACAAACGCACTTATTGGATCCACAAGATTGGTTAAAAACACTAATTCGATTAGAATAAGCCTAGGGAGGACGAAAATGACCTAAATGTTCAAACAATGACACAAACGCACTTATTGGATACCCAAGATTGGTTGAAAACCCTAATTGGATTAGAATAAGCCTAGTGAGGACAAAAATGACTTTAATGTTCAACCAATGACACAAACGCACTTATTGTATGCACAAGATTGGTTAAAAACGCTAATTGGATTAGAATAAGCCTATGAGGGACGAAAATGGCCTAAATGTTCAACCAATGACACATACGCACTTATTGGATCCATAAGATTGGTTAAAAACACTAATTCCATTAGAATATGCCTAGGGAGGATGAAAATGACCTAAATGTTCAACCAATGACACAAACACACTTATTGTATGCACAAGATTGGTTAAAATCCCTAATTGGATTAGAATAAGCCTAGGGAGGACGAAAATGACCTAAATGTTCAACCAATGACATAAACGCACTTATCGGATGCAGAAGATTGGTTAAAACCCCTATGCGGATTAGAATAAGCCTATGGAGGACGAAAATGACTGAAAGGTTAAACGAATGACACAAACGCACTTATTGGAGGCACAAAGTTGGTTAAAAACCCTAATTGGATTAGAATAAGGCTAGGCAGGACGAAAATGACCTAAATGTTCAACCAATGACAAAAACGCACTTATTTGATGCACAAGATTGGTGAAAAACCCTAATTGGATTAGAGTAAGTCGAAGGATGATGAAAATGACCTAAATGTTAATCCAATGACACAAACGCACTTATTGGATGCACAAGATTGGTTAAAAACCCTAATTGGATTATATTAAGCCTAAGGGAGAACGAAAATGACTAACAGGTTAAACCAATGACACAAACGCACTTATTGGATGCGCAAGATTGGTTAAAAACACTAATTCGATTACAATAAGCCTAGGGAGGATGAAAATGACCGAAATGTTAACCCAATGCCACAAACACACTTATTGGATGCACAAGATTGGTTAAGAACCCTAATTGGATTAGAATAAGCCTAGGGAGGACGAAAATGACCTAAATGTTCAAACAATGACACAAACCCACTTATTGGATCCCCAAGATTGGTTGAAATCCCTAATTGGATTAGAATAAGCCTAGTGAGGACAAAAATGACTTTAATGTTCAACCAATGACACAAACGCACTTATTGTATGCACAAGATTGGTTAAAAACCCTAATTGGATTAGAATAAGCCTATGAGGGACAAAAATGGCCTAAATGTTCAACCAATGACACATACGCACTTATTGGATCCACAAGATTGGTTAAAAACACTAATTCGATTAGAATAAGCCTAGGGAGTATGAAAATGACCGAAATGTTAAACCAATGACACAAACGCACTTATTGGATGCACAAGATTGGTTAAAAAGCCTAATTGGATTAGAATAAGCCTAGGGAGGACGAAAATGACCTAAATGTTCAACCAATGACAGAAACGCACTTATTGGAGGCACAAGGTTGGTTAAAAACACTAATTCGATTAGAATAAGCCTATGGAGGATGAAAATGACCGAAATGTTAAACCAATGACACAAACGCACTTATTGGATCCACAAGATTGGTTAAGAAGCCTAATTGGATTAGAATAAGCCTAGGGAGGACGAAAATGACCTAAATGTTCAACCAATGACACAAACGCACTTATTGGATGCACATCATTGGTTAAAAACATTAATTCGATTAGAATAAGCCTAGGGAGGATGCAAATGACTGAAATATGAAACCAATTACACAAACGCACCTATTGGGTGCACAAGATTGGTTAAAAACCCTAATTGGATTAGAATAAACCTAGGGAGGACGAAAATGACCTAAATAATCAACTAATGACAAAAACGCACTTATTGGATCCACAAGATTGGTTAAAAACCCAAATTGGATTAGAGTAAGTCGAAGGATGATTAAAATGACCTTAATGTTCAACCAATGACACAATCGCACTTATTTTATGCACAAGATTGGTTAAAAACCATAATTGGATTAGAATTAGCCTAGGGAGGACGAAAATCCCCTAAATGTTCAACCAATGACACATACGCACTTATTGGATCCACAAGATTGGTTAAGAACACTAATTCGATTAGAATAAGCCTAGGGAGGATGAAAATGACCAAAATGTTAAACCAATGACACAAACGCACTTATTGGATCCACAAGATTGGTTAAGAAGCCTAATTGGATTAGAATAAGCCTAGGGAGGACGAAAATGACCTAAATGTTCAACCAATGACACAAACGCACTTATTGGATGCACATCATTGGTTAAAAACATTAATTCGATTAGAATAAGCCTAGGGAGGATGCAAATGACCGAAATGTGAAACCAATTACACAAACGCACCTATTGGGTGCACAAGATTGGTTAAAAACCCTAATCGGATTAGAATAAACCTAGGGAGGACGAAAATGACCTAAATGTTCAACCAATGACATAAACGCACTTATTGGATGCACAAGATTTGTTAAAACCCCTAATTGGATTAGAATAAGCCTAGGGAGGATGAAAATGACCTAAATGTTCAACCAATGACACAAACGCACTTAATGGATGGAAAAGAACGGTTAAAAACCCTAATGTTATTTGAATAAGCCTAGGGAAGATGAAAATAACCGAAATGTTAAACCAATGACACAAACGCACTTATTGGATCCACAAGATTGGTTAAAAACCCTAATTGGATTAGAATAAGCCTAGGGTGGACGAAAATGACCTAAATGTTCAACCAATGACACAAACACACTTATTGTATGCACAATATTGGTTAAAAACCCTAATTGGATTACAATAAGCCTAGGGTGGACGAAAATGACCTTAATGTTCAACCAATGACACAAACGGACTTATTGGATGCACATCATTGGTTAAAAACATTAATTCGATTAGAATAAGCCTAGGGAGGATGCAAATGACCGAAATGTTAAACCAATTACACAAACGCACCTATTGGATGCACAAGATTGGTTAAAAACCCTAATTGGATTAGAATAAACCTAGGGAGGACGAAAATGACCTAAATGTTCAACCAATGACACAAACGCACTTATTGGATGCACAAGATTTGTTAAAACCCCTAATTGGATTAGAATAAGCCTAAGGAGGATGAAAATGACCTAAATGTTCAACCAATGACATAAACACACTTATTAGATGCACAAGATCGGTTAAAACCCCTATGCGGATTTGAATAAGCCTATGGAAGACGAAAATGACTTAAAGGTTAAACCATTGACACAAATGCACTTATTGGAGGCACAAGGTTGGTTAAAAACACCAAATTAGATTAGAGTAAGCCTAGGGAGGACGAAAATGACCTAAATGTTCAACCAATGACACAAACGCACTTAAGGGATGGAAAAGAACGGTTAAAAACCCTAATTGGATTAGAATAAGCCTAGGGAGGACGAAAATGACCTAAATGTTCAACCAATGACACAAACGCACTTATTGAATGTACAAGAATGGTTAAAAACCCTAATTGGATTACATTAAGCCTAAGGGAGAACGAAAATCACTTACAGGTTAAACCAATGAGACAAACCCACGTATTGGATGCCCAAGATTGGTTAAAAACCCTAATTGGATTAGAATAAGCCTAGGGAGGACGAAAATGACCTAAATGTTTAACCAATGACACATACGATCTTATTGGATCCACAAGATTGGTTAAAAACACTAATTCAATTAGAATAAGCCTAGGGAAGATGAAAATGACCGAAATGTTAAACCAATTACACAAACGCACTTATTGGATGCACAAGATTGGTTAAAAACCCTAATTGGATTAGAATAAACCTAGGGAGGACGATAATGACCTAAATGTTCAACCAATGACATAAACGCACTTATTGGAGGCACAAGGTTGGTTAAAAACCCTAAGTAGATTAGAATAAGACTAGGGAGGACGAAAATGACCTAAATAATCAACTAATGACAAAAACGCACTTATTGGATCCACAAGATTGGTTAAAAACCCTAATTGGATTAGAGTAAGTCGAAGGATGATTAAAATGACCTTAATGTTCAACCAATGACACAATCGCACTTATTGTATTCACAAGATTGTTTAAAAACTCTAATTGGATTAGAATTAGCCTAGGGAGGACGAAAATGACCTAAATGTTCAACCAATGACACATACACACTTATTGGATGCACATCATTGGTTAAAAACACTAACTCGATTAGTATAAGCCTAGGGGGGATGAAAATGACCGAAATGTTAAACCAATTACACAAACGCATTTATTGGATGCACAAGATTGGTTAAAAACCCTAATTGGATTAGAATAAGCCTAAGGTGGACGAAAATGACCTAAATGTTCAACCAATGACACAAACACACTTATTGTATGCACAATATTGGTTAAAAAACCTAATTGGATTACAATAAGCCTAGGGAGGACGAAAATGACCTAAATGTTCAACCAATGACACAAACGGACTTATTGGATGCACATCATTGGTTAAAAACATAAATTCGATTAGAATAAGCCTAGGGAGGATGCAAATGACCGAAATGTTAAACCAATTACACAAACGCACCTATTGGATGCACAAGATTGGTTAAAAACCCTAATTGGATTAGAATAAACCTAGGGAGGACGAAAATGACCTAAATGTTCAACCAATGACATAAACGCACTTATTAGATGCACAAGATTTGTTAAAACCCCTAATTGGATTAGAATAAGCCTAGGGAGGATGAAAATGTCTAAATGTTCAACCAATGACACAAACGCACTTATTAGATGCACAAGATCGGTTAAAAACACTAATTTGATTAGAATAATCCTAGGGAGGATGAAAATGACCGAAATGTTAAACCAATGACACAAACGCACTTATTGGATCCACAAGATTGGTTAAAAACCCTTATTGGATTAGAAAAAGCCTAGGGAGGACGAAAATGACCTAAATGTTCAACCAATGACACAAACGCACTTATTAGTTGCACAAGATCGGTTAAAACCCATATGCGGATTAGAATAAGCCTATGGAGGACGAAAATGACTTAAAGGTTAAACCAATGACACAAATGCACTTATTGGAGGCACAAGGTTGGTTAAAAACCCTAATTAGATTAGAGTAAGCCTAGGGAGGACGAAAATGACCTAAATGTTCAACCAATGACACAAACGCATTTAATGGATGGAAAACAACGGTTAAATACCCTAATTGGATTAGAATAAGCCTAGGGAGGACGAAAATGACCTAAATGTTCAACCAATGACACAAACGCACTTATTGAATGTACAAGATTGGTTAAAAACCCTAATTGGATTACATTAAGCCTAAGGGAGAACGAAAATCACTTACAGGTTAAACCAATGAGACAAACCCACGTATTGGATGCCCAAGATTGGTTAAAAACCCTAATTGGATTAGAATAAGCCTAGGGAGGACAAAAATGACCTAAATGTTTAACCAATGACACATACAATCTTATTGGATCCACAAGATTGGTTAAAAACACTAATTCAATTAGAATAAGCCTAGGGAAGATGAAAATGACCGAAATGTTAAACCAATTACACAAACGCACTTATTGGATGCACAAGATTGGTTAAAAACCCTAATTGGATTAGAATAAACCTAGGGAGGACGATAATGACCTAAATGTTCAACCAATGACATAAACGCACTTATTGGAGGCACAAGGTTGGTTAAAAACCCTAAGTAGATTAGAATAAGACTAGGGAGGACGAAAATGACCTAAATAATCAACTAATGACAAAAACGCACTTATTGGATCCACAAGATTGGTTAAAAACCCTAATTGGATTAGAGTAAGTCGAAGGATGATTAAAATGACCTTAATGTTCAACCAATGACACAATCGCACTTATTTTATGCACAAGATTGGTTAAAAACCATAATTGGATTAGAATTAGCCTAGGGAGGACGAAAATCCCCTAAATGTTCAACCAATGACACATACGCACTTATTGGATCCACAAGATTGGTTAAGAACACTAATTCGATTAGAATAAGCCTAGGGAGGATGAAAATGACCAAAATGTTAAACCAATGACACAAACGCACTTATTGGATCCACAAGATTGGTTAAGAAGCCTAATTGGATTAGAATAAGCCTAGGGAGGACGAAAATGACCTAAATGTTCAACCAATGACACAAACGCACTTATTGGATGCACATCATTGGTTAAAAACATTAATTCGATTAGAATAAGCCTAGGCAGGATGCAAATGACCGAAATATGAAACCAATTACACAAACGCACCTATTGGGTGCACAAGATTGGTTAAAAACCCTAATTGGATTAGAATAAACCTAGGGAGGACGAAAATGACCTAAATAATCAACTAATGACAAAAACGCACTTATTGGATCCACAAGATTGGTTAAAAACCCTAATTGGATTAGAGTAAGTCGAAGGATGATTAAAATGACCTTAATGTTCAACCAATGACACAATCGCACTTATTTTATGCACAAGATTGGTTAAAAACCATAATTGGATTAGAATTAGCCTAGGGAGGACGAAAATCCCCTAAATGTTCAACCAATGACACATACGCACTTATTGGATCCACAAGATTGGTTAAAAACACTAATTCGATTAGAATAAGCCTAGGGAGGATGAAAATGACCAAAATGTTAAACCAATGACACAAACGCACTTATTGGATCCACAAGATTGGTTAAGAAGCCTAATTGGATTAGAATAAGCCTAGGGAGGACGAAAATGACCTAAATGTTCAACCAATGACACAAACGCACTTATTGGATGCACATCATTGGTTAAAAACATTAATTCGATTAGAATAAGCCTAGGGAGGATGCAAATGACCGAAATGTGAAACCAATTACACAAACGCACCTATTGGGTGCACAAGATTGGTTAAAAACCCTAATCGGATTAGAATAAACCTAGGGAGGACGAAAATGACCTAAATGTTCAACCAATGACATAAACGCACTTATTGGATGCACAAGATTTGTTAAAACCCCTAATTGGATTAGAATAAGCCTAGGGAGGATGAAAATGACCTAAATGTTCAACCAATGACACAAACGCACTTATTGGATGCACATCATCGGTTAAAAACACTAATTCGATTAGAATAAGCCTAGGGAGGATGAAAATGACCGAAATGTTAAACCAATGACACAAACGCACTTATTGGATCCACAAGATTGGTTCAAAACCCTAATTGGATTAGAATAAGCCTAGGGAGGACGAAAATGACCTAAATGTTCAACCAATGACACAAACGCACTTATTGGATGCACATCATTGGTTAAAAACACTAACTCGATTAGTATAAGCCTAGGGAGGATGACAATGACCGAAATGTTAAACCAATTACACAAACGCACTTATTGGATGCACAAGATTGGTTAAAAACCCTAATTGGATTAGAATAAGCCTAGGGTGGACGAAAATGACCTAAATGTTCAACCAATGACACAAACACACTTATTGTATGCACAATATTGGTTAAAAACCCTAATTGGATTACAATAAGCCTAGGGTGGACGAAAATGACCTAAATGTTCAACCAATGACAGAAACGCACTTATTGGAGGCACAAGGTTGGTTAAAAACACTAATTCGATTAGAATAAGCCTATGGAGGATGAAAATGACCGAAATGTTAAACCAATGACACAAACGCACTTATTGGATCCACAAGATTGGTTAAGAAGCCTAATTGGATTAGAATAAGCCTAGGGAGGACGAAAATGACCTAAATGTTCAACCAATGACACAAACGCACTTATTGGATGCACATCATTGGTTAAAAACATTAATTCGATTAGAATAAGCCTAGGCAGGATGCAAATGACCGAAATATGAAACCAATTACACAAACGCCCCTATTGGGTGCACAAGATTGGTTAAAAACCCTAATTGGATTAGAATAAACCTAGGGAGGACGAAAATGACCTAAATAATCAACTAATGACAAAAACGCACTTATTGGATCCACAAGATTGGTTAAAAACCCTAATTGGATTAGAGTAAGTCGAAGGATGATTAAAATGACCTTAATGTTCAACCAATGACACAATCGCATTTATTTTATGCACAAGATTGGTTAAAAACCATAATTGGATTAGAATTAGCCTAGGGAGGACGAAAATCCCCTAAATGTTCAACCAATGACACATACGCACTTATTGGATCCACAAGATTGGTTAAAAACACTAATTCGATTAGAATAAGCCTAGGGAGGATGAAAATGACCAAAATGTTAAACCAATGACACAAACGCACTTATTGGATCCACAAGATTGGTTAAGAAGCCTAATTGGATTAGAATAAGCCTAGGGAGGACGAAAATGACCTAAATGTTCAACCAATGACACAAACGCACTTATTGGATGCACATCATTGGTTAAAAACATTAATTCGATTAGAATAAGCCTAGGGAGGATGCAAATGACCGAAATGTGAAACCAATTACACAAACGCACCTATTGGGTGCACAAGATTGGTTAAAAACCCTAATCGGATTAGAATAAACCTACGGAGGACGAAAATGACCTAAATGTTCAACCAATGACATAAACGCACTTATTGGATTCACAAGATTTGTTAAAACCCCTAATTGGATTAGAATAAGCCTAGGGAGGATGAAAATGACCTAAATGTTCAACCAATGACACAAACGCACTTAATGGATGGAAAAGAACGGTTAAAAACCCTAATGTGATTTGAATAAGCCTAGGGAAGATGAAAATAACCGAAATGTTAAACCGATGACACAAACGCACTTATTGGATCCACAAGATTGGTTAAAAACCCTAATTGGATTAGAATAAGCCTAGGGTGGACGAAAATGACCTAAATGTTCAACCAATGACACAAACACACTTATTGTATGCACAATATTGGTTAAAAACCCTAATTGGATTACAATAAGCCTAGGGTGGACGAAAATGACCTTAATGTTCAACCAATGACACAAACGGACTTATTGGATGCACATCATTGGTTAAAAACATTAATTCGATTAGAATAAGCCTAGGGAGGATGCAAATGACCGAAATGTTAAACCAATTACACAAACGCACCTATTGGATGCACAAGATTGGTTAAAAACCCTAATTGGATTAGAATAAACCTAGGGAGGACGAAAATGACCTAAATGTTCACCAATGACACAAACGCACTTATTGGATGCACAAGATTTGTTAAAACCCCTAATTGGATTAGAATAAGCCTAAGGAGGATGAAAATGACCTAAATGTTCAACCAATGACATAAACACACTTATTAGATGCACAAGATCGGTTAAAACCCCTATGCGGATTTGAATAAGCCTATGGAAGACGAAAATGACTTAAAGGTTAAACCATTGACACAAATGCACTTATTGGAGGCACAAGGTTGGTTAAAAACACCAAATTAGATTAGAGTAAGCCTAGGGAGGACGAAAATGACCTAAATGTTCAACCAATGACACAAACGCACTTAATGGATGGAAAAGAACGGTTAAAAACCCTAATTGGATTAGAATAAGCCTAGGGACGACGAAAATGACCTAAATGTTCAACCAATGACACAAACGCACTTATTGAATGTACAAGATTGGTTAAAAACCCTAATTGGATTACATTAAGCCTAAGGGAGAACGAAAATCACTTACAGGTTCAACCAATGAGACAAACCCACGTATTGGATGCCCAAGATTGGTTAAAAACCCTAATTGGATTAGAATAAGCCTAGGGAGGACGAAAATGACCTAAATGTTTAACCAATGACACATACGATCTTATTGGATCCACAAGATTGGTTAAAAACACTAATTCAATTAGAATAAGCCTAGGGAAGATGAAAATGACCGAAATGTTAAACCAATTACACAAACGCACTTATTGGATGCACAAGATTGGTTAAAAACCCTAATTGGATTAGAATAAACCTAGGGAGGACGATAATGACCTAAATGTTCAACCAATGACATAAACGCACTTATTGGAGGCACAAGGTTGGTTAAAAACCCTAAGTAGATTAGAATAAGACTAGGGAGGACGAAAATGACCTAAATAATCAACTAATGACAAAAACGCACTTATTGGATCCACAAGATTGGTTAAAAACCCTAATTGGATTAGAGTAAGTCGAAGGATGATTAAAATGACCTTAATGTTCAACCAATGACACAATCGCACTTATTGTATTCACAAGATTGTTTAAAAACTCTAATTGGATTAGAATTAGCCTAGGGAGGACGAAAATGACCTAAATGTTCAACCAATGACACATACACACTTATTGGATGCACATCATTGGTTAAAAACACTAACTCGATTAGTATAAGCCTAGGGGGGATGAAAATGACCGAAATGTTAAACCAATTACACAAACGCATTTATTGGATGCACAAGATTGGTTAAAAACCCTAATTGGATTAGAATAAGCCTAAGGTGGACGAAAATGACCTAAATGTTCAACCAATGACACAAACACACTTATTGTATGCACAATATTGGTTAAAAACCCTAATTGGATTACAATAAGCCTAGGGAGGACGAAAATGACCTAAATGTTCAACCAATGACACAAACGCACTTATTGGATGCACATCATTGGTTAAAAACATTAATTCGATTAGAATAAGCCTAGGGAGGATGCAAATGACCGAAATGTGAAACCAATTACACAAACGCACCTATTGGGTGCACAAGATTGGTTAAAAACCCTAATCGGATTAGAATAAACCTAGGGAGGACGAAAATGACCTAAATGTTCAACCAATGACATAAACGCACTTATTGGATGCACAAGATTTGTTAAAACCCCTAATTGGATTAGAATAAGCCTAGGGAGGATGAAAATGACCTAAATGTTCAACCAATGACACAAACGCACTTATTGGATGCACATCATCGGTTAAAAACACTAATTCGATTAGAATAAGCCTAGGGAGGATGAAAATGACCGAAATGTTAAACCAATGACACAAACGCACTTATTGGATCCACAAGATTGGTTCAAAACCCTAATTGGATTAGAATAAGCCTAGGGAGGACGAAAATGACCTAAATGTTCAACCAATGACACAAACGCACTTATTGGATGCACATCATTGGTTAAAAACACTAACTCGATTAGTATAAGCCTAGGGAGGATGACAATGACCGAAATGTTAAACCAATTACACAAACGCACTTATTGGATGCACAAGATTGGTTAAAAACCCTAATTGGATTAGAATAAGCCTAGGGTGGACGAAAATGACCTAAATGTTCAACCAATGACACAAACACACTTATTGTATGCACAATATTGGTTAAAAACCCTAATTGGATTACAATAAGCCTAGGGTGGACGAAAATGACCTAAATGTTCAACCAATGACAGAAACGCACTTATTGGAGGCACAAGGTTGGTTAAAAACACTAATTCGATTAGAATAAGCCTATGGAGGATGAAAATGACCGAAATGTTAAACCAATGACACAAACGCACTTATTGGATCCACAAGATTGGTTAAGAAGCCTAATTGGATTAGAATAAGCCTAGGGAGGACGAAAATGACCTAAATGTTCAACCAATGACACAAACGCACTTATTGGATGCACATCATTGGTTAAAAACATTAATTCGATTAGAATAAGCCTAGGCAGGATGCAAATGACCGAAATATGAAACCAATTACACAAACGCCCCTATTGGGTGCACAAGATTGGTTAAAAACCCTAATTGGATTAGAATAAACCTAGGGAGGACGAAAATGACCTAAATAATCAACTAATGACAAAAACGCACTTATTGGATCCACAAGATTGGTTAAAAACCCTAATTGGATTAGAGTAAGTCGAAGGATGATTAAAATGACCTTAATGTTCAACCAATGACACAATCGCACTTATTTTATGCACAAGATTGGTTAAAAACCATAATTGGATTAGAATTAGCCTAGGGAGGACGAAAATCCCCTAAATGTTCAACCAATGACACATACGCACTTATTGGATCCACAAGATTGGTTAAAAACACTAATTCGATTAGAATAAGCCTAGGGAGGATGAAAATGACCAAAATGTTAAACCAATGACACAAACGCACTTATTGGATCCACAAGATTGGTTAAGAAGCCTAATTGGATTAGAATAAGCCTAGGGAGGACGAAAATGACCTAAATGTTCAACCAATGACACAAACGCACTTATTGGATGCACATCATTGGTTAAAAACATTAATTCGATTAGAATAAGCCTAGGGAGGATGCAAATGACCGAAATGTGAAACCAATTACACAAACGCACCTATTGGGTGCACAAGATTGGTTAAAAACCCTAATCGGATTAGAATAAACCTACGGAGGACGAAAATGACCTAAATGTTCAACCAATGACATAAACGCACTTATTGGATTCACAAGATTTGTTAAAACCCCTAATTGGATTAGAATAAGCCTAGGGAGGATGAAAATGACCTAAATGTTCAACCAATGACACAAACGCACTTAATGGATGGAAAAGAACGGTTAAAAACCCTAATGTGATTTGAATAAGCCTAGGGAAGATGAAAATAACCGAAATGTTAAACCGATGACACAAACGCACTTATTGGATCCACAAGATTGGTTAAAAACCCTAATTGGATTAGAATAAGCCTAGGGTGGACGAAAATGACCTAAATGTTCAACCAATGACACAAACACACTTATTGTATGCACAATATTGGTTAAAAACCCTAATTGGATTACAATAAGCCTAGGGTGGACGAAAATGACCTTAATGTTCAACCAATGACACAAACGGACTTATTGGATGCACATCATTGGTTAAAAACATTAATTCGATTAGAATAAGCCTAGGGAGGATGCAAATGACCGAAATGTTAAACCAATTACACAAACGCACCTATTGGATGCACAAGATTGGTTAAAAACCCTAATTGGATTAGAATAAACCTAGGGAGGACGAAAATGACCTAAATGTTCACCAATGACACAAACGCACTTATTGGATGCACAAGATTTGTTAAAGCCCCTAATTGGATTAGAATAAGCCTAAGGAGGATGAAAATGACCTAAATGTTCAACCAATGACATAAACACACTTATTAGATGCACAAGATCGGTTAAAACCCCTATGCGGATTTGAATAAGCCAATGGAAGACGAAAATGACTTAAAGGTTAAACCATTGACACAAATGCACTTATTGGAGGCACAAGGTTGGTTAAAAACACCAAATTAGATTAGAGTAAGCCTAGGGAGGACGAAAATGACCTAAATGTTCAACCAATGACACAAACGCACTTAATGGATGGAAAAGAACGGTTAAAAACCCTAATTGGATTAGAATAAGCCTAGGGACGACGAAAATGACCTAAATGTTCAACCAATGACACAAACGCACTTATTGAATGTACAAGATTGGTTAAAAACCCTAATTGGATTACATTAAGCCTAAGGGAGAACGAAAATCACTTACAGGTTCAACCAATGAGACAAACCCACGTATTGGATGCCCAAGATTGGTTAAAAACCCTAATTGGATTAGAATAAGCCTAGGGAGGACGAAAATGACCTAAATGTTTAACCAATGACACATACGATCTTATTGGATCCACAAGATTGGTTAAAAACACTAATTCAATTAGAATAAGCCTAGGGAAGATGAAAATGACCGAAATGTTAAACCAATTACACAAACGCACTTATTGGATGCACAAGATTGGTTAAAAACCCTAATTGGATTAGAATAAACCTAGGGAGGACGATAATGACCTAAATGTTCAACCAATGACATAAACGCACTTATTGGAGGCACAAGGTTGGTTAAAAACCCTAAGTAGATTAGAATAAGACTAGGGAGGACGAAAATGACCTAAATAATCAACTAATGACAAAAACGCACTTATTGGATCCACAAGATTGGTTAAAAACCCTAATTGGATTAGAGTAAGTCGAAGGATGATTAAAATGACCTTAATGTTCAACCAATGACACAATCGCACTTATTGTATTCACAAGATTGTTTAAAAACTCTAATTGGATTAGAATTAGCCTAGGGAGGACGAAAATGACCTAAATGTTCAACCAATGACACATACACACTTATTGGATGCACATCATTGGTTAAAAACACTAACTCGATTAGTATAAGCCTAGGGGGGATGAAAATGACCGAAATGTTAAACCAATTACACAAACGCATTTATTGGATGCACAAGATTGGTTAAAAACCCTAATTGGATTAGAATAAGCCTAAGGTGGACGAAAATGACCTAAATGTTCAACCAATGACACAAACGCACTTAAGGGATGGAAAAGAACGGTTAAAAACCCTAATTGGATTAGAATAAGCCTAGGGAGGACGAAAATGACCTAAATGTTCAACCAATGACACAAACGCACTTATTGAATGTACAAGA
>JBBPBQ010020321.1:31859261-31899538 GCA_037974755.1 Cicer yamashitae
TGCAGATTAGAATAAGCCTATGGAGGACGAAAATGACTTAAAGGTTAAACCAATGACACACACGCACTTATTGGAGGCACAAGGTTGGTTAAAAACCCTAAGTAGATTAGAATAAGCCTAGGGAGGACGAAAATGACCTAAATAATCAACTAATGACAAAAACGCACTTATTGGATCCACAAGATTGGTTAAAAACCCTAATTGGATTAGAGTAAGTCGAAGGATGATAAAAATGACCTAAATGTTAAACCAATGACACAAACGCACTAATTGTATGCCCAAGATTGGTTAAAAACCCTAATTGGATTAGAATAAGCCTTGGGAGGACGAAAATGACCTAAATGTTCAACCAATGACACATACGCACTTATTGGATCCACAAGATTGGTTAAAAACACTAATTCGATTAGAATAAGCCTAGGGAGGATGAAAATGACCGAAATGTTATACCAATAACACAAACGCACTTATTGGATCCACAAGATTGGTTAAAAAGCCTAATTGGATTAGAATAAGCCTAGGGAGGACGAAAATGACCTAAATGTTCAACCAATGACACAAACACACTTATTGGATGCACATCATTGGTTAAAAACACTAACTCGATTAGTATAAGCCTAGGGAGGATGAAAATGACCGAAATGTTAAACCAATTACACAAACGCACTTATTGGATGCACAAGATTGGTTAAAAACCCTATTTGGATTAGAATAAGCCTAGGGTGGACGAAAATGACCTAAATGTTCAACCAATGACACAAACACACTTATTGTATGCACAATATTGGTTAATAACCGTAATTGGATTAGAATAAGCCTTCACGGACGAAAATGACCTAAATGTTCAACCAATGACACAAACGCACTTAATGGATGGAAAAGAACGGTTAAAAACCCTAATTGGATTAGAATAAGCCTAGGGAGGACAAAAATGACCTAAATGTTCAACCAATGACACAAACGCACTTATTGAATGTACAAGATTGGTTAAAAACCCTAATTGGATTACATTAAGCCTAAGGGAGAAATAAAATGACTTACAGGTTAAACCAATGAGACAAACGCACTTATTGGATGCGCAAGATTGGTTAAAAACCCTAATTGGATTAGAATAAGCCTAGGGAGGACAAAAATGACCTAAATGTTTAACCAATGACACATACAATCTTTTTGGATCCCAATATTGGTTAAAAACACTAATTCGATTAGAATAAGCCTAGGGAGGATGAAAATGACCGAAATGTTAAACCAATGATATAAACGCACTTATTGGATGCACAAGATTGGTTAAAAAGTCTAATTGGATTAGAATAAGCCTAGGGAGGACGAAAATGACCTAAATGTTCAACCAATGACACAAACGCACTTATTGGATGCACATCATTGGTTAAAAACACTAATTCGATTAGAATAAGTCTAGGGAGGACGAAAATGATCTAAATAATCAACTAATGAACAAAACGCACTTATTGGATCCACAAGATTGGTTAAAAACCCTAATTGGATTAGAGTAAGTCGAAGGATGATAAAAATGACCTAAATGTTCAACCAATGACACAAACGCACTTATTGTATGCACAAGATTGGTTAAAAACCCTAATTGGATTAGAATAAGCCTTGGAAGGACGAAAATGACCTAAATGTTCAACCAATGACACATACACACTTATTGGATCCACAAGATTGGTTAAAAACACTAATTCGATTAGAATAAGCCTAGGGAGGATGAAAATGACCGAAATGTTAAACCAATGACACAAACGCACTTATTGCATCCACAAGATTGGTTAAAAACCCTAATTGGATTAGAATAAGCCTAGGGTGGACGAAAATGACCTAAATGTTCAACCAATGACACAAACACACTTATTGTATGCACAATATTGGTTAAAAACCCTAATTGGATTAGAATAAACCTAGGGAAGACAAAAATGACCTAAATGTTCAACCAATGACATAAACGCACCTATTGGATGCACCAAGATTTGTTAAAACCCCTATGCGGATTAGAATAAGCCTATGGAGGACGAAAATGACTTAAAGGTTAAACCAATGACACAAACGCACTTATTGGAGGCACATGGTTGGTTAAAAACCCTAATTAGATTAGAATAAGCCTAGGGAGGACGAAAATGACCTAAATAATCAACTAATGACAAAAGCGCACTTATTGGATCCACAAGATTGGTTAAAAACCCTAATTGGATTAGAGTAAGTTGAAGGATGATAAAAATGACCTAAATGTTAATCCAATGACACAAACACAGTTGTTGGATGCACAAGATTGGTTAATAACCGTAATTGTAATAGAATAAACCTTCAAGGACGAAAATGACCTAAATGTTCAACCAATGACACAAACGCTCTTATTGAATGCACAAGATTGGTTAAAAACCCTAATTGGATTACATTAAGCCTAGGGAGGACGAAAATGATTTACACTTAGTGGATGCACAAGATTGGTGAAAAACCCTAATTGGATTAGAGTAAGTCGAAGGATTATGAAAATGACCTAAATGTTAATCCAAGGATACAAACGCACTTATTGGATGCACAAGATTGGTTAAAAACCCTAATTGGATTACAATAAGTCAAAGGATGATGTAAATGACCTAAATGTTAATCAAATGTCACAAACGCACTTGTTGGATGCACACGATTGGTTAATAACCGTAATTGGATTAGAATAAGCCTTCGAGGACGAAAATGACCTAAATGTTCAACCAATGACACAAACGCACTTATTGGATGGAAAAGAACTGTTAAAAACCCTAATTGGATTAGAATAAGCCTAGGGAGGACGAAAATGACCTAAATGTTCAACCAATGACACAAACGCTCTTATTGAATGCACAAGATTGGTTAAAAACCCTAATTGGATTACATTAAGCCTAAGGAGGACGAAAATGACTTAAAGGTTAAACCAATGACACAAACGCAGTTATTAAATGCACAAGATTGGTTAAAAACACTAATTCGATTACAATAAGCCTAGAGAGGATGAAAATGACCGAAATGTTAAACCAATGCCACAAACGCACTTATTGGATACACAAGATTGGTTAAAAACCTTAATTGGATTAGAATAAGGCTAGGGAGGACGAAAAGTACCTTAATGTTCTACCAATGACGCAACACTACAAGAAATTTGACCTACGGCGACAGTGAAAAACCGTAGATAAAGGTTGAAAAACCGTTGGTATAACCCTAAAAACCTTTACCGACAGTACTTTTTTCCGTGTTCAATAATCACCCAATACCTACGGTGTTAAGCCCGTCACTATAGATTATAGTGACAGATTTTTTTCTGTTGGAGAAAACTAAGACTTTTATTTACGGATTTGTGCTATTGGTATAGAGTTTTACAAAAATTATAATTGCTATATCTACTGTTGTTTTTTGTTGCTATAAACATTAGTGAAACTATATTCCATATATTGATTTTGACAGTAAATATTTATTATTGGTATAGGTTATATAATAATTTTGTATTTTGTTTTATAAAATCACACAACAATGTAAATATACAATAAAATATATAAAGATATATTTATTAATCAAAATGAAATTATATTAAAAATTAACATAAAGTCTTACAAACATATCAAATTAAATTAACAATAGTTAAATCATGTACACCTTAGAGTACTTGAGTATTTACTAATACTAAAGACATTGTCTTACTAACATATAATAGAAATACAAAGTATTTTACAACAATATCAAAAAATTTAAAGAATGTATCAACTTAATTGAGATTGTCATCTTCAAGAACATATTAGCTTCTAGTCTTCACCTACAAGCAATAAAAAGAGCACATGATTAATAACACAATTCAACATAGATCATATTACTCATAAAAATGTTAAAAAAAAGTCAAACTACAATATAGTTTCAAATGTCAACCTAATAACACCATATTGTATTTAAAACATACAAAGAAATTGGATCATATCCACTTTTAAAATTTACTCCGTCAAGATAAATTAGATTCTAATCTTTTGCATCTTCATTAATATGTGGACTTGAAAGAGTCAGGACGTCCACACAACAAAGAGATATGAATAGATTCAAATCTATATGAATAGAGGCAAGATACATCATAATTTCGCTGCTAAAACATGCATTATGACAATTTGAACCAATTCAAATGTAACTTACATCATAATCGGTTAGGTGATAATTTGGGGCTAATGTCAACCCACCAACATGCAAAGAATAATTATGAATGCATCAATTAAGGAAAAAAGAGAGCCAATATATAGATGATACACAAATTGCACACTACTTAAAAGGATATATTTGTTTACTATCATTATCGATGTCTAAGTTTAATCTCTACAACATGCCTTCTTATTGTCTTCAATCTAAGAAACTCCAAATGAAGATAATACATTGAGCAAACTAAATAATTGAAAAGGCAAAATAAAAATAAAAATTATTAAAAGATATATAGCAAAACAAACACTTTAACCCTTCAATATCTCTCAAAAATAAATCCTACAGGACTTAGCTTCTTTACTTAAATAGTTTAGGGACAAAGGATGCTAGTAAGTGGTAGATTAAATAAAAGGAATGAAGAGATTAGAAGGGAACTCACATGAGATATACTTCTTAATTAAAGATAATTGAAGGTTCAATTGCAGCCAAAACGCAGAAAATGTGGAACTACTCAAAGAAAATGGAAAAGAAATAAATAAGAGCACTTAGCAAAATAAGCACAAAATGAATGGTTACTTCTAGGAAAAATAAATATAAAACTTGTCAAATTAACAAAATAAAAACCAGATAAACTTGTCTACCATTTGTAGATCAATACGAGTTAAGGAGTTGGCATGACATCATACACAAGCCACACCACATGCAACACTTTTAAATCCAACCTGTAGGCCCCAACACAAATTGAAAGTTCATAGAAACAAACAGTAATTTAAAATGAAGATAAACTACCATCTTGACATGAAGTTAATTAGCAACCAGCCTTGGGCTCCAACCACACACAACAAAATAAAACTAGAAAAGAACCCAAGATGAATCTAAACAAAAAAAAAACACAATTTGTGCCAACAATGGGTGATTTTCAACTTTAAAGAGAAGTAGAAACTTAAGACTTCAAATAAAAATTAGTCATTTTTATTTGAAAAATCAGATGAGCAATAAAAAATTTATAGAATATCAAAATATCTTATAAATGAGCAATTTTCCAATACTAGCAATATATTACTATAATTTAGCTTGCAAAATTTCTAGTTTCCATGGAAAAAATAAGTTTGCTATTTTCTAACACAGTGACAAACCAAATAAAAAAATCCAAGCACGAGTAACAACATCAATAATTGAAATACAAGTTGAAAAATAGGTATTCACATTGAAGATTTCAGTAACTTGAGAGATTTAATTGAAATGATAAACAAAAGAACGTAATCGCAAACTTGATACCTTTGAGTTGAGTTTCCCTCTAGCTCATAATCAGTACCAATCGATGAACAAAAAAGTGTAAATGCAATACCTATTCCAGAATCGGATCCTGTTAGTTGGTGTTTATTCAGAACCGGTTTCGATTGTAACCGATTGATGAAAAACGGAAACCCTAGCGTTGCGGATGTTGTTGCTGCTGCCATTGCGATTATTTTTGCTGCTATTATCGCAGCTGCTGTTGTTGTTGCTGACATTGCGGTTGTTGTTGCTGTTGTCGTTCGCGGTTGTTGTTGTAACCAAGGAATGGCGTCGCGTCGTGGCTGTTTCTGCTGCTGCCGTTCGCGGTCATGCCGTTTGCAGCCGCTGATGTTGCAAAACAAAGAAGGGTTTAGGCGTTCCACTCAGTGATAAACTGAGTGATGTAAGTATTTTGGCTCCAATGTAAAAATTGGGGCAATATTTGTTTAACTAGTTTTTCATTTTTGTTTTTATTTGTTAACGTCTTTAAAAATTCTAACATTTTCAAATTTTTTAACTAGTTTTTTTAAGAAATTTACTTTTAACTATTTGATGTGTTTAAAAATAAAAAAAAATAAAAATCACCTCTATTCCTACAAATTTAGGTGTCATTATAGCAATTAGTTATAAATTTACACACCTGATGATCTAAGACATCTATACCAATGGTACAAAATTTGTCTATAAGTATAAGTTATCTATACCCACAGTTTTTAGTGTTGTCACTATAAACTTCTGTAAGTATATGTCCGTTTTCTTGTAGTGCAAACAGACTTATTGGATGCACATCATTGGTTAAAACCACTAATTCGATTAGAATAAGCATAGGGAGTATGAAAACGACCGAAATGTTAAACCAATTACACAAACGCACTTATTGGATGCACAAGATTGGCTAAAAACCCTAATTGGATTAGAATAAGCCTAAGGAGGACGAAAATAACCTAAATGTTCCACCAATGACACAAACACACTTATTGTATGCACAAGATTCGTTACAAACCCTAATTGAATTAGAATAAGCCTAGGGAGGACGAAAATGACCTAAATGTTCAACCAATGACACAAACGCAATTATTGGATGCACAAGATCGGTTAAAACCCCTATGCAGATTAGAATAAGCCTATGGACGACTAAAATGACTAAAAGGTTAAACCAATGACACAAACGCACTTATTGGAGGCACAAGGTTGGTTAAAAACCCTAATTAGATTAGAATAAGCCTAGGGAGGACGAAAATGACCTAAATAATCAACCAATGACAAAAACGCACTTATTGGATGCACAAGATTGGTTTAAAACCCTAATTGGATTAGAGTAAGTCGAAGGATGATAAAAATGACCTAAATGTTAATCCAAGGATACAAACGCACTTATTTGATGCACAAGATTCGTTAAAAACCCTAATGGGATTACCATAAGTCAAAGGATGAAGAAAATGACCTAAATGTTAATCCAATGACACAAACGCACTTGATGGATGAACAAGATTGGTTAATAACCGTAATTGGATTAGAATAAGCCTTCGAGGACGAAAATGACCTAAATGTTAAACCAATGACACAAACGCACTTATTGGATGGAAAAGAACGGTTAAAAACCCTAATTGGATTAGAATAAGCCTAGGGGAACGAAAATGACCTAAATGTTCAACCAATGACAAAAACGGACTTATTGGATCCACAAGATTGGTGAAAAACCCTAATTCGATTAGAGTAAGTCGAAGGATGATGAAAATGACCTAAATGTTAATCCAAGGATACAAACGCACTTATTCGATGCACAAGATTGGTTAAAAGCCCTAATTGGATTTAAATCAGTCAAAGGATGAAGAAAATAACCTAAATGTTAATCAAATGACACAAACGCACTTGTTGGATGCACAAGATTGGTTAATAGCCGTAATTGGACTAGAATAAGCCTTGTGAGGACCAAAATGACCTTAATGTTCAACAATTGAAACAAACGAACTTATAGTATGCACAAGATTGGTTAAAAATCCTAATTGGATTAGAATAAGCCAAGGGAGGAAGAAAATGACCTAAACGTTCAACCAATGACACATACGCACTTATTAGATCCACAAGATTGGTTAAAAATACTTATTGGATTTGAATAAGCCTAGGAAGGACGAAAATGGCCTAAATGTGAATCCAATGACACAAATGCTGTTGTTGGGTGCACAAGATTGGTTAATAACCCTAAGTGGATTAGAATAAGCCTAGGGAGGACGAAATTGACCTAAATGTTCAACCAATGACAAAAACGCACTTATTGGGTGCACAAGATTGGTTAAAAACCCTAATTGGATTAGAATAAGTCGATGGATGATGAAAATGACCTAAATGTTAATGCAATGTCACAAACGCACTTAATTGATGCACAAGATTGGATAAAATCCCTAATTGGATTAGAATAAGCCTAGAGAGGACGAAAATGACTTAAAGGTTAAACCAATGACACAAACGCAGTTATTAGTTGCACAAGATTGGTTAAAAACACTAATTCGATTACAATAATCCTAGGCAGGCTGAAAATGACTGAAACGTTAAACCAATGTCACAAACGCATTTATTGGTTGCACAAGATTGGTTAAAAACACTAATTGGATTAGAATAAGCCTAGGGAGGATGAAAAATGACATAAAAGTTCAACCAATGGCACAAACGCACTTATTGGATGCACAACATTGGTTAAAAACACTAATTCGATTAGAATAAGCCTAGGGAGGACGAAAATGACCTAAATGTTCAACCAATGACACAAACATACTTATTGTATGCACAAGATTGGTTAAAAACCCTAATTGAATTATAATATGCCTAAGGAGGACGAAAATGACCTAAATGTTCAACCAATGACACAAACGCACTTATTGAATGGACAAGAACGGTTAAAAACCCTAATTGGATTAGAATAAGCCTAGGGAGGATGAAAATGACCTAAATGTTCAATCAATGACACATACGCACTTATTAGATGCACAAGGTTGGTTAAAAACACTAATTCGATTAGAATAAGCCTAGCGAGGATGAAAATGACCGAAATGTTAAACCAATGACGCAAACGCACTTATTGGATGCACAAGATTGGTTAAAATCCCTAATTGGATTAGAATAAGCCTAGGGAGGACGAAAATGACTGAAAGGTTAAAAGAATGACACAAACGCACTTATTGGATGCACAAGATTGGTTAAAAAGCCTAATTGGAATAGAATAAGCCAAGGGAGGACGAAAGTGACATAAATGTTCAACCAATGACACATACGAACTTACTGGATGCACAACATTGGATAAAAACACTAATTCAATTAGAATAAGCCTACGAGGATTAAAATGACAAAAATGTTAAACCAATGACACAAACGCACTTATTGGATGCACAAGATTGGTTAAAAACACTTATTGGATTTGAATAAGCCTAGGGAGGACGAAAATGACCTATAAGTTCAACCAATGACACAAACGCACTTATTGGATGCACAACATTTGTTAAAAACACTAATTCAATTAGAATAAGCCTATGGAGGATTAAAATGACCGAAATGTTAAATCAATGACACAAATGCACTTATTGGATGCACAAGATTGGTCAAATACACTAATTGGATTTGAATAAGCCTAGGGAGGACGAAAATGACCTAAATGTGAATCCAATGACACAAACGCTGTTGTTGGGTGCACAAGATTGGTTAATAACCCTATGTGAATTAGAATAAGCCTAGGGAGGACGAAATTGACCTAAATGTTCAACCAATAACAAAAACGCACTTATTGGATGCACAAGATTGGTTAAAAACCCTAATTGGATTATAATAAGTCGATGGATGATGAAAATGACCTAAATGTTAATGCAATGACACAAACGCACTTATTGGATGCACAAGATTGGATAAAATCCCTAATTGGATTAGAATAAGCCTAGAGAGGATGAAAATGACTAAAATGTTAAACCAATGTCACAAACGCATTTATTGGATGCACAAGATTGGTTAAAAACCGTAATTGGATTAGAATAAGCCTACGGAGGATGAAAAATGACATACAAGTTTAACCAATGGCAAAAACGCACTTATTGGATGCACATTATTGGTTAAAAACCCTAATTGGATTAGAATAACCCAAGGGAGGACGAAAAATGACTTAAATGTTCAACCAATGACACAAATGCACTTATCGAATGGACAACATTGGTTAAAAACATTAATTCGATTAGAATAAGCCCAGGGAGGATGAAAATGACCGAAATGTTAAACAGTGACACAAACGCACTTATTGGATGCACAAGATTGGTTAAAAACCCTAATTGGATTCGAATAAGTCTAGGGAAGACGAAAATTACCTAAATGTTCAACCATTGTCACAAACGCACTTATTTGATGCACAACATTGGTAAAAAACACTAATTCGATTAGAATAAGCCTAGGGAATATGAAAGCGACCGAAGTGTTAAACCAATTACACAAACGCACTTATAGGATGCACAAGAGTGGTTAAAAACCCTAATTGGATTAGAATAAGCCTAGGGAAGAAGAAAATGACCTAAATGTTCAACCAATGACACAAACATACTTATTATATGCACAAGATTGGTTAAAAACCCTAATTGAATTATAATAAGCCTAGGGAGGACGAAAATGACCTAAATGTTCAACCAATGACACAAACGCAATTATTGGAGGCACAAGATTGGTCACAAACGTTAGTTGGATTAGAATAAGGGAGGACGAAAATGAACTAAATGTTCAGCCAATGACAAAAACCCACTTATTGGATGCACAAGATTGGTTAAAAACCCTAATTGGATTAGAATAAGTCGAAGGATGATGGAAATGATCTAAATGTTAATCGAAGGACACAAACGCACTTATTGGATGCATAAGATTGGTTAAAAACCCTAATTGGGTTACAATAAGTCAAAGGATGACGAAAATGACCCAAATCTTAATCCAATGACACAAACGCACTTGTTGGATGCACCAGATTTGTTAATAACCGTAATTGGATTAGAATAAGCCTATGGAGGACGAAAATGACCTAAACATTAAATCAATGACACAAACGCACTTATTGGATGGACAAGATTGGTTAAAAACCCTAATTGGATTAGAATAAGTTTAGGGAGGATGAAAATGACCTAAATGTTCAACCATAACACAAATGCACTTATTTGATGGACAAGAACGGTTAAAAACCCTAATTGGATTAGAATAAGCTTAGGGAGGACGAAGATGACCTAAATGTTCAACCAATGACACAAACGCACTCATTGGATGCACAAGATTGGTTAAAAACCCTAATAGGATTAGAATAAGTTTAGGGAGGAAAAAAATGGCTTAAAGGTTAAACCAATGACACAAACGCACTTATTGGATGGACAAGATTGGTTAAAACCCCTAATAGGATTAGAATAAGTTTAGGGAGGATGAAAATGACCTAAATGTTCAACCATAACACAAACGCACTTATTGGATGGACATGAACGGTTAAAAACCGTAATTGGATTAGAATAAGCCTAGGGAGGACGAAAATGACCTAAATGTTCAACCAATGACACAAACGCACTCATTGGATGCACAAGATTGGTTAAAAACCCTAATAGGATTAGAAAAAGCCTAGGGAGGATGAAAATGACGGAAATGTTAAACCAATGCCACAAATGCATTTATTGGATGCACAAGATTGGTTAAAAACCCTAATTGGATTAGAATAAGCCTAGAGTGTACGAAAATGACCTAAATGTTCAAACAATGACACAAACGCACTTATTGGATGCACAAGATTGGTTAAAATCCCTAATTGGATTAGAATAAGCCTAGGCAGGAAGAAATGACTGAAAGGTTAAAAAAATGAAACAAACGCACTTATTGGATGCACAAGATTAGTTAAAAACCATAATTGGATTAGAATATGCCTAGGGAGGACGGAAATGACCAAAATGTTCAACCAATGACAAAAACGCACTTATTGGATGCACAAGATTGGTTAAAAACCCTAATTGGAGTAGAATAAGTCGAAGGATGATGAAAATGATCTGAATGTTAACCCAAGGACACAAACGCACTTATTGGATGCATAAGATTGCTTAAAAACCCTAATTGGGTTACAATAAGTCAAAGGATGACGAAAATTACCTAAATCTTAATCCAATGACACCAATGCACTTGTTGGATGGAAAAGATTGGTTAATAACCGTAATTAGATTAGAATATCCCTAGGGAGGACGAAAATGACCTAAATGTTAAACCAATGACACAAACGCACTTATTGGATGGACAAGGTTGGTTAAAAACACTAATTCGATTAGAATATGCCTAGGAAGGATGAAAATGACCGAAAGGTTAAACCAATGATACAAACGCACTTATTGGATGGACAAGGTTGGTTAAAAAAACAAATTTGATTACAATAAGCCCAGGGAGGACGAAAATGGCTGAAAGGTTAAAAAAATGACACAAACGCACTTATTGGATGCAGAAGATTCGTTAAAAACCATAATTGGATTTGAATAAGCCTAGGGAGGACGAAAGTCCCCTAAATGTTCAACGAATGACCAAAACGCACTTATTGGATGCACAAGATTGGTTAAAAACCCTAATTGGATTAGAATAAGTCGAAGGATGATGAAAATGATCTAAATGTTAATCCAAGGACACAAACGCACTGATTGGATGCATAAGATTGGTTAAAAACCCTAATTGGGTTACAATAAGTCAAAGGATGACGAAAATGACCTAAATCTTAATCCAATGACACAAACGCACTTGTTGGATGCACAAGATTTGTTAATAATCATAATTGGATTAGAATAAGCCTAGGGAGGACAAAAATGGCCTAAATATTAAACCAGTGACACAAACGCACTTATTGGATGGACAAGATTGGTTAAAAACCCTAATAGGATTAGAATAAGTTTAGGGAGGATGAAAATGACCTAAATGTTCAACCATAACACAAACGCACTTATTGGGTGGAGAAGAACGGTTAAAAACCCTAATTGGATTAGAATAAGCTTAGGGAGGACGAAGATGACCTAAATGTTCAACCAATGACACAAACGCACTCATTGGATGCACAAGATTGGTTAAAAACCCTAATAGGATTAGAATAAGTTTAGGGAGGAAAAAAATGGCTTAAGGTTAAACCAATGACACAAACACACTTTTTGGATGCACAAGATTGGCTAAAAACACTAATTCGATTACAATAAGCCTAGGGAGCATGAAAATGACCAAAATGTTAAACCAATGCCACAAACGCACTTATTGGATGCACAAGATTGGTTAAAAACCCTAATTGGATTAGAATAAGCCTAGGGAGCACGAAAATGACCTAAATGTTCAAACAATGACACAAACGCACTTATTGGATATCCAAGATTGGTTAAAAACCCTAATTGGATTAGAATAAGCCTAGTGAGGACAAAAATGACCTAAATGTTCAACCAATGACACTAACGCACTAAACGTATGCACAAGATTGGTTAATAATCGTAATGGCATCAGAATAATCCTTAGAGGACGAAAATGACCTAAATGTTTAACCAATGACACAAACGCACTTATTGAATGCACAAGATTGGTTAAAACCCCTAATTGGATTAGAATAAGCCTAGGAGGACGAAAATGACTAAAAGGTTAAACCAATGACACAAACGCACTTATTGGATGCACAAGAATGCTAAATAACCGTAGTTGGATTAGAAGAAGCCTTGGAGGACGAAAATGACCTAAATGTTCAACCAATGACACAAACGCACTTATTGGATGGACAAGAACGGTTAAAAACCCTAATTGGATTAGAATAAGCCTAGGGAGGACGAAAATGACTGAAAGGTTAAAAAAATGACACAAACGCACTTATTGGATGCACAAGATTGGTTAAAAACCATAATTGGATTTGAAAAAGCCTAGGGAGGACGAAAGTGCCCTAAATGTTCAGCGAATGACAAAAACGCACTTATTGGATGCACAAGATTTGTTAAAAACACTAATTGGATTAGAATAAGTCGAAGGATGATGAAAATGATCTAAATGTTAATCCAATGACACAAACGCACTTGTTGGATGCACAAGATTTGTTAATAATCGTAATTGGATTAGAATAAGCCTAGGGAGGACAAAAATGACCTAAATGTTAAACCAATGACACAAACGCACTTATTGGATGGACAAGATTAGTTAAAAACCCTAATAGGATTAGAATAAGTTTAGGGAGGACGAAAATGACCTAAATGTTCAACCATAACACAAAAGCACTTATTGGATGGACAAGAACGGTTAAAAACCCTAATTGGATTAGAATAAGCCTATGCAGGACGAAAATGACCTAAATGTTCAACCAATGACACAAACGCACTCATTGGATGCACAAGATTGGTTAAAAACCCTAATAGGATTAGAATAAGTTTAGGGAGGAAAAATATGGCTTAAAGGTTAAACCAATGCCACAAACGCATTTATTGGATGCACAAGATTGGTTAAAAACCCTAATTGGATTAGAATAAGCCTAGGGAGCCCGAAAAACACCTAAATGTTCAAACAATGACACAAACGCACTTATTGGATATCCAAGATTGGTTAAAAACCCTAATTGGATTAGAATAAGCCTAGTGAGGACAAAAATGACCTAAAAGTTCAACCGATGACACTAACGCACTTAACGTATGCACAAGATTGGTGAATAATCATAATTGCATTAGAATAATCCTTGGAGGACGAAAATGACCTAAATGTTTAACCAACGACATAAACGCACTTATTGAATGCACATTATTGGTTAAAAACCCTAATTGGATTAGAATAAGCCAAGGGAGGACGAAAAATGACTTAAATGTTCAACCAATGACACAAATGCCCTTATCGAATGGACAACATTGGTTAAAAACATTAATTCGTTTAGAATAAGCCTAGGGAGGATGAAAATGACCGAAATGTTAAACAGTGACACAAACGCACTTATTGGATGCACAAGATTAGTTAAAAACCCTAATTGGATTCGAATAAGTCTAGGGAAGACGAAAATGACCTAAATGTTCAACCATTTTCACAAACGCACTTATTTGATGCACAACATCGGTAAAAAACACTAATTCGATTAGAATAAGCCTAGGGAATATGAAAGCGACCGAAGTGTTAAACCAATTACACAAACGCACTTATAGGATGCACAAGAGTGGTTAAAAACCCTAATTGGATTAGAATAAGCCTAGGGAGGACGAAAATGACCTAAATGTTCAACCAATGACACAAACATACTTATTGTATGCACAAGATTGGATAGAAACCCTAATTGAATTATAATAAGCCTAGGGAGGACGAAAATGACCTAAATGTTCTACCAATGACACAAACGCACTTATTGGAGGCACAAGATTTGTTACAAACGTTAGTTGGATTAGAATAAGGGAGGGCGAAAATGAACTAAATGTTTAGCCAATGACAAAAACCCACTTATTGGATGCATAAGATTGGTTAAAAACCCTAATTGGATTAGAATAAGTCGAAGGATGATGAAAATGATCTAAATGTTAATCCAAGGATACAAACGCACTTATTGGATGCATAAGATTGGTTAAAAACCCTAATTGGGTTACAATAAGTAAAAGGATGACGAAAATGACCTAAATCTTAATCCAATTACACAAACGCACTTGTTGGATGCACAAGATTTATTAATAACCGTAATTGGATTAGAATAAGCCTAGGGAGGACGAAAATGACCTAAATGTTAAACCAATGACACAAACGCACTTATTGGATGGACAAGATTGGTTAAAAACCCTAATAGGATTAGAATAAGTTTAGGGAGGATGAAAATGACCTTAATGTTCAACCATAACACAAACGCACTTATTGGATGGACAAGAACGGTTAAAAACCCTAATTGGATTAGAATAAGCCTAAGGAGGACAAAAATGACCTAAATGTTCAACCAATGACACAAACGCACTCATTGGATGCACAAGATTGGTTAAAAACCCTAATAGGATTAGAATAAGCCTAGGGAGGATGAAAATGATGGAAATGTTAAACCAATGCCACAAACGCATTTATTGGATGCACAAGATTGGTTAAAAACCCTAATTGGATTAGAATAAGCCTAGAGTGTACGAAAATGACCTAAATGTTCAAACAATGACACAAACGCACTTATTGGATATCCAAGATTTGTTAAAAACCCTAATTTGATTAGAATAAGCCTAGTGAGGACAAAAATGACCTAAATGTTCAACCAATGACACTAACGCACTTAATGTATGCACAAGATTGGTTAATAATCGTAATAGCATTAGAATAAGCCTTGGAGGACGAAAATGACCTAAATGTTCAACCAATGACACAAACGCACTTATTGGATGGAAAGAACGGTTAAAAACCCTAATTGGATTAGAATAAGCCTAGGGAGGATGAAAATGACCTAAATGTTCAATCAATGACACATATGCACTTATTAGATGCACAAGGTAGGTTAAAAACACTAATTCGATTAGAATAAGCCTAGGGAGGATGAAAATGACCGAAATGTTAAACCAATGACGCAAACGCACTTATTGGATGCACAAGATTGGTTAAAATCCCTAATTGGATTAGAATAAGCCTAGGCAGGAAGAAATGACTGAAAGGTTAAAAAAATGAAACAAACGCACTTATTGGATGCACAAGATTGGTTAAAAACCCTAATTGGAGTAGAATAAGTCGAATGATGATGAAAATGATCTGAATGTCAATCCAAGGACACAAACGCACTTATTGGATGCATAAGATTGCTTAAAAACCCTAATTGGGTTACAATAAGTCAAAGGATGACGAAAATTACCTAAATCTTAATCCAATGACACCAATGCACTTGTTGGATGGAAAAGATTGGTTAATAACCGTAATTGGATTAGAATATCCCTAGGGAGGACGAAAATGACCTAAATGTTAAACCAATGACACAAACGCACTTATTGGATGGACAAGGTTGGTTAAAAACACTAATTCGATTAGAATATGCCTAGGAAGGATGAAAATGACCGAAAGGTTAAACCAATGATACAAATGCACTTATTGGATGGACAAGGTTGGTTAAAAAAAGAAATTTGATTACAATAAGCCCAGGGAGGACGAAAATGACTGAAAGGTTAAAAAAATGACACAAACGCACTTATTGGATGCAGAAGATTGGTTAAAAACCATAATTGGATTTGAATAAGCCTAGGGAGGACGAAAGTGCCCTAAATGTTCAACGAATGACAAAAACGCACTTATTGGATACACAAGATTGGTTAAAACCCTAATTGGATTAGAATAAGTCGAAGGATGGTGAAAATGATCTAAATGTTAATCCAAGGACACAAACGCACTTATTGGATGCATAAGATTGGTTAAAAACCCTAATTGGGTTACAATAAGTCAAAGGATGACGAAAATGACCTAAATCTTAATCCAATGACACAAACGCACTTGTTGGATGCACAAGATTTGCTAATAACCGTAATTGGATTAGAATAAGCCTAGGGAGGACGAAAATGACCTAAATATTAAACCAATGACACAAACGCACTTATTGGATGGACAAGATTGGTTAAAAACCCTAATAGGATTAGAATAAGTTTAGGGAGGATGAAAATGACCTAAATATTCAACCATAACACAAACGCACTTATTGGATGGACAAGAACGGTTAAAAACCCTAATTGAATTAGAATAAGCTTAGGGAGGACGAAGATGACCTAAATGTTCAACCAATGACACAAACGCACTCATTGGATGCACAAGATTGGTTAAAAACCCTAATAGGATTAGAATAAGTTTAGGGAGGAAAAAAATGGCTTAAAGGTTAAACCAATGACACAAACACACTTTTTGGATGCACAAGATTGGTTAAAAACACTAATTCGATTACAATAAGCCTAGGGAGCATGAAAATGACCGAAATATTAAACCAATGCCACAAACGCACTTATTGGTTGCACAAGATTAGTTAAAAACCCTAATTGGATTAGAATAAGCCTAGGTAGCACGAAAATTACCTAAATGTTCAAACAATGACACAAACACACTTATTGGATATCCAAGATTGGTTAAAGACCCTAATTGGATTTGAATAAGCCTAGTGAGGAAAAAAATGACCTAAATGTTCAACCAATGACACTAACGTACTAAACGTATGCACAAGATTGGTTAATAATAGTAATTGCATCAGAATAATCCTTAGAGGACGAAAATGACCTAAATGTTTAACCAATGACACAAACGCACTTATTGAATGCACAAGATTGGTTAAAACCCCTAATTGGATTAGAATAAGCCTAGGAGGACGAAAATGACTTAAAGGTTAAACCAATGACACAAACGCACTTATTGGATGCACAAGAATGGTTAATAACCGTAGTTGGATTAGAATAAGCCTTGGAGGACGAAAATGACCTAAATGTTCAACCAATGACACAAACGCACTTATTGGATGGACAAGAACGGTTAAAAACCCTAATTGGATTAGAATAAGCCTAGGGAGGACAAAAATGACTGAAAGGTTAAAAAAATGACACAAATGCACTTATTGGATGCACAAGATTGGTTAAAAACCATAATTGAATTTGAAAAAGTCTAGGGAGGACGAAAGTGCCCTAAATGTTCAACGAATGACAAAAACGCACTTATTGGATGCACAAGATTGGTTAAAAACGCTAATAGGATTAGAATAAGTTTAAGGAGGATGAAAATGACCTAAATGTTCAACCATAACACAAACGCACTTATTGGATGGACAAGAACGGTTAAAAACCCTAATTGGATTAGAATAAGCCTAGGTAGGACGAAAATGACCTAAATGTTCAACCAATGACACAAACGCACTCATTGGATGCACAAGATTGGTTAAAAACCCTAATAGGATTAGAATAAGCCTAGGGAGGATGAAAATGACGGAAATGTTAAACCAACGCCACAAACGCATTTATTGGATGCACAAGATTGGTTAAAAATCCTAATTGGATTAGAATAAGCCTAGAGTGTACGAAAATGACCTAAATGTTCAAACAATGACACAAACGCACTTATTGGATATCCAAGATTTGTTAAAAACCCTAATTTGATTAGAATAAGCCTAGTGAGGACAAAAATGACGTAAATGTTCAACCAATGACACTAACGCACTTAATGTATGCACAAGATTGGTTAATAATCGTAATTGCATTAGAATAAGCCTTGGAGGACGAAAATGACCTAAATGTTCAACCAATGACACAAACGCACTTATTGGATGGAAGGAACGGTTAAAAACCCTAATTGGATTAGAATAAGCCTAGGCAGGACGAAAATGACCTAAATGTTCAATCAATGACACATACGCACTTATTAGATGCACAAGGTAGGTTAAAAACACTAATACGATTATAATAAGCCTTGGGAGGATGAAAATGACCGAAATGTTCAACCAATGACGCAAACGCATTTATTGGATGCACAAGATTGGTTAAAATCCCTAATTGGATTAGAATAAGCCTAGGCAGGAAGAAATGACTGAAAGGTTAAAAAAATGAAACAAACGCACTTATTGGATGCACAAGATTAGTTAAAAACCATAATTGGATTAGAATATGCCTAGGGAGGACGAAAGTGACTAAAATGTTCAACCAATGACAAAAACGCACTTATTGGATGCACAAGATTGGTTAAAAACCCTAATTGGAGTAGAATAAGTCGAAGGATGATGACAATGATCTGAATGTCAATCCAAGGACACAAACACACTTATTGGATGCATAAGATTGCTTAAAAACCCTAATTGGGTTACAATAAGTCAAAGGATGACGAAAATGACCTAAATCTTAATCCAATGACACAAACGCACTTGTTGGATGCACAAGATTTGTTAATAATCGTAATTGGATTAGAATAAGCCTAGGGAGGACGAAAATGACCTAAATATTAAACCAATGACACAAACGCACTTATTGGATGCTCAAGATTGGTTAAAAACCCTAATAGGATTAGAATAAGTTTAGGGAGGATGAAAATGACCTAAATGTTCAACCATAACACAAACGCACTTATTGGATGGACAAGAACGGTTAAAAACCCTAATTGGATTAGAATAAGCATAGGGAGGACGAAGATGACCTAAATGTTCAACCAATGACACAAACGCACTCATTGGATGCACAAGATTGGTTAAAAACCCTAATAGGATTAGAATAAGCCTAGGGAGGATGAAAATGACGGAAATGTTAAACCAATGCCACAAACGCATTTATTGGATGCACAAGATTGGTTAAAAACCCTAATTGGATAAGAATAAGCCTAGAGTGTACGAAAATGACCTAAATGTTCAAACAATGACAAAAACGCACTTATTGGATATCCAAGATTTGTTAAAAACCCTAATTTGATTAGAATAAGCATAGTGAGGACAAAAATGACCTAAATGTTCAACTAATGACACTAACGCACTAAACGTATGTACAAGATTGGTTAATAATCGTAATTGCATCAGAATAATCCTTAGAGGACGAAAATGACCTAAATGTTTAACCAATGACACAAACACACTTATTGAATGCACAAGATTGGTTAAAACCCCTAATTGGATTAGAATAAGCCTAGGAGGACGAAAATGACTTAAAGGTTAAACCAATGACACAAACGCACTTATTGGATGCACAAGAATGGTTAATAACCGTAGTTGGATTAGAATAAGCCTTGGAGGACGAAAATGACCTAAATGTTCAACCAATGACACAAACGCACTTATTGGATGGACAAGAACGGTTAAAAACCCTAATTGGATTAGAATAAGCCTAGGGAGAACGAAAATGACTGAAAGGTTAAAAAAATGACACAAATGCACTTATTGGATGCACAAGATTGGTTAAAAACCATAATTGGATTTGAAAAAGCCTAGGGATGACGAAAGTGCCTTAAATGTTCAACGAATGACAAAAACGCACTTATTGGATGCACAAGATTTGTTAAAAACCCTAATTGGAATAGAATAAGTCGAAGGATGATGAAAATGATCTAAATGTTAATCCAAGGACACAAACGCACTTATTGGATGTATAAGATTGGTTAAAAACCCTAATTGGGTTACAATAAGTCAAAGGATGACGAAAATGACCTAAATCTTAATCCAATGACACAAACGCACTTGTTGGATGCACAAGATTTGTTAATAACCGTAATTGGATTAGAATAAGCCTAGGGAGGATAAAAATGACCTAAATGTTAAACCAATGACACAAACGCACTTATTGGATGGACAAGATTAGCTAAAAACCCTAATAGGATTAGAATAAGTTTAGGGAGGACGAAAATGACCTAAATGTTCAACCATAACACAAACGCACTTATTGGATGGACAAGAACGATTAAAAACCCTAATTGGATTAGAATAAGCTTAGGGAGGACGAAGATGACCTAAATGTTCAACCAATGACACAAACGCACTCATTGGATGCACAAGATTGGTTAAAAACCCTAATAGGATTAGAATAAGCCTAGGGAGGATGAAAGTGACGGAAATGTTAAACCAATGCCACAAACGCATTTATTGGATGCACAAGATTGGTTAAAAACCCTAATTGTATTAGAATAAGCCTAGAGTGTACGAAAATGACCTAAATGTTCAAACAATGACACAAACGCACTTATTGGAAATCCAAGATGTGTTAAAAACCCTAATTTGATTAGAATAAGCCTAGTGAGGACAAAAATGACCTAAATGTTCAACCAATGACACTAACGCACTTAATGTATGCACAAGATTGGTTAATAATCATAATTGCATTAGAATAATCCTTGGAGGACGAAAATGACCTAAATGTTTAACCAACAACACAAACGCACTTATTGAATGCACAAGATTCGTTAAAAACCCTAATTGGATTCGAATAAGCCTAGTAGGACGAAAATGACTTAAAGGTTAAACCAATGACACAAACGCACTTATTGGATGCACAAGAATGGTTAATAACCGTAATTGGATTATAATAAGCCTTGGATGACGAAAATCACCTAAATGTTCAACAATTGACACAAACGCACTTATTGGATGGACAAAAACGGTTAAAAACCCTAATTGGATTAGAATAAGCCTAGGGAGGACGAAATCGACTGAAAGGTTAAAAAAATGACACAAACGCACTTATTGGATGCACAAGATTGGTTAAAAACCCTAATTGGATTAGAATAAGTCGAAGGATGATGAAAATGATCTAAATGTTAATCCAAGGACACAAACGCACTTATTGGATGTATAAGATTGGTTAAAAACCCTAATTGGGTTACAATAAGTCAAAGGATGACGAAAATGACCTAAATTTTAAACCAATGCCACAAACGCCCTTTTTGGATGCACAAGATTGGTTAAAAACCCTAATTGGATTAGAATAAGCCTAGGGAGCACGAAAATGACCTAAATGTTCAAACAATGACCCAAACGCACTTATTGGATTTCCCAGATTGGTTAAAAACCCTAATTGGATTAGAATAAGCCTAGTGAGGACAAAAATGACCTAAATGTTCAACCAATGACACTAACGCACTTAATGTATGCACAAGATTGGTTAATAATCGTAATTGCATTAGAATAAGCCTTGGAGGACGAAAATGACCTAAATGTTCAACCAATGAGACAAACGCACTTATTGAATGCATAAGATTTATTAAAAACCCTAATTGGATTAGAATAAGCCTAGGAGGACGAAAATGACTTAAAGGTTAAACCAATGACACAAACGAACTTATTGGATGCACAAGAATGGTTAATAACCGTAATTGGATTAGAATAAGCCTTGGAGGACGAAATTGACCTAAATGTTCAACCAATGACACAAACGCACTTATTGGATGGACAAAAACGGTTAAGAACCGTAATCGGATTAGAATAAGCCTATGGAGGACGAAAATGACCTAAATGTTCAATCAATGACACTTACAAACTTATTAGATGCACAAGGTTGGTTAAAAACACTAATTCGATTAGAATAAGCCAAGGGAGGATGAAAATGACCGAAGTGTTAAACCAATGACGCAAACGCACTTATTGGATGCACAAGATTGGTTAAAATCCCTAATTGGATTTGAATAAGCCTAGGGAGGACGAAAGTGCCCTAAATGTTCAACGAATGACAAAAACGCACTTATTGGATGCACAAGATTGGCTAAAAACCCTAATTGGATTAGAATAAGTCGAAGGATGATGAAAATGATCTAAATGTTAATCCAAGGACACTAACGCACTTATTGGATGCATAAGATTGGTTAAAAACCTTAATTGGATTAGAATAAGCCTAGGGAGGACGAAAATGATCTAAATGTTAAACAAATGACACAAACGCACGTATTGGATGCACAAGATTGGTTAAAAACCCTAATTGGATTAGAATAAGCCTAGGGAGCACGAAAATGACCTAAATGTTCAAACAATGACACAAACACACTTATTGGATATCCAAGATTGGTTAAAAACCCTAATTGGACTAGAATAAGCCTTGGAGGACGAAAATAACCTAAATGTTCAATGACACAAACGCACTTATTGAATGCACAAGATTGGTTAAAATCCCTAATTGGATTATAATAAGCGTAGGAGCACGAAAATGACTTAAAGGTTAAACCAATGACGCAAACGCACTTATTGGATGCACAAGAATGGTTAATAACCGTAACTGGATTAGAGTAAGCCTTGGAGGACGAAAATGACCTAAATGTTCAACCAATGACACAAACGCACTTATTGGATGGACATGAATGGTTAAAAACCCTAATTGGATTAGAATAAGCCTAGGGAGGACGAAAATGACCTAAATGTTCAATCAATGACACATACGCACTTATTAGATGCACAAGGTTGGTTAAAAACTCTAATTCGATTAGAATAAGCCTAGGGAGGATGAAAATGACCTAAATGTTCTACCAATGACAAAAACACACTTATTGGATGCAAAAGATTGGTTAAAAATCGTAATTGGATTAGAGTAAGGCGAAGGATGATGAAAATGACCTAAATGTTAATCCAAGGATACAATGGCAGTTATTGGATGCACAAGATTGGTTAAAAATCCTAATTGGATTACAATAAGTGAAAGGAAGACGAAAATGTACTAAATGTTAATCCAATGACACAGACGCACATGTTGCATGCACCAGATTGGTTAATAACCCTAATTGGATTAGAATAAGCCTAGGGACGACGAAAATGAACTAAATGTTCAATCAATGACACAAACGCACTTATTGGATGGGCAAGAACGGTTAAAAACCCTAATTGGATTATAATAAGCCTAGGGAGGACGAAAATGACCTAAATGTTCAAACAATGACACAAACGCATTATTGGATGCCCAAGATTTCTTAAAATCCCTAATTGGATTAGAATAAGCCTATTGAGGACAAAAATGACTTAAATGTTCAACCAATGACACAAACTCACTTAATGTATGCACAAGATTGGTTAATCACTGTAATTGGATTAGAATAAGCCTTGAAGGCAAAAATGACCTAAATGTTCAACCAATGACACAAACGCACTTATTGGATGGACAAGAATGGTTAAAAACCCTAATTCGATTAGAATAAGCCTAGGGAGGACGAAAATGACCTAAATGTTCAACCAATGACAAAACGCACTTATTGGATGAACAACATTGGTTAAAAACACTAATTCGATTAGAATAAGCCTAGGGAGGATGAAAATGACCGAAATGTTAAACCAATGACACAAACGCACTTATTGGATGAAAAAGATTGGTTAAAAAGCCTAATTGGATTAGAATAAGCCTAGGGAGGACGAAAATGACCTAAATGTTCTACCGATGACAAAAACACACTTATTGGATGCACAAGATTTGTTAAAAAACGTAATTGGATTAGAGTAAAGCGAAGGATGATGAAAATGACCTAAATGTTAATCCAAGGATACAATGGCAGTTATTGGATGCATAAGATTGGTTAAAAATCCTAATTGGATTACAATAAGTCAAAGGAAGACGAAAAAGACCTAAATGTTAATCCAATGACACAAACGCACTTGTTGCATGCACCAGATTGGTTAATAACCGTAATTGGATTAGAATAAGCCTTGAAGGACGAAAACGACCTAAATGTTCAACCAATGACACAAACGCACTTATTGGATGGACAAGAACGGTTTAAAACCCTAATTGGATTAGAATAAGCCTAGGGAGGACGAAAATGACCTAAATGTTCAACCAATGACAAATCGCACTTATTGAATGCACAAGATTGGTTAAAAACCCTAATTGGGTTAGATTAAGCCTAGGGAGGACAAAAATGACTTAAAGGTTAAACCAATGACACAAAGGCACTTATTGGATGGACAAGAGCGGTTAAAAACCCTAATTGGATTAGAATAAGCCTAGGGAGGACGAAAATGACCTAAATGTTCAACCAATGACAAAATGCACTTATTGGATGAACAACATTGGTTAAAAACACTAATTCGATTAAATAAGCCTAGGGAGGATGAAAATGACCGAAATGTTAAACCAATGACACAAACGCACTTATTGGATGAACAAGATTGGTTGAAAACACTAATTGGATTAGAATAAGCCTAGCGCGGACGAAAATGACCTAAATGTTCTACCAATGACAAAAACACACTTATTGGATGCACAAGATTGGTTAAAAACCGTAATTGGATTAGAGTAAGGCGAAGGATGATGAAAATGACCTAAATGTTAATCCAAGGATACAATGGCAGTTATTGGATGCACAAGATTGGTTAAAAATCCTAATTGGATTACAATAAGTCAAAGGAAGACGAAAATGACCTAAATGTTAATCCAATGACATACACGCACATGTTGCATGCACCAGATTGGTTAATAACCCTAATTGGATTAGAATAAGCCTAGGGAGGACGAAAATGACCTAAATGTTCAAACAATGACACAAACGCACTTATTGGATGCCCAAGATTGCTTAAAACCCCTAATTGGATTAGAATAAGCCTAGTGAGGACCAAAATGACTTAAATGTTCAACCAATAACACAAACGCACTTAATGTATGCACAAGATTGGTTAATCACTGTAATTGGATTAGAATAAACCTTGGAGGACGAAAATGACCTAAATGTTCAACCAATGACACAAACGCACTTATTGGATGGACAAGAACGGTTAAAAACCCTAATTGGATTAGAATAAGCCTAGGGAGGACGAAAATGACCTAAATGTTCAACCAATGACAAATCGCACTTATAGGATGAACAACATTGGTTAAAAACACTAATTCGATTAGAATAAGCCTAGGGAGGACAAAAATGACTTAAAGGTTAAACCAATGACACAAACGCAATTATTGGATGCACAAGATTGGTTAAAAACACTAATTCGATTACAATAAGCCTAAGGAGGATGAATATGACCGAAATGTTAACCAATGCCACAAACGCACTTATTGGATGCACAATATTGGTTAAAAACCCTGATTGGATTAGAATAAGCCTAGGCAGGACGAAAATGATCTAAATGTTCAAATAATGACACAAACGCACTTATTGGATGCCCAAGATTGGTTAAAAACCCAAATTGGGTTACATTAAGCCTAGTGAGGACAAAAATGACCTAAATGTTCAACCAATGAAACTAACGCACTTAATGTATGCACAAGATTGGTTAATAATCGTAATTGGATTAGAATAAGCCTTGGAGGATGAAAATGACCTAAATGTTCAACCAATGACATAAACGCACTTATTGAATGCACAAGATTGGTTAAAAACCCTAATTGGATTTGAATAAGCCTAGGAGGACGAAAATGACATAAAGGTTAAACCAATGACACAAACGCACTTATTGGATGCACAAGATTGGTTAAAAACACTAATTCGATTACAATAAGCCTAGGAAGGATAAAAATGACCGAAATGTTAAACCAATACCACAAACGCACTTATTGGATGCACAAGATTGGTTAAAAACCCTAATTGGAATAGAATAAGCCTAAGGAGGACGAAAATGACCTAAATGTTCAAACAATGACACAAACGCACTTATTGGATGCCCAAGATTGCTTAAAATCCCTATTTGGATTAGAATAAGCCTAGTGAGGACAAAAATAACTTAAATGTTCAACTAATAACACAAACGCACTTAATGTATGCACAAGATTGCTTAATCACCGTAATTGGATTAGAATAAGCCTTGAGGGACGAAAATGACCTAAATGTTCAACCAATGACACAAACGCACTTATTGGATGTACAAGAATGGTTAAAAACCCTAATTGGATTAGAATAAGCCTAGGGAGGATGAAAATGACCTAAATGTTCAACCAATGACAAAACGTATTTATTGAATGCACAAGATTGGTTAAAAACCCTAATTGGATTAGAATAAGCCTAGGGAGGACAAAAATGACTTAAAGGTTAAACCAATGATACAAACGCACTTATTGGATGCACAAGATTGGTTAAAAACACTAATTCGATTACAATAAGCCTAAGGAGGATGAAAATGACCGAAATGTTAAACCAATTCCACAAACGTACTTATTGGATGCACAAGATTTGTTAAAAACCCTGATTGGATTAGAATAAGCCTAGGCAGCACGAAAATGATCTAAATGTTCAAATAACGACACAAACGCTCTTATTGGATGCCCAAGATTGGTTAAAAAACCCTAATTAGGTTACATTAAGCCTAGTGAGGACAAAAATGACCTAAATGTTCAACCAATGACACTAACACACTTAATTTATGGACAAGATTGGTTAATAATCGTAATTGGATTAGAATAAGCCTTGGAGGACGAAAATGACCTAAATGTTCAACCAATGACATAAACGCACTTACTGAATGCACAAGATTTGTTAAATACCCTAATTGGATTAGAATAAGTCGAAGGATGATGAAAAATGATCAAAATGTTAATCCAATGACACAAGCGCACTTATTGGATGCACAAGATTGGATAAAAACCCTAATTGGGTTACAATAAGTCAAAGGATGATGAAAATGACCTAAATGTTAAACCAACGACACAAACGCACTTATTGGATGCACAAGATTGGTTAAAAACACTAATTCGATTACATTAAGCCTAGGGAGGATAAAAATGACCGAAATGTTAAACCAATGCCACAAACGCACTTATTGGATGCACAAGATTGGTTAAAAACCCTAATTGGATTAGAATAAGCCTAGGGAAGACGAAAATGACATAAATGTTCAAACAATGACACAAACGCACTTATTGGATGCCCAAGATTGCTTAAAATCCCTAATTGGATTAGAATAAGCCTAGTGAGGACAAAAATGACTTAAATGTTCAACCAATAACACAAACGCACTTAATGTATGCACAAGATTGGTTAATAACCGTAATTGGATTAGAATAAGCCTTGGAAGACGAAAATGATCTAAATGTTCAACCAATGACACAAACGCATTTATTGGATGGACAAGATCGGTTAAAAACCCTAATTGGATTAGAATAAGCCTAGGGAGGACGAAAATGACCTAAATGTTCAAGCAATGACAAAACGCACTTATTGAATGCACAAGATTGGTTAAAAACCCTAATTGGATTACAATAAGCCTAGGGACGACAAAAATGACTTAAAGGTTAAACCAATGACACAAACGCACTTATTGGATGCACAAGATTGGTTAAAAACACTATTTCGATTACAATAAGCCTAAGGAGGATGAAAATGACCGAAATGTTAAACCAATGCCACAAACACACTTATTGGATGCACAAGATTGGTTAAAAAGCTTGATTGGATTATAATAAGCCTAGGCAGAACGAAAATGATATAAATGTTCAACCAATGACACAAACGCACTTATTGGATGGACAAGAACGGTTAAAAACCCTAATTGGATTAGAATAAGCCTAGGGAGGACGAAAATGACATAAATGTTCAACCAATGACAAAACGCACTTACTGAATGCACAAGATTGGTTAAAAACCCTAATTGGATTAGAATAAGCCTAGGAGGACAAAAATGACCTAAAGGTTAAACCAATGACACAAACGCACTTATTGAATGCACAAGATTAGTTAAAAACACTAATTCGATTATAATGAGCCTGGGAGGATAAAAATGACCGAAATGTTAAACCAATGACGCAAACGCACTAATTGGATGCACAAGATTGGTTAAAAACACTAATTTGATTACAATAAGCCTAGGAAGGATAAAAATGACCGAAATGTTAAACCAATGACACAAACGCACTAATTGGATGCACAAGATTCGTTAAAAACCCTAATTTGATTAGAATAAGCCTAGGGAGGACAAAAATGACCTATATGTTCAACCAATGACAAAATCACACTTATTGGATGCACAAGATTGGTTAAAAACCCTAATTGGATTAAAATAAACCTAGGGAGGACGAAAATGAGCTAAATGTTAAACCAATTATACAAATGCACTCATTGGATGCACAAGATAGGTTAAAAACCCTAATTGGATTAGAATAAACCTAGGGAGGACGAAAATGACCTAAATGTTAAACCAATTATACAAACGCACTAATTGAATGCACAAGACTGGTTAAAAACCCTAATTGGATTAGACTAAGCCTAGGGAGGACGAAAATAACTTAAAGGTTAAACCAATGACACAAACGCACTTATTGGATGCACAAGATTGGTTAAAAACACTAATTCGATTACAATAAGCCTAAGGAGGATGAAAATGACCGAAATGTTAAACCAATACCACAAACGCACTTATCGGATGCACAAGATTAGTTAAAAACCCTGATTGGATTAAATAAGCCTAGGCAGGACAAAAATGATCTAAATGTTCAAACAATGACACAAACGCACTTATTGGATGCCCAAGATTGGTTAAAAACCCTAATTGGGTTACATTAAGCCTAGTGAGGACAAAAAAGACCTAAATGTTCAACCAATGACACTAACGCATTTAATGTATGCACAAGATTGGTTAATAATCGTAATCGGATTAGAATAAGCCTTCGAGGACAAAAATGACCTAAATGTTCAACCAATGACATAAACGCACTTATTGAATGCACAAGATTGGTTAAAAACCCTAATGGGATTAGAATAAGCCTAGGAGGACAAAAATGACATAAAGGTTAAACCAATGACACAAACGCACTTATTGGATGCACAAGATTGGTTAAAAACACTAATTCGATTACAATAAGCCTAGGAAGGATAAAAATGACCGAAATGTTAAACCAATGACACAAGCGCACTTATTGGATGCACAAGATTGGTTAAAAACCCTAATTTGATTAGAATAAGCCTAGGGAGGACAAAAATGACCTATATGTTCAACCAATAAAAAAATCACACTTATTGGATGCACAAGATTGGTTAAAAACCCTAATTGGATTAAAATAAACCTTGGGAGGACGAAAATGACCTAAATGTTAAACCAATTATTTAAAGGCACTCATTGGATGCACAAGATTGGTTAAAAACCCTAATTTGAGTAGAATAAGCCAAGGGAGGACGAGAATAACCTAAATGTTCAACCAATGACACAAACGCCTTTATTGGATGAACACATTGGTTAAAAACACTAATTCGATTAGAATAAGCCTAGGGAGGATGAAAATGACCGAAATGTTAAACCAATGACACAAATGCACTTATTGGATGAACAAGATTGGTTAAAAAGCCCAATTGGATTAGAATAATCCTAGGGAGGACGAAAATGACCTAAATGTTCTACCAATGAAAAAACGCACTTATTGGATGCACAACATTGGTTAAAAACCGTAATTGGATTAGAGTAAGGCGAAGGATGATGAAAATGACCGAAATGTTAATCCAAGGATACAAAGGCAGTTATTGGATGCACAAGATTGGTTTAAAATCCTAATTGGATTACAATAAGTCAAAGGAAGACGAAAATAACCTAAATGTTAATTTAATGACACAGACGCACTTGTTGCATGCACCAGATTGGTTAATAACCGTAATTGGATTAGAATAAACCTTGGAGGACGAAAATGACCTAAATCTTCAACCAATGAGACAGACGCACTTATTGGATGGACAAGAACGGTTAAAAACCCTAATTGGATTAGAATAAGCCTAGGGAGGACGAAAATGACCTAAATGTTCAACCAATGACAAAACGCACTTATTGAATGCACAAGATTTGTTAAAAACCCTAATTGGATTAGAATAAGCCTATGGAGGACAGAAATTACTTAAAGGTTAAACCAATGACACAAACGCACTTATTGGATGCACAAGATTGGTTAAAAACACTAATTCGATTACAATAAGCCTAGGAAGGATAAAAATGACCGAAATGTTAAACCAATGCCACAAACACACTTATTGGATGCACAAGATTTGTTAAAAACCCTAATTGGATTTGAATAAGCCTAGGAAGGACGAAAATGACCTAAATGTTCAAACAATGACACAAACACACTTATTGGATGCCCAAGATTGCTTAAAATCCCTAATTGGATTAGAATAAGCCTAGTAAGGACAAAAATGACTTAAATGTTCAACCAATAACACAAACGCACTTAATTTATGCACAAGATTGGTTAAAAATCCTAATTGGATTACAATAAGCCTAGGGAGGATGAAAATGACCGAAATGTTAAACCAATGACACAAACGCACTTATTGGATGCACAAGATTGGTTAAAAATCTTAATTTGATTAGAATAAGCCTAGGGAGGACGAAAATGACCTATATGTTAAACCAATGACACAAACGCACTTATTGTATGCACAAGATTAGTTTAAAACCCTAACTAGATTAGAATAAGCCTAGGGTGGCAAAAATGACTTAAATGTTCAACCAATTACATAAACGCACTTAATGTATGCACAAGATTGGTTAATAACCGTAATTGGATTAGAATAAGCCTTGGAAGACAAAAATGACCTAAATGTTCAACCAATGACACAAACGCACTTATTGGATGGACAAGAACAGTTAAAAACCCTAATTGGATTAGAATAAGCCTAGGGAGGACGAAAATTACGTAAATGTTCAACCAATGACAAATCGCACTTATTGAATGCACAAGATTGGTTAAAAACCCTAATTGGATTAGAATAAGCCTAGGGAAGACAAAAATGACTTAAAGGTTAAACCAATGACACAAACGCACTTATTGGATCCACAAGATTGGTTAAAAACACTAATTCGATTACAATAAGCCTAGGAAGGATAAAAATGACCGAAATGTTAAACCAATGACACAAACGCACTAATTGGATGCACAAGATTGATTAAAAACCCTAATTTGATTAGAATAAGCCTAGGCAGGAAGAAAATGACCTATATGTTCAACCAATGACAAAAACACACTTACTTGATGCACAAGATTGGTTAAAAACCCTAATTGGGTTACATTAAGCCTAGTGAGGACAAAAATGACCTAAATGATCAACCAATGACACTAACGCACTTAATGTATGCAGAAGATTGGTTAATAATCGTAATTGGATTAGAATAAGCCTTGGAGGACGAAAATGACCTAAATGTTCAACCAATGACATAAACGCACTTATTGAATGCACAAGATTGGTTAAAAACCCTAATTGGATTAGAATAAGCCTAGGAGGACAAAAATGACATAAAGGTTAAACCAATGACACAAACGCACTTATTGGATGCACAAGATTGGTTAAAAACACTAATTCAATTACAATAAGCCTAGGAAGAATAAAAATGACCGAAATGTTAAACCAATGACACAAACGCACTAATTGGATGCACAAGATTGGTTAAAAACCCTAATTTGATTAGAATAAGCTTAGGGAGGACAAAAATGACCTATATGTTCAACCAATGACAAAAACACACTTATTGGATCCACAAGATTGGTTAAAAACCCTAATTGGATTAAAATAAACCTAGGGAGGACGAAAATTACCTAAATGTTCAACCAATTATACAAAGGCACTCATTGGATGCACAAGATTGGTTAAAAACACTAATTCGATTACATTAAGCCTAGGGAGGATAAAAATGACCGAAATGTTAAACCAATGCCACAAACGCACTTATTGGATGCACAAGATTGGTTAAAAACCCTAGTTGGATTAGAATAAGCCTAGGGAGGACGAAAATAACCTAAATGTTCAAACAATGACAGAAACGCACTTATTGGATGCCCAAGATTGGTTAAAAACCCTATTTGGATTAGAATAAACCTATTGAGGACAAAATTGACTTAAATGTTCAACCAATGACACAAACGCACTTAATGTATGCACAAGATTGGTTAAAAACACTAATTGGATTAGAATAAGCCTAGGGAGGACAAAAATGACAGAAATGTTAAACCAATTCCACAAACGCACTTATTGGATGCATAGGATTGGTTAAAAACCCTAATTGGATTAGAATAAGCCTAGGGAGGACGAAAATAACCTAAATGTTCAAACAATGACACAAACGCACTTATTAGATGCCCAAGATTGGTTAAAAACCCTAATTGGATTAGAATTAACCTAGTGAGGACATAAATGACTTAAATGTTCAACCAATCACACAAACGCACTTAATGTATGGACAAGAACGGTGAAAATCCCTAATAGGATTAGAATAAGCCTAGGGAGGACGAAAATGACTGAAAGGTTAAAAAAATGACACAGTCGCACTTATTGGATGCACAAGATTAGTTAAAAACCATAATTGGATTATAATAATCCTAGGAAAGACGAAAATGACCTAAATGCTCTACCAATGACAAAAACGTACTTTTTGAATGCACAAGATTGGTTAAAAACTCTAATTGGGTTACAAAAAGTCAAAGGATGACGAAAATGACCTAAATCTTAATCCAATGACACAAATGCACTTATTGTATGCACAAGATTGGTTTAAAACCCTAACTAGATTAGAATAAGCCTAGGAAGTACGAAAATGAACTAAATGTTCTACCCATGACAAAAACATACTTATTGAATGCACAAGATTGGTTAAAAACCCTAATTGGGTAACAATAAGTCAAAGGATGAAAAAATGACCTAAATCTCAATCCGATAACACAAACGCACTTGTTGGATGCACAAGATTGGTTAGTAACCATAATTGGATTAGAATAAGCCTATGGAGGCAAAAGTGACCTAAAAGTTCAACCAATGACACAAACGCACTTATTGGATGCACAAGATTGGTTAAAACACTATGTGGATTAGAATAAGCCTAGGGAGGACAAAAATGACTGAAAGGTTAAACCAATGACACAAACTCCCTTATTGGATGCAATAGATTGGTTAAAAACCATAACTGGATTAGAATAAGCCTTGCAGGACGGAAATGACCTAAATGTTCAACCAATGACACAAACGCAGTTATTGGATGGACAGGTACGGTTACAACCCCTAATTGGATTAGAATAAGCCTAAGGAGGACGAAAATGACCTAAATGTTCAACCAATGACACAAACGCACTTATCGAATGCACAAGATTGGTTAAAAACCCTAATTGGATTAGAATAAGCGTAGGGAGGACGAAAATGACATAAAGGTTAAACCAATGACACAAACGCACTTATTGGATGCACAAGATTGGTTAAAAACACTAATTCAATTACATTAAGCCTAGGGAGGATAAAAATGACCGAAATGTTAAACCAATGCCACAAACGCACTTATTGGATCCACAAGATTGGTTAAAAAACCTAACTGGATTAGAATAAGCCTAGGGAGGACGAAAATAACCTAAATGTTCAAAGAATGACACAAACGCACTTATTAGATGCCCAAGATTGGTTAAAAACCCTAATTGGATTAGAATAAACCTAGTGAGGACAAAAAATGACTGAAGTGTTCAACCAATGACACAAACGCACTTAATGAATGCACAAGAACGGTTAAAACCCCTAATTGGATTAGAATAAGCCTAGGGAGGACGAAAATGACCTAAATGTTCAAACAATGACACAATCGCACTTATTGGATGCACAACATTGGTTAAAAACCATAATTGGATTAGAATAAAACTAGGAAGTACGAAAATGAACTAAATGTTCTACCAATGACAAAAACGTACTTAATGAATGCACAAGATTGGGTAAAAACCCTAATTGGGTTACAATAAGTCAAAGGATGACAAAAATGACCTAAATCTTAATCCAATGAGACAAACACACTTGTTGGATGCACAAGATTGGTTTAAAACCCTAATTAGATTAGAATAAGCCTAGGGAGGCAAAAGTGACCTAAACGTTCAACCAATAACACAAATGCACTTATTGGATGCACAAGATTGGTAAAAACACTATGTGGATTAGAATAAGCCTAGGGAGGACAAAAATGACTGAAAGGTTAAACCAATTACACAAACTAACTTATTGGATGCACAAGATTGGTTAAAAACCATAATTGAATTAGGATAAGCTTTGGAGGACGGAAATGACCTAAATGTTCAACCAATGACACAAACGCACTTATTGGATGGACAAGAACGGTTAAAACCCCTAATTGGATTTGAATAAGCCTAAGGAGGACGAAAATGATCTAAATGTTCAACCAATGACACAAACGCACTTATCGAATGCACAAGATTGGTTAAAAAACCCTAATCGGATTAGAATAAGCCTAGGGAGGACGAAAATGACATAAAGGTTAAACCACTGAAACAAACGCACTTATTGGATGCACAAGATTGGTTAAAAACACTAATTCAATTACATTAGGCCTAGGGAGGACGAAAATGACCTAAATGTTAGACCAATTATACAAATGCACTCATTGGATGCACAAGATTGGTTAAAAAACCTAACTGGATTAGAATAAGCCTAGGGAGGACGAAAATAACCTAAATGTTAAAACAATGAAACAAACGCGCTTATTAGATGCCCAAGATTGGTTAAAAACCCTAATTGGATTAGAATAAACCTAGTGAGGACTAAAATGACTTAAATGTTCAACCAATGACACAAACGCACTTAATGTATGGACAAGAACGGTTAAAACCCCTAATTAGATTAGAATAAGCCTAGGGAGGACGAAAATGACCTAAATGTTCAAACAATGACACAAACGCACTTATTGAATGCACAAGATTGGTTAAAATCCCTAATTGGGTTAGAATAAGCCTAAGAAGGACGAAAATGATTGAAAGGTTAAAAACATGACACAATCGCACATATTGGATGCACAAGATTGGTTAAAAACCATAATTGGATTAGAATAAGCCTATGAAGGACGAAAATGACCTAAATGTTCTACCAATGACAAAAACGTACTTATTGAATGCACAAGATTGGTTAAAAAACCCTAATTGGATTTGAATAAGCCTAAGGAGGACGAAAATGATCTAAATGTTCAACCAATGACACAAACGCACTTATCGAATGCACAAGATTGGTTAAAAAACCCTAATCGGATTAGAATAAGCCTAGGGAGGACGAAAATGACATAAAGGTTAAACCACTGAAACAAACGCACTTATTGGATGCACAAGATTGCTTAAAAACACTTATTCGATTACATTAAGCCTAGGGAGGATAAAAATGACCGAAATGTTAAACCAATGCAAGAAACGCACTTATTGGATGCACAAGATTGGTTAAAAACCCTAATTGGATTAGAATAAGTCTAAGGAGGACGAAAATAACCTAAATGTTCAAACAATGACACAAACGCACTTATTAGATGCCCAAGATTGGTTAAAAACCCTAAATGGATTAGAATAAACCTAGTGAGGACAAAAATGACTTAAATGTTCTACCAATGACACAAACGCACTTAATGTATGCACAAGATTGGTTAAAAACCCTAATTGGATTTGAATAAGCCTAGGGAGGATGAAAATGACCGAAATGCTAAACCAATGCAACAAACGCACTTATTGGATGCACATGATTAGTTAAAAACCCTAATTTGTTTAGAATAAGCCTAGGGAGGACGAAAATGACCTATATGTTAAACCAATGACACAATCGCACTTATTGTATGCACAAGATTGGTTTAAAACCCTAACTAGATTAGAATAAGCCTAGGAAGGAAAAAATGACCTAAATGTTGAACCAATGACACAAACGCACTTATTGGATGCACAAGATTGGTTAAAACACTATGTGGATTAGAATAAGCCTAGGGAGGACAAAAATGACTGAAAGGTTAAACCAATGACACAAACGCACTTATTGGATTCACAAGATTGGTTAAAAACCATAATTGGATTAGAATAAACCTAGGGAGAACGAAAATGACCTAAATGTTCAACCAGTGTCAAAAACGCACTTATTGGAGGCACAAGATTGGTTAAAAACCCTAATTGGATTAGAATAAGTCGAAGGATGATGAAAATTATCTAAATGTTATTCCAAGGACACAAACGCACTTATTGGATGCACAAGATTGGTTAAAAACCCTAATTGAATTAGTATAAGCCTAGGGAGGGAGAAAATTACTTAAAGGTTAAACCAATGACAGCAACACACTTATTAGATGCACAAGGTTGGTTAAAAATCCTAATTGAATTAGAATAAGCCTAGGGAGGACGAAATTGACCTAACTGTCCAACCAATTACAAAAACGCACTTATTGGATGCACAAGATTGGTTAAGAATCCTAATTGGATTAGAATAAATCGAAGGATGATGAAAATGACCTAAATGTTAATCCAATGACACAAACGCACTCATTGGATGCAGAAGATTGGTTGAAAACCCTAATTGGATTAGAATAAGCCTAGGGAGGACGAAAATGACTTAAAGGTTAAACCAATGACACAAACGCACTTATTGGATGCACAAGATTGGTTAAAAACACTAATTTGATTACAATAAGCCTAGGGTGGATGAAAATGACCGAAATGTTAAACGAATGACGCAAACGCACTTATTCGATGCACAAGATTGGTTAAAAACCCTAATTGAATTAGAATCAGCCTAGGGAGGACAAAAATGACCTAAATGTTCAACCAATGACAAAAACGCACTTATTGGATGCTCAAGATTGGTTAAAAACCCTAATTGGATTAGAATAAACCTAGGGAGGACGAAAATGACCTAAATGTTAAACCAATTATACAAAAGCACTTATTGGATGCACAAGATTGGTTAAAAACCCTAATTGGATTAGAATCAGCCTAGGGAAGACGAAAATGACCTAAATGTTTAACCAAAGATACAAACGCACTTATTGGATGCACAAGATTGGTTAAAAACCCTAATTGGATTAGAATAAGCCAAGGGAGGACGAGAATGACCTAAATGTTCAACCAATGACACAAACGCGCTTATTGGATGAATAACATTGGTTAAAAACACTAATTCGATTAGAATAAGCCTAGGAAGGATGAAAATGACCGAAATGTTAAACCAATGACACAAACGCACTTATTGGATGCACAAGATTGGTTAAAAACCCTAATTGGATTAGAATAAGCCTAGGGAGAACGAAAATGACCTAAATGTTCTACCAATGACACATACGCACTTATTGGATGCACAATATTGGTTAAATACCCTAATTCGATTACAATAAGCCTAGGGAGGATGAAGTTGAACCGAAATGTTAAACTAATGACACAAACACACTTATTGGATGCACAAGATTGGTTATAAACTCGAATTTTATTAGAATAAGCCTATGGAGGACGAAAATGACCTAAAGGTTAAACCAATGACACAAACGCACTTATTGGATGCACAAGGTTGGTTAAAAACCCTAATTGTATTAGAATAAGCCTAGGAAGGACGAAATTGACCTAACTGTTCAACCAATGACAAAAACGCACTTATTGGATGCACAAGATTGGTTAAAAACCCTAATTGGATTAGAATAAGTCGAAGGATGATGAAAATGACCTAAATGTTAATCCAATGACACAAACGCACTCATTGGATCCAGAAGATTGGTTAAAAACCCTAATTGGATTAGAATAAGCCTAGGGAGGATGAAAATGACATAAAGGTTAAACCAATCACACAAACGCACTTATTGGATGCACAAGATTGGTTAAAAACACTTATTCGATTACATTAAGCCTAGGGAGGATAAAAATGACCGAAATGTTAAACCAATGCAAGAAACGCACTTATTGGATGCACAAGATTGGTTAAAAACCCTAATTGGATTAGAATAAGTCTAAGGAGGACGAAAATAACCTAAATGTTCAAACAATGACACAAACGCACTTATTAGATGCCCAAGATTGGTTAAAAACCCTAAATGGATTAGAATAAACCTAGTGAGGACAAAAATGACTTAAATGTTCTACCAATGACACAAACGCACTTAATGTATGCACAAGATTGGTTAAAAACCCTAATTGGATTTGAATAAGCCTAGGGAGGATGAAAATGACCGAAATGCTAAACCAATGCAACAAACGCACTTATTGGATGCACATGATTAGTTAAAAACCCTAATTTGTTTAGAATAAGCCTAGGGAGGACGAAAATGACCTATATGTTAAACCAATGACACAATCGCACTTATTGTATGCACAAGATTGGTTTAAAACCCTAACTAGATTAGAATAAGCCTAGGAAGGAAAAAATGACCTAAATGTTGAACCAATGACACAAACGCACTTATTGGATGCACAAGATTGGTTAAAACACTATGTGGATTAGAATAAGCCTAGGGAGGACAAAAATGACTGAAAGGTTAAACCAATGACACAAACGCACTTATTGGATGCACAAGATTGGTTAAAAACCATAATTGGATTAGAATAAACCTAGGGAGAACGGAAATGACATAAATGTTCAACCAGTGTCAAAAACGCACTTATTGGAGGCACAAGATTGGTTAAAAACCCTAATTGGATTAGAATAAGTCGAAGGATGATGAAAATTATCTAAATGTTATTCCAAGGACACAAACGCACTTATTGGATGCACAAGATTGGTTAAAAACCCTAATTGGATTAGAATAAGCCTAAGGAGGACGAAAATGACTTAAAGGTTAAACCAATGACACAAACGCACTTATTGGATGCACAAGATTGGTTAAAAACACTAATTTGATTACAATAAGCCTAGGGTGGATGAAAATGACCGAAATGTTAAACGAATGACGCAAACGCACTAATTCGATGCACACGATTGGTTAAAAACCCTAATTGAATTAGAATCAGCCTAGGGAGGACAAAAATGACCTAAATGTTCAACCAATGACAAAAACGCACTTATTGGATGCTCAAGATTGGTTAAAAACCCTAATTGGATTAGAATAAACCTAGGGAGGACGAAAATGACCTAAATGTTAAACGAATTATACAAAAGCACTTATTGGATGCACAAGATTGGTTAAAAACCCTAATTGGATTAGAATAAGCCTAGGGAAGACGAAAATGACCTAAATGTTCAACCAATGATACAAACGCACTTATTGGATGCACAAGATTGGTTAAAAACTCTAATTGGATTAGAATAAGCCAAGGGAGGACGAGAATGACCTAAATGTTCAACCAATGACACAAACGCGCTTATTGGATGAACAATATTGGTTAAAAACACTAATTCGATTAGAATAAGCCTAGGCAGGATGAAAATGACCGAAATGTTAAACCAATGACACAAACGCACTTATTGGATGCACAAGATTGGTTAAAAACCCTAATTGGATTAGAATAAGCCTAGGGAGGACGAAAATGACCTAAATGTTCTACCGATGACACATACGCACTTATTGGATGCACAATATTGGTTAAATACCCTAATTCGATTACAATAAGCCTAGGGAGGATGAAGTTGAACCGAAATGTTAAACTAATGACACAAACACACTTATTGGATGCACAAGATTGGTTATAAACTCGAATTTTATTAGAATAAGCCTATGGAGGACGAAAATGACCTAAAGGTTAAACCAATGACACAAACGCACTTATTGGATGCACAAGGTTGGTTAAAAACCCTAATTGTATTAGAATAAGCCTAGG